>CM031238.1:98881892-99229584 GCA_018340775.1 Taxus wallichiana var. yunnanensis
TTGATTTTAAGCTATACTTGAATTCAAGGTCTGTGACTAATTTACGACTATGTGTTAGGCTTAGTAAGATTTTATAGCAAGTGTGAATACAATGTTTAAATTGTTAACAATGTTAGGATGTGCTCTTCCAATGATTGGTATACAAGGTCATAAAATATCAGATTTTCTCGGCCACTCATCATAGAAACTTTGAACCCTTCTTTACTATACAAAATTCAAATCTCTTGTTCTTGTTGACGATGCCCGAGGGTGTTCATATTTAGTGGATCTGAAAAGTTGCATGTTTATTTATATGATGATAGATGCTTTTGTCGTGTGACATCACAAATGTGTTAGAGCTCTATTAGGTACTATAACCTGTTCACTTCCAGTGAGTATACCCGTATTGGCGTTTCAATAGCGCTTGACTGATTAACCACAATAAAACATGGAACATGAAATCGTTAAATATTTTTGTATGTGGAGAATAACTTGTCTTCTTGACAACCCTATTGGTCCTAGAATTTATTAGTGCAAGACTGAGCTTACGTGATTTACATCGTAAGATACTCTAATATAGTCATGTATTGTTCTGGAACCGTGTTTCTTGTGGTTATAGTTTGTGATTGAGGAATAAACATGACAGATGGAGCTATGGCGAGAGTAATGGCACCACCTTGTTGTCTAGGTCTATACACTGAGATAACTTGATGGATCATGTCAATAATTATGAAATCTAATATCATGTTTCTGAATATGGACTCATTCAAAAGGACATGGACCCTTGAGAGTTGAGACACATGCTTAGCTAGTCCTACACCTTATTGAAACAACTACCTTCAAGTGGACTATAAAATTGTAAGCAAAACAATATGTTGGCATGTATTATTGATTGAATTCATGGCTACCATTAGGGACAACAAAAGTTGTCCTATAACTGACTTCAACCTGCTAATGATAGGGCAAGGACTAGTGGTAACTATGAAGTATCCTCCAGTTGTAGCTCTTTTATAAATTATAAGTATATGAGTTGCAGACTAGGATAATATTAAGTCTTTGTTTAGGCTATATGAACCTTGTCAGTTTTCAAACAAATTCATCCTCCTTTTCAGTCATTATTCATGGCTTGTGTCTATCACAATTCATATTTTCTAAGGACTTTACAGAAGTGATTCCTTGAGAAGTCCAATGAGTGTCATTAGAATTACAAAACAAGATCATGGAGAAATAGAAACATAAAACAGGGGCCTAAAGGTGTGAAATTTAATTGAATAATATGTTTTTGCATCAATTTGTGGACATCTTACGTATTGTCTTGCACATGTGAGTTTTGATGCATTTTGAAATTATTTGTCTTGCACTCTTGTATCTATATTATAGCTTGTAAATGTGAGTTAACCACATAGGGGTAACTGGTAGGTAGAAGTATTTACTTTTAGAGTGGCTTTGTTGGGGGCTTACAATAGTCGTGTAGAATAGAAAATGGTTGGATTTTGTTTTAACAGGATTTGGATACTTTAGATATATAAGGTATAGGGTCTAAATTTGTAATTTGTTCTGTATTATAGCTTGGTAATTCTCTTTTTCTCAAAGAATATATGTAGATTATAGGCTGAGAAGTCATAATACGTAGGGGAACAAGTTATTTTCCCTTATACAGTGGTTGTTACAAGGTCTGGGAAAGCTTATTTAATCTTTTTCTACTCAAGGTTTGATATATGTTGACCTTAACAACATGTTGGTGCCATTTACTGGTCTTATTCTTGAGATTCTTTAGTATTATTCAAGGAAATGGGTTAATCGATCTTGTTGAATCAATTTTGGAACAACCTGCACACTCAATCAGAATCGGTTGATTTTATATGGACGGGTTTTCTAAACAAAATGACATCAAATTAATATTTTATGGTTTGATTTTTGGCCACTCATAATGCACACACAATGAAACTTTTTTTGTGTTTCCATGTTCCTTGTGGATTGTAAGCGCCTAGATGATTATCCTTTAAATAACAAATAATTTTGCACGTCTGCACTAAGGTGAAACTGCATTTCTATTTATATTGGGCAAATAAATATGTGACTGACTATATTTTCTAACCGTCATACCCATATTTAACATGTAATTAAATACAAACTGATATGCATTTTTCTAAATTGCATTTTCTTTGATGTAAATAAATACATTCTGTTTGACAAATAATATAGATTTATATTTGAGGTTTTCAATCTGAATTTTTAAGTAATAATTTTATTGTGCAATTTTGAGATCTAGTTTCACTGCCCTGGAATGATGGGCTCTATTTTTTGCAATTTTCAGATATTTATTTGTTTTGTCTAAGCAATTTTTTTCTTATATTGCAAAATTGAAAGATTGAATTTAGTTGATCATCATTTCTTTCAATTTGCACAAAGTATGTAATTTCTTGTTCATTAGCTGAAATTTCAGAGACAAACTTTGCTATTTAGCTTTTCTGTAATCTTAGTTTAAAAAAATTTCAAGTGTTGGTTTACAAGTTATGTAACAAATAACCTTAAGATTGTGTACCTTGCATGTGAATCTGGTTTAAGATTGTCCATACAAATCAGTGCTACATAGGTCTAGCTTGGTGATTTGGTGCTTCCTTGAGAATCATGTCTAATTTTTTTGAAGTTATTGAAGATTTCTATTAGAAAATATTATCACTATAGTTAAGTAATTATTAGTTTCCCAAATTGTCCATACATATCCATTCTTATACAATACTACATAGTTACAGTTGGGTGATTTGGTGCTTCCTTGAGCATCACGTATTTTTTTCTCAAAGTTAGGTCGTCATACTTTCTCAAAGTTGGTTAAGATGTTTATTTGGAAAATATTATCACTATCAATTTGTGGGGCATTTTGTAGCTATAGAACTTATTTTTATAAGAAACAAAAGAGTGATCAACCTTACATTTAATAAATTTTCACTATGTTTGCTAAACATTTTCACAGCAAACACATCATCTATTGGTCAAATATTTTCACTATCGATTCGTGAGGTATTTTGTAGCTTTAGTTTTACAAACATAGACTTTATATTTATAAGATGAATAAAAGAGATATCAATCTTAGTCATAATGCATGATAAACATTTTTCACAGATTCTATAATAACTTCTAATCAATGTTAGAAACATTTCCTATAATTCACCGCCTTGATTAGGTTGTTCACATCTATTTATTGAAGGGGACTCCCAAATTATCATATGTGTAGTTTCTAGAGGCACATCCCCAACATGGAAAATCAATACCTTTATCCCCAAATTCTATTTTGGTTGAACAAAATCGGCTCCTGGTACATTACACATAATTACAGAGAAACAAACCAAGTGGCTGATTTTTTGGCAAACTATGCAATTGATTACCCCACCGCCATCGTCACTTCAGGTACCGATAAAGATTGGCATGGGCTGTCAAGCCTAATCTCCCACGAGTGGGCCAGCTCGACTCGGCTAGTTCGGATTAGGCCTCACGCGCACTCCATTTAAGGGAGAAGGTTGCCGACTCTCTGCTATGTGTCTCTCGGTCTTAGTTTCCATGTTGCTTGTTCTCTAGTGTCTTACCATGGTGTTTCTTGGGTTCCCTTTTATTACCCTTCATAGCTCGGTGCGGATGTCACCTCAACTTTTGGAGATTGATCATTCCCGTCTGTCAGAAGTCTTCCAATATTCTTCAATCCAGGAAGCCGAAGCAATTGAGACTATTTTGGGAGACTCTTATCATTTTCGTTCTCGCCAGGCATGCACAAATGCAGACATCGCTGCTACCTTCATCTCCTTCTGCCTACTTTTGGAGGAGGATTTGGTCGTCTGTGGAATTCCTTGCCAATTCTGTTATCCTTCCCGCTCACCGTGTCGGCCTCCGTGATGAACTGGCCGACTTCTCCCTACCGGATCCACTCCTCTGGGTTGAGGAGGTCGATGATCTTGCAATCGCTTGGGGTGTGGCATCAAGTGGATCTGCGGCCAGTATAGGGACCTTCTCAACCACGCCCAAAGCATCAACACTCTATTCACGATGGGAAGGCTCGATCATCGTCTTCTGCCTGAAGTGGATATTGAGGCCGCTTGGCTTCCCTATTTACTCTGCAATCGATTAGTGGAATGCTTTAAAGGATAGGGCTCGGAGTGCATACAGGATCCTTCTTTGCGAATCTAACCATCGAGTTGGAACCCGGCTTTCGGTTGATGCGAGAGGCTCCTGCGGTCCTCCCTTTCTACGTTGTTTTGGTTTGGTTCGGGTTTCTTTTTTCAGCTATCTCACCACATGTCACTAGTTGTTGCCCCTCCTTCACCTTTTTTCTTCTTCTTTCCCCATGTCCTCCCCTTTCTTCCCTTCTTCCTCTCATTCCTCTTGTAATGTTGGGGTCCATCCCCCCGGTTCATAGCTCTAATCAAAAGCATTTAAATATCAAAAAAAAAAACATTTCCTATAATTCACCGAAAATTCATAATTAAAATATGTGAGGATTTTTGGGAAGAAGGTAAACCAAAAAACTTGTAGGTTAAGTTCCTTATGATGACAATGTTCAACATGGTGGAGAGTTCTAGATCTTCCCTACCTAATGATGGGCAAACTTATGCTTCTTGTTTTTTACCAAGAAAATTTATATTTACAACTCTGGTAGGACCGTGGTTGAGGGAATGAGAATATTAGGAGGATGAATGCCATTTCTTAACCTATTTGATTCCATTAACTCACTGGATCATAGGGAAACATGTCACAGTAATTTGAAGTTCTTCTTTCATAGGATTGTTTGAGGAAATTGAAAACAATGATAATAGGGGCTCTTACCAAACTTAATGGTATAGATATATCCTTAAGATGCAGGACATGTCATGTGTACAAGTTTAATGGTATAAATATATCCTTTTGTTACCCATAACAAGAACTATGGAATCAACTCTGAATTTGGTTGGATTAGTTAATATGCACTTTGATAGTTTTATAATATTACTCCCACTCATATGTGAAACTCTCTGTGAAAATAATGTCTTGTGACTTGTTGGTGTGTGAGAATTATTGTAGAAGATTTTGTAATTTCCTTCTTTCTTTTAACAACAAAAGCAAGCTTGGATGCCTTGAAAAACATAAACTATGTATTTTGTTTGGAAATAGTTTTAATATAATGTGTGTATTTGGAAAAGAATATTCATGGAATTTGATTTGGGTTATGACTCTTAACTACATGTTTGAAGTATGTATATCCATGAACCACATATATTATACTGATGTGAATTCAAGTTTAGTTCCCATCATGTAATGGAGGAGTCCCTCCTTTTGAATTCGCAGATACATTTAGTTTTATTAACTTCTTCTTTCACTTTTTTGCAGGAACAACCAATGCACAAGTTTCATTCCATAATGTTCTGCTCCACATGCGAGATTCAACTCCTCTTATTGAGGATTGGGAACTCCTAATGTCTCAAAAAGACACACACCTAACTCAAGCCGGTTCCTCAACATTTATAAGGACGCACCACATTTGTTTGTAAAAATGATCTCGTGGACTCCCATAACCTTTAGATGTTGAAGGCATTAAATGTTCCGATCGCCCAATCCATTGTTGAAAGTAATAGGTGGGCTGGACCAGGAGATCCTGATGATGATTAGTTGGAACACAAAGTTATGTTGTGCAAACAACAAAAAATCATGCTTATTGTAAATTTATGGGTTGATATAGGCCTCGTGAATGGTGCTACAGAACAATCACCAACATTGTCTATGAAGCATCAATTTCGCTACCAACATTACCTTTATTTGTTGTTGTCAAATTTAATAGATACAATGGCCCATGTTACCTTTTCATACCAAGTTGATCGCATATTTATTCGCCACATGGCTCGGTTGGAGATACCACATGACTCAGCCAACATAGGGAGGATGACAATGCATAGCCCATGACTCGGCCTACAACATGGTGGCAGACCCAACCGACCCCACAAACTCATGCAGAGCTCGCCACATAGAGCGGCCAACATAATTTTCCAACGGATCAAACAAACCAATGGAACCCACATGACTCGGCGGAGAACAACGTCCAAACCGAACACAAAGGGATAAGATGTGACCGAGGCCACATCCATCTTGGGTCGGTGAGCCCAATAAAAACCTGACCCCCTTCCATAGCGTGGTCAATGTGGTATTTGACCCACCAAACCATCGCAACCAAAAAAGGAGAAGGAGGTTTTAACGAGCTCAATGGGATAATGGTCGACCCAACCAACTCGGCTAAATGAGTTGGTTAGGGGGTGAGTTGGCGATAAGGTCTCAAACAAAAATTTAGGGGCTTATTTGCACTATAAAAGATGACCCCTCTCCATTGTAAACACACACAACTTGAAAGCTCAAAGAAAGAGCTTGAGGAATATTGACTGAGTGTAGTGGAGGAGCAATTTTTATAAGACCTATTTAATAGGCTTATTATAAAGTTGTGAAGACCTATTTATTTAAATAGGCATTATTGTGGCTAGGGTTTTTAATACTACCTATTCGGCCCATAGCACCACACTAAATTATTGTGAAGCCTGGATTTTTGACCAGAGTGCCATAGGGCATTACGAAGCATCTGGAAGGCCGATCGAGATCTGGAGGATTCCAAATAGTGGATTTGGGTACACAAAGCTTTTTGAATACACCAGGAAGGCGGAAGTCGGGTGCTATCTTTCACCCTTGTCATCCGAAGGTCTGGATATTCTTCTAAGCAAGTTATTAATAGTTTCCATTAGGTTTTCTTGTGAAAGTACTATTGTAACTTACAAGTTTTGACTAGTGGAACGGTTCGATAAGAACCCGGAGATGTAGGCAATTGCCAAACTCCATAATCAACATTTTTGTAAAGTGTCATTATTATTGCATTAATTTTAAATTGATTACTTAAAAGGATAATATTATCGGAAAATAAAATAAGCCTATAGGGGTCCGAGATCAGGTGAATAAAAACTTGATAATTTTTGGATCAAGTTGGTATCAGAGTTGGTTTTACAGAAATGGATCTATACATCTTCTTCCAGTTGTTAGTTATGCTTGCCTTATTAGGCACCATGGTGCGAGTGATGATCACTCAACATCGAGAACATGATCGCTAGATCGTGGAGTTATAAACCCACCTGACTACTATTTGAGAGTGTCAGCGCCAGCAACAACAACACATCACAGAGTTACAAAGAAGCTTGGATGCTCCACTTAGGAAGGTGGTGAATCCAGGTCATCTTCTAAGCACTGCTTGGAGAGGAAATCATCACCAACCTTAGGCATGTGTCGTCATTGTGGAAAAGGACACAATACCGAGTGATGTTGGGATTTGTATCCAAAGAAAAGACCTAAATGGATCAAAAGAAGGAAAGGCTATTGCGGCCCCAACACTATCCAATCAATGGCACCATTGGCACGGAGAGCACTAGTGGAACATTCGGATATTTTACTTTGCGACATGTAAGTGCCTCGAGATAGTGGATTCCATTGGTTGCATGAGGATAGTTAGTGACCCTTATTTTTGATTGGACTATCGAGTAGGGTACATAACTGTCATGATGTGGTGCACCGATTAGGACTTCCCATGACACCACTTCCCCATACCAAGATAATTGGTACAGAAGATGGTACTCTACATGGAGTGTCTACCAGTTATTGCATCTTGAGCTTCATTGTTGGGAGATGAGTTTCTGACAATATCACTCTCAACATCATCCCTTTGGAGATGGACAAAGTGGTATTAGGAAACTTCTACTTGACTACTCAATGTCAAAGTTATCTTAGTGATGATAGAGCGGAGTGGAGCTTTTATTAGGCATAGGCGAGTATCGAGTTCATGACATGTCATGTTGTTCATCTTGCACAAGGCGAAAATAGTGAGCCTTCAGACTCATATGTACCCAGGGATCATGCAAATCCTAGTGCAAAGTCGAGCTCATATGTCCCTGCTGATCATCTAGATCCTAACACTGAGGTCACGTACATTCCAGTAGACCATGAGGATCCATATGTAGAGGAGTGAGATTCCAGGATCCATAGGACACCTATTGAGGTATCCTAGATAGACATTGAGGATTCTACATTTGGTAAGAAATCTAAGGTGTAAATAAAGTTGACTTGTTCAGCTATTGTATTTGGTTTTTCCGAGCATTATTTATTTCTCTTATTTTAATAAAACCATAAAAAAATTGTTAGGTAGAATGTATGAATAAGACCCATTATGGTCAATTTTTGTATACATCTAGCCAATCAGGACACATTAGTCAAAGTCCCAATTTTGGGCAATGTTTGTACTCTTATATACTTGCATTAGTAAGACCCCTTAGAGGGAAATTATTTTGGTAAAATTGTTAATACCAGGAGATGCAGTATGTTTTGGTCCTTATTGAGTTATTTGTCTAGTAGGGAAGAGACAAACAAGGTCAAACCATGATTGCGATGTAATGGAGAAGACCAAGTACAAAGGCCACCAAGTAGGAGAAATTTTTATGACAGTTATCATGTGAAAATTATTTTCCTATAAATTGGTAACTAAGCTTATTTTACCAAGACTCCAAAAAGGAACATTTTTTACAACTAATTTGCATGATGTATTAGGATATAATTTCCTACACTTGTATTTGGAAGTTGTAAAAAGACCCTTTTAAGGGCACCTATCCCCTAATCAGTTTGTGAGTACCTGTTATAGCTTGGATAATGTTGGTGTGAAATCTGTGATTAGGCGGTTGTGGGAAATAGGCCAACAAAGTGCAGGCATAGCCCTCTTTGAGACAACAAAGTGAAACTGGTTTATTGCTAATCTATCAAGTAGGAATCGTAAATCTACACTATTATAACTTTAGGGGGTTGGGATCTCATCCCAAGAGAGGTAGTTCCAACAATGAATGAAAGGTGGGAGGAAAGGAATGAAGGAGAATAAATTTGAAGGAAGAAAAGAAAATAATTCTAAGATGGAAAGGTCGGAAGGTTTTATGCTTAAGGGCTGGTAGTAAATAGAACCAAACTTACTTGCATAAACAATTAAAGCAATACTGATGAACATATGATAATAGTAGGAATGAATCTAATAGAATGAAAACATAAATCTAACTTAAGAAAGATTTGATGCAAATAACACACATATTAAGCACAAAGTCTGAATATGTGTATTAATATTTCTTCTATTGCAAGAAAACACAAAGTCTTTCTCTCCTCACTTCTCTTTTCATACAAAAATTTTCACACTAAATACAACAAGTATTCTAGTATTTATAGAAGGAGAGGAGGAAAGAAGAAAAAAGCCAACCCACTACTTACAAAATATCTTACAAGATATTTACAAAAGATCTAGAAAATATCTAAAAAGTCAACAGTTGACTTGGGCAAGTTTTTGGATGGCAACATCCCATGGTGCAACATGGATGAGGTCATCGTGTATGCCAACATGCTTTTTTAAATATTTTACAAAAATGATCAACGCATTTTAGAAAGGAGAAACTACTCCTCATCATCCCTCTACTCAAACTTGGTGTCTTGCTTTTGATCAGGAGAGTCGATGTGACACTGCGCTCGATATTCTACAAACTTGCTGATCATTGCTTGAAGTTGATCATGGTTGGGACCATTAAAATGATCGTGAATGACTTCGTAGGTTTCTTTCTTGTTCTTGAGCTTGTCAGGTAACTTGGTGAAAGTTTCACATGCATCGATTAAAAAGCCAATGAAATCGGCAGGCCAAGAGGTTATTGATTGACTCTCGGTCGAAAGTGACCTCTGGTGCCAAACCTTGAGTGATGATAGCCTTGAAATGCTGGAATGTATCATCTACTTCCCTCAAGTTATATGATTCACTGAGCATCTCTGGAGCCATTTTTGTAACTGTCTGCTCCATGTTGTATCGTGCGTCCAGGGCTTCATCTTTGATTTTATCGATTCTCTCTAGGATATATTCCATCTGATCAACCCGGTAATCTAATGCAGTGAGAGCCTTATTATGTGCACGCGGGTGATTGATAATGCCGACCTTCAATAGGTCATCAATTGAGTAGTTAACCATTGCTTGGAATGTTTCATGCTGCAACCTGGCATTATCCAACTCTTCAGATAGGGAACTTGCTACTGCTTGTAGCTCCTTATTTGCTTGAGTTATATCCTGATAGAGAAATGTAAACTTCCCAAGCACTTCTTCACCATCTTTAAGGATCCACTTGATCTAGGATGATACTGTTGTGCCTTGTTCACCAATCTTAACATATTCATTTATTTTCTCCTGACTGAGAACTTGAATGGGTTGGCAAGAAGAGTCACAGGAGGAGCATTTGCCCATTTTCTGCAATGCTTGGAGGAGATGTTTGTTTTGTTCTTTGAGTATCCTTTTCTCCTCTTTTCCTCTTGGAGCTTCTTGCAGAGCATCCACAGTAGACAAGGCTTCCCCTTGCAGGCTTTCAGACGAGGTCCCCATTGTGACTTGAGTCACCGTGAAGTCTGTGGGAGACAAATCTTCTTTTCTCTTGGTGGGATCCGGAAAGCTATCTCCATGACTCTTTCTCTGAAGTGCCTTTAGAAAAGTGAGTTATCACTTTCTGCTTCTTGGTTCCCTTTTTTGGAATGACGGAGAAATCCATGGCCGCAATGGGAACTTTCCTCTTATGTCTCAGATGGTCAGAAATCCAACCAGGACTTATGGGAGTGGGAGCGGAGGAAGAAGAAGAAACGGGAGTGAGAGGGGGAGCAACTACAGAGGCCTCAGGGAAGTGTGTTGAAACACTCGGTGGTGGCATTGATAGGGAGTCCAATGCACCGATGCTTGTGGGGCTAGAGTTACTAATGGAGAAGAGAAGGACGTGGAAACGGAAGGGATCTTCATCAAGATTGAGGAAATATTGGGTGACAGATCCATGAGAGAGGAGAAGATGGAAGAGGTGGGAGATGGAAGGGAGGAAGGGAGAGGAGAAGACACATCCATAGGAATAGATGCTTCAATGACATGAGGAGAAGGAGGAGTGGAAGAAGGAATGTTGGGTACCTCAGTAGTTATAGTTGTGATAACATCCTGGGTGGATGTATCCGTTGAAACATCTATTGTTTCTTCATTACCTGGAGACACCAGGTCAACTACTTGCTTCTCAAAAGTAGGAGGGAGATCTTCAGGAGTAGTGGAAGAGGGAATGTTGGGTACCTCTTGTCTGCTTGGTTCTCCCACCTTGTCTTTCCCTTTTCCTTTTGGCACATGGTTCGGCTTGAGGTGCACTACCTGAAGGAGAAGTAGTGAAGTCAACTCCAAGGTATGTAAGGTCATTCTGATTGCACCAATGTTTGGTGTGTTGTAATGTGGGTTTAACCCTTTCTTGAATGGTCTTTGGTGCTTTAGCTCTATCGATCTCTCGTGAATGGCCAGTTGTCCCCATCTATGTCAATGTAAACCTGATCAATTTCTTGATCAATCTCTTTGAATTTCTTTGGGACAATGGCAACACCATAGTGGATGATCTCCTCCAGAGCCAGTGGGAGTGATCCTTCCGCCTAATGTCTATCTCATGGGTTAGGTCTATCCAAATGTCCTTGATCTTGGGAACATGGATGGGATCAATTTTTTCCTTTGGAAGACAACTCGTAGTCAAAGGTTGGCCTTGTTGGGAAGTTGTGCTTTAAATTCAGTAGCTCTAGCTCAACATACATCTCTCTCCGTGTGTTAGGGAAAGTGTATCGCCAATCAGTAAGGGGGAATGGAGTTCCTCCTTTCTTTCTCTTCATGCACTTTTCATGATAAGTGATTAACTACCTTGACAATTCCAGGAGGACCAGCTTCGGCCCTACAAACCTTGGCAACTTCATTGGTTCTCCCTCAAAATTCACAGCTCTGAGGTATGTGAATGTGGGGAATTGTGTGAACAACACTCCCCATTTCTTTGTAGCAGCAATCACACTCAGGCTGGTTCAATTGTGTCTCATGTTTGGTCTCAACAAACAGAATACCTCATAGAAGAAGGCATCATTTATTTTGGAGAACTGGGAGATGTTGGCTTTGAGCCTTAGCTCTGGTAGAACTCGTATATCTTGACTTGGGGCCATACCCCATTTTGAGTTAACCCTGCGAAATCCCTTTCTGATGCAACAACGTATACAACGTAGGAATTCATGTAGAACTTCCCAGTTGTTAGAACTTGTTGAAGCTTTGGAGATGGTGTCACTTATGATTTCACCCCATCCAAACGTTGATCAGGTGTGTTCTTGCTCATGTTCTCCAGGTATCTCAACATCCATTTATGGAAATGATGGGCATCAAGGAGCCCGAATACTCTACTCAAGAATGTGATTATATCACTCAATTCTTCATTAAAATCACTTCGGTGGATGGTTTGTGGCCATCTGCTCACCGGCTTCTTGTTCTTCAGATAGAGTTCATTCATCATCTACATGCACTTATCTTCATTATCATCCCATGCCTTCCTACAGTCTTCAATACTTATTTCCACATATTGCCTGTGATGAGGAATGCCTAGGATCATCTCAAAGTGATGAGCTGTGAGGTTTATGATTGTCTGTTGTTCTTTATTTTCGACACATCTAGTGTCTTTGTTATAACATCGAGCAACCAACATGATGAACTCATTATTTATGACACTCACTGGAAGCCCAGCTGCAAAGTGCAATCTGCTTCCTACTAATTTGTTCATCCATGGGCCACTGCTTGCCTTGGTGGTCCTTACCCAAATCATCCATGTCAATATGACCCAGCTCAGAGTCTCTGATGTCAAGGTCACACTCTACATATGAGTCAGAATTTTGACTCTCTGGTACTTGTACTTCATTTCTTGCTCTGATTGTTTAGCTTTAGCTTTAGCTAGTTTCTTGCTTGATGAAGACATATGTGAGCTTGAGGACGGATGTTGTTGTTCTAGCAAGAAGAATCAAGAAGGTCCAACATAGAAGAGCCATGTCAACCGTCATGTTATTCATAATGAAAGTTTGAAGAATAATAGAACACCTTCGAATGTGTGAGAAAATAGTTAAGTTTAGCTTGCAGAAGGAAGAACGAGAAATTTTAAGCCTTAGGGCATGGGCGCAAGTTTACTGATGAGGATCAGAGGGCTTTTTATTACTAGGCACTTGGGAAGGTGTCGACATGAGAAAAGTTGCGCCCTAGTGTTGAGATGAGAAAATCTACACCAAGTTGAAAGGGCACAATTTTCTGGATGTCAACATGCAAATTTTGGCGCCAAAGGGTAAAGCGCATGGCGTGGATCTGCAGCAGACAACATGTCATGTCGATGTTGTGGAAGTTGCGCACTCACACCTCATGGAAAATCTAGTAAATGTTCTTTGGCGGGGCGCAAAAAATTATGTTGCAAGAGGGTAAAGTGCACCAAAGCGCAACTTTGGAAGAGGTTGCAGGGAAAAACAGTGCGCCCTATTTGTTTAGCACACTTTCTGAGCGCGTAACATCTCTGGAAAATTATGCCAAAGGATAAAAGTTAACAGTTCATGCTAATGTCTTGATTTCTTGATTTGGATTTGGATTTGATGACAAGAAAGAGATGTTTGTTGGCAAGGCAACAAGCAGGGATAAATGGTTTATAATTTTCTTACTTGATGGAAGGGCCTTCCAGTTCTGACGATCTGGAAGGAGAGGGAAGAGGATTTTAGGCAGGTTGAGGAATTTGAATGTGTTATTTTGGTTTTAATTATTTGATACCAGCCCTAACATTCAACACAACAAAACGAAAACCACAAATGGGAAAGGAGCCACTCACCCAGATTTATAAAAGACGATGAAAGACGCGGGTCCACAAGCTCGAAAATGGCATGTGAGGGCTGACAGGGATGGTTGACACGTGTAGAGAAAATACCTTTCACAATTTTCAATTCATGAAAATGACATGTGAGGTGTTCATATTTATAGAAAAATTGGCATTTATTACCTCACCAACCACTTTGGCACACTTTTGTAGCGTCGACATGAGGAAAAGTGTGCCTAGGAAAATGCTTAGCGCAAATTTATCGATGTTAACACAATGATCTCGGCGCCAAAGGATAAAGGGGGCGCAATTTTGGGGTGTCGACATGAATGAAATGACGCCCCAGTTCAAAGGGGCACAGTTTTGAGAGTGTTGACACACCACTTTTTACACCGAAGGATGTTTTAAGGGGGGCACAATGTTTTATATGTCGACATGGATAAAGTCATAGAGTGTAAAAAGGCGTGGTTTTCTCATGTTGACATGCGAATTTCCGCGTTGAAGGATTAGCTAAAAATGGCTAAGTCCTAAAACAACTTAATTTTTTGAAAGGGAGTTTTGGGCTATTTCAAACGTTATCAAACTTCCCTAGGGGTCAAAACAAAATTTTGGTATAGTTACACGAAAATTGCCCTCACAATTTTGTAGGATAACATATACAACATTTGACTCATATAGATATTGGAGATTGATCTACCATTTGTGTAGATAATAGAGTTCGTAGAGTCACTCGAACTTCATTCCAATGTAGAGGCATTGTGATCGTGTAGCAGAATGGTAGTTGAATCACCGTTGGCATTGACATCGGGTCGAACTTCGTTCTGTGAAGAGGCCATCAAGGGCAACTAGCAAAATGGTACATGATATTGCTTGTCAACAAAAGGATCTCTCAAAAGATTATCTCGGAACGTCATTCGAGTCAAGGCATCGCGACCACACATTTGAATGGTAGTTGATCATCAGACTTACCATCGTGCAGAGGCGTTGAAGTCTAAAGAGACTCAAGATTGCACATCGAGGCGTTGAAGTCTAAAGAGACTTAGCATTGCACAACGGAGGTGTTGAGGTCTGAAAGAGACTTAAGACCTTTGCACAATGATGGGCGTTGAGATCTGCAAGAGACTTAACAACACCGCACAACAGAGGTGTTGAGGTCTATAAAAGAATTATCACTTTGTACATCGAGGTGTTGACATCGAAAAGGGACAAGTCATTGTCCATCAACAACATCGGATCAATCATAGCTCTAAGTAGCATGGAGTTCCTTCGAACCAGTTTGGATTATGTGGAATCAACTTGAGCCAAGTTGTGTTTATAGAATCAAAGAAGATCCTTGTTGTTAGATATCAGGAAGCTTAGCATTGCACAATAGGAGTGTTGAGGTTTCATTCAGAAACTTAGCACCATACAATGGAGGTGTGGAGGTCTTCTTCGGATATCAGAGTGGCACAACGGAAGCGTCGTGGGCCCATAGCCCACAGGTCCAAGATAAGAGAAAATTTGTCAAAGTGAGAAGGTTGCAGGAGAAGAGACCAAAGGTTCTACTACAACAACACTTCCAAGGTGGCAGCAGAGTTTCCAGATTCAGGACAGATGGAAAAATGTTCCAATATAAGCTTTTTGGGACAAAAATTCTTTCTCAATTAGAGGTGTGATTAGGGGATCATTTTTTATATCAAAATTTCCCTAAACATCCCTAAATTGTTTCATTGTAGAAGATATTTTTGAGAGCTTTCCGATGACTATGAGAACGCGAGAAATGGACATTAGAAGCTCCAGTTATGTTTGGTCAAAGTTTAGTCAACGGAAAGTCAACTCTGGTCAATATGTCAATATTAGACCAATGACACTGTGACACGTGGAAAAAAGGAAAAAGGGATTCGTTTGTTGGTTTTTACCTCTCGGTCTTCGACAAGCATAAAATTTGGTGGTCGCGACAAGAGGCTCAACTTTTTTAATGGAGGGGAGCCCGACTCCGTGTGGACTAGTTTGTTATCGCCGACGTGGTGGGTCCACAAGCCACCACGTGGCTTGCCACCACTTAGCCATATTTCATTTTGAATATCATAGTATTATATGGTCGAATTTTATATTATTCACCATGTTATTTCAATTTGTAATATTGAGAATTGACCGAGTTTATTATACTCGGTATTATTTCCACTAGCTCGGCGAGTTACCTTTTCATACCAAGTTGATCGCATATTAATTCGCCACATGGCTTGGTTGGAGATACCACATGACTCGGCCAACATAGGGAGGATGACAATGCATAGCCCACGACTCAGCCTACAACACGGTGGCAGACCCAACCGACCCCACAAACTCATGCAGAGCTCGCCACATGGAGTAGCTGACACAGTCCTCCAACGGATCAAACAAACCAACATAACCCACCGTATTATCCCTTCGTGCTTGGTTTTGGCATTGTGGCCACTTTTATTTCCTATAAACATTGAACGAGGCCACATCCATCTTGGGTCAGCGAGCCCAATAAAACCCGACCCCTTCCATAGCGCGGTCAATGTGGGATTTGACCCACTGAACCATCGCAACCAAAAAAGGAGAAGGAGGTTTTAACGAGCTCAGCGGGATAATGGTCGACCCAACCAACTCAGCCAACAAGTTGGTTAGGGGGTGAGTTGGCCGATAAGGTCTCAAACAAAAATTTAGGGGCTTATTTGCACTATAAAGGACAACCCCTCTCCATTGTAAACACACACAACTTGAAAGCTCAAAGCAAGAGCTTGAGGAATATTTCCCTAGCGCAGTGGAGAAGTAATTTTTTATAAGACCTATTTAATAGGCTTATTATAAAGTTGTGAAGACCTATTTATTTAAATAGGCATTATTATGGCTAGGAGTTTTTAATACTACCTAGTTGGCCCATAGTGCCACACTAAATTATTGTGAAGCCTGGATTTTTGACCTGAGTGCCATAGGGCATTACGAAGCGTCTGGAAGGCCGATCGAGATATGGAGGATTCCGAACAGTGGAGTTGGGTACACAAAGCTTGCCGAATATGCCAGGAAGGTGGAAGTTGGGTGCTATCTTTCACCCTTGTCATCTAAAGGTCTAGATATTCTTCTAAGCAAGTTATTAATAGTTTCCATTAGGTTTTCTTGTGAAGTACTATTAGTAACTTACAAGTTTTGACTAGTGGAATGGTTCGATAAGAACCCGAGAGACGTAGGCAATTTCCGAACTCCATAATCAACCTTTTTGAAAGATTCATGCTTATTGCATTAATTTTAAATTGATTACTTAAAAGGAGCAAATTATCGGCAAATAAAATAAGCCTATAGGGGTCCGAGATCAGGTGAATAAAAACTTGATAATTTTTAGATCAATGACTAGAGATCCTAATGATGATCAATTGGAATGCAAAGTTATGTTTTGCAAACAAAAAAAATTCATGCTTATTGTAAATTTATGGGTTAATACAGGCCTCATGAATGGTGCTATAGGAACAATCACCGACATTATCTACGAAGCATCAATGTCGCTACCAACATTACCTTTATTTGTTGATCTCAAATTTGATAGATACAATGGCCCATGTTGGAATCCCTCTAACCCATTACATATTCCTATACCTCCAATTTTGAGAGGGAATCGAAGACAATTTCTGATTAAAATGTCCTGGGGATTAACTATCCACAAGTCCCAAGGGACTTACTTTGCATAGAGCAATTGTTGACATTGGAACCACTGAAAGGCAAGGTTTAACATTCATAGCTTTCTCTAGATTTCCCTCGTTTGCAAATCTGCACATTTCACCTCCTTTTTCATTCGAAAGGTACTCAAAAATGGCACACATACCAACACTTGAAGCAAGAAGAAAGGAGGAGTGGAGACTACTATCCCTCAACCCTTCATAAATACTACCCTCTACTTTGAAGGAAACTCCACTACTACTTTACTATCCAAAGTAGAATTTCCGTCCAAGGGTATCAAATGTATTCATGTTTATAGGAAATAAAAGTGGCCACAAAAGGCTACCATTCATGATATAAATTCTGCAAATGTATGAAAGTCTTCATGTATACATGTTTAGCTCAGATGTCGTGATTTAAGATTTGCAACTTTTTATGTATGAATTTGTAACAAATTTAAATGTACACATACAACATTTCAATGTAATGTCGCATCTATATTCCTACACTACCACTATCAATCACACGCCTTATCGAGTATACATAAGACTTCATGTATTCATGTTTAGTTCAAATAAACTACTCCCCATAATGCTACCACTCATGATATAAGATTTGCAAATGTATATGTACGAATTTGTAACAAGTTTGAAATATAGATATAGAACCTTCCATGGTTACATCAACCTATGCTCCAAAACTTATTGGATGGTTCTATAATCACCTTTCAAGATGGATAGAGACAACACAACATCTCATGAGCCCTAAACTAACTCGGGGATGTCATATCGCAGGATCAACCAAATGTTTGATTCTCATAATTGGACATGGTGAGGGTTTTAAACTTCAACCCTAGGTTATAGTTTTAAGACTTTGAGGCTTGTTATATTCCATATTTAGACTAATATTCATGAAGAGTAACTCCATTTGTATCAATCTTAGACCTTATCTTGTAATGAGGTATATGATATGCTCAAGGTTTATAGACTTAACCAAAAATTTCTTCATGATTGTTGTAAGAAAGTAATTATAGTCTTCAAGAAAGAGAGACTTACTATTTCATACCCCTATTCACTTCATCCAAGAAAATTTAAGGGAATCTCCACACCTCAAACATATTATTACACCAAGTTCACACACAAAAAATAAGGAATGAGGTCATGAAAATGTACATATATTCACTGACTGGGTAACCTTCTACGAGTTGATCTCAAACTTGAGAACTTTTGGTTTATAATGCTTCTCTTATAAACCATTTGCATTAAAATCACTTCAAGAGGAGACTATATAAAACTTTCAAAATATTGAATGCATGATTTTTAAGAAGAGTATTTCGATTCTTACTCGGACCATTTCATAGCCTTCATAGTAAGACCATGGAACTATGAAGGCTAACTTCAAAAATTAATGATAAGATCATGCCAAAAGCTCCACCAGAACACTTTTTACCTATAGAGATTGGATATGACAATTTTTCAACTCAAAATCACATGAACATCCTTCAAACACCTCGCACCTCTTCAAAATAGAACTATGAAAACACAAAGCTTGCAAAAAATGAATATAATCCATTTAGCACCTTTGTACTTGAGAAGAAGACCACCACCAAAATGGATTAGAGAGAGTATTTAATACATGTGAGGAGTTTCCAAACTTTCAAAAATTATTTTAAGTCAAAACAATTCATTTTTTTCTTATCGCTCCAAGAGGAAGACCTAGAGAGAGAAACAACTTCTTAGAAAAGCGTTCATAACTTCTTTGTTTCTTAACCAATTTCCTCATTTTTTAAAAAAATTAGGCTTGGATTTATATTATAAAATTAATTCTATTATTTATCTGAAGAAGGAATGAAACATTTTTTGGATGCTAAAAAGCCAAGAGTGCCAAGTTTGCATTCTTTAAGAAGTTTGTTTTAGAAAAACTTGCATAACTTCCACATACCTTTTTAAAACTTGATGAAATTTGGGAAGAAGCACTATAATAAACCCCTATACACATTCCATGTGTTGGTTTACCTAATTTTTCCTATACAGATCAGACCCATCTCATTTACATCAATCACCCTCCTAGTCCTCAAGGCCAAATTTAGTGAACTTTTTAAATATGCTTCCAAAACTAAAATAAACCTGTTGGATGGTCATACATGACCTAGGAATGGTTCTTAGGCTTATCCCATGGTCACATAGTATTTTTATGACATAAATGAGGTCTTACTCCTCATTAGGCTCTAGAACCCAGGCCTAAATGAGCCGCTTTCAACCGAGACTTCCAGCATTTGACCTATCACTCACTCTGGAAGATCTCTCTCATGATAGAATCATCATTTATAACACTTGTGCCAAGTTTTTCAGCCATATCCATACCCGTAGTAGAATCCTACCTCACTAACCAAACTTATAAAGACACTAAGACCATATTCTGCAACCATCCCGAATCCTCAATATACCACTTTGAGAAGGCATTACTAATCAACCTTCATGTCCCTTACAGAGCCTCACTTCACCACTCAATCATTTTCCATCAATGCCACTTGACATCAATGGAAATACCAATGACCAAGATTCAACAACATTTTTTATCCTTTAAAAGGCCAAGAAGTAATACCTTAAGTATTTACAAACACACATACCAATATGGATGATACAAAAAATAAAAGAAACAAAGGTTTTACCCCTAGAAAAATGTTGCTCTGTAATATACTTCTACACTCCTAAAATATTTCAATTTACATTGGTTATGCCTGGTTAAAAGAATAAATTAAAATGCTTTAAACTCAAAGCGAGATCCAATGAGAAGAATGGAGAACAAGAAATACTTAAGATTTGCTACAAGAAAAAGGAGAAATTTTCAAAACTATTGGGGTGGGTGAACCATAAATTTTTAGTCAAAATCAAATACCCATTCAACCATCCATTTTCGACAAAGAATAATAATTACAAGTTATGTTGGACAAAAACATAATTACATTTATTTATTTTATTAGAATTTTGCAATCGCATGTGTACAATGCAATGTGAATGCCGAATGGTATAAGGTTTTTTGATTTTGACTATTGGGATTCCTCCATTTACTGGGCTAGAGAGTATTACTCCTTGAATTAATTGTATTAGTCCCCTAATCCAGGTGTTCCAAATGTGGATCGTATACCCTAAGCCTCGTCAGCTCAAAATTTTGAAAAATCATTCACTAAAATTATTGAACAATTAATTGTCACGTGGTTGCTTAACCTATTAAGCAACTATCATTTTTTGAGAAATTTATCCTTTTAATATTTCACAAGGTCTAAAATGCAAATACATGTCATAACCTCATAAACTCCTTTTTCTTGTCTATCAATCCCCAACTAATGCAATTTATGTTTTTAAGACCGCACAAATACTAACATTTTATAGAATACATTCATGCATAGGTAATAAGACAAATAGGACATCACACAACATCAGACATGTCAATTGACCATAAATGACAATTATGTATAAGATACGATGACCATGTGAAATCAACTAAAGGCATATTATTAACCTTTCCCACTATAAGGTAATAACGAACTTCATGTTTCATGAGTAGGCATCCAAAAAGTATGATAGAGGTGAGAAATGGTAATGAATTTATGGTTATCAATCCATATTTTATAGTGTGAGCATGAACCTGTTTGCCTTATTCCAAGGACACTTTGCACCTCCAAGGACACTGGAATAAATGAACTCATCTGGCTTTGTGCCTCTTTCAAGAAAACATCACGTTGGCATATATTGTTAAAAACATTGCATGCATCATCCATGTTCCCACATTTGGCATACATGCAGTCATTGCATTCCATGTAACTAAGTCTCTCTTAGGATATTTGTCAAACACTTTGCGTGCAGACACTAAACTTTTGCACCTAACATACATACTAACCAGACTATTCACAAGGAACAAGTTGATATTGATGCCAATTTTAACTATATGGCCATGGATTTGACTGCCCTCTTTGAAATCTCTCATATTGGCACATCCCTGTAAGAGGAAACCATATATGAAGGAGCTCATGGCATTGTTTTGTTGAAAAAAAAACATTGAAAACATCAAACGACTCCTTTAGCCTTCCCTCTTTGCATAAAATATTTATTTTGTGTTTTCCTACCACGTTTCCTGATGATTTTTAATGGATTCTTCTTTTCCCACATTTCCAATATTAGAAATACTGATACCATTCTTCCTACTAATAAAGAATAGACCGACGACGTGCTATTATGGGCTTTGAGCTTGTGGCTATTAAAATTGATATGATATACTTTTGAGGTAAGCGGTGAATCTACAAATGCGCCTCATTTTTAATGTTAAAAATATTCTATTTTTTCTAAAAATTTTCCCCCTCATTTTAATCAAGTTAAAAATATTTTGTTTGTTTCAAAAATTTCTTCATACGTCCTTCTCTTAAAGTAGTTTACCTAATAATGTAGAATAATTCTCTATATTTTTTCCATTTTACTACCTCAGTAATAGGTTTGAATTGTTTCTAGATTTGTTCAGATTGTTTTTGGTGTTTGTTTAAACACTTGATTAGGGTTTGAGGAAGTCAAAGTTCATTCTATAGATTTAATTAGGTCTAGAGGCGATTTATATGCGGAGGTAGGTTTATGGAAGTGGAGTGGTCATTACCTTTAAAACCAGTAGACCAATTACTTGCTTTGTAAACAATTCAGGCTTGGTTTATACTGAGCGAAGATACAAAATTTAAACGTAATGCTTAACTGTGAATTTTATGGTTTATTTCGATGTCAGATATTGTAGAATCCCAAGAGTAAGTTGAATTTTTCCAGCCGCAAAATTTCCATTGTCAAGGATGAAAGAGATTTAATATGTTATTGCTAAATTTCGGGCATGGCTGTGATTGTCAGTGAAAGAGATTTAATATGTTATAAAATATTTGTAATAGCACCGAGTTGATATCAAGAACATCTCCTACCATACATGTGTAAATATAATTGTGAAGGGTTATTATTAATGGAGGGATTCTTTATGGTGAGATTCTTTCCCAAAAGTACAAAGATTGTCCAACATTTTTCTCTAGCTTTGTTTGGCAAAATAATCAATGTTTTTTACTTTTTGATATACATGTTCATATCTTTGATATTTCATGTCAACCAAAATTTATTAAATTAATCTAAATTAAAATTATTTTCTTGTACCAAAGTTTGCTGCATGTTTAAAGTATGTGTAGACCGCATGGCTTGTAATGAAGAAATCAAGAATCACAAACAAATCGTCACTGATAGTAACTCTCTACAAATTTTATTGCATTCTAGCCGACAAATAAGATTTTAATGTCGGGATATAGTGTTTCCATCACTTTGCGGGTCAAAATTATAATGCTCTTGGCGATGAACTAGAGAACATTCTTTGTATTCCGTAGAAACCAATGTTATGCACCGAAAGCTTCGCACATGTCTGCAATTTCAATGGTCAATGGAACATCTATAGATATTATGTCTAGTACAAAATGGTTTTTCATGTTGGAACATAATGATTAAGTGGTCCGCCAACCCTTAATGTATATGGGTCCATCACTAATATATATGTGTGTGTGTGTGTGTGTGTGTGTGTGTGTGTGTGTGTGTGTGTGTGTGTGTGTGTGTGTGTGTGTGTGTGTGTGTGTGTGTGTGTGTGTGTGTGTGTGTGTTAATATTTAATAATATGAAATATTTATATTTCTATTATTAAATATGCTAACCTAGGTATATACTTTCGGTTAAATATTTAATATCATGAAATGATTATATTTCTAATATTAAATATTATAAACCTAGGTATATGTGTCAACCGATAAGGTTGAAAAGGTGGGTCAAGAGACATACCTGATCACCTAATATAAAAAGGACTATAGGTCCTCATTTGATATGTTCGAATGAAATATCAAAGGTGAATATTATTTTACCCTTGTGATTAGGGTTGAAAGGAGGAGGTGAAAGTTACTGGATGTAAGTTTGGTTCTTGGAAAGTAAAAGGTTATTTCACAGTGGTTTTTACCCTATTTGGGGTTTTCCACTATAAACATTGTGTCACTATGTTCTTACTTTTGGTATGTATTACTTAATTAATATGTTATGTAATTTTATTTATTACATTGCATAATGTTTAAAATTTAATGTTTTATGGTTTATGTTAATATTTAAATGCATTGGTTGATTAAATTCGTAATAATTAGAATCCTCTAAATTCTAACATGTCAACCTTCCAATTCATGAAACTAACTCACTTCATGAATGGGTCACCTCAAATGCTTACTCTGTTTCAATTTCTTCTATCATAAACAAAGTTCTAGGCCCTCCATCAAACTTGTCCTCGCCGCTGCAACAATGCCTCTCTCAAGTCATGTAAATAGGAAACATAAAAAAATTAATGGGTTACACTAACAGCGGTAATCATCAGCATACTCGCATTGGATCAAAAAATTTACATGGCTTGCCCTCTCGTGAAAGGTGACAACCAATGTAGAAAGAAAATGCATGTACTTATAAAATGGCACATGGTTTTGCAAGAAATACAATGCAGTGTTCAACAATGTGATTACAGGTATGCACTCTGGTGACTTTGAAGGACAACACGAGGGAACCGTAATCAATAAATAATGGGCATCACTGCACGAAGAATATGTTATGCAATTTTATTTATTACATTGCATAATGTTTAAAATTTAATGTTTTATGGTTTATGTTAATATTTAAATGCATTGGTCGATTAAATTCGTAATAGTTAGAATCCTCTAAATTCTAACATGTCAACCTTCCAATTCATGAAACTAACTCACTTCATGAATGGGTCACCTCAAATGCTTACTCTGTTTCAATTTCTTCTATCATAAACAAAGTTCTAGGCCCTCCATCAAACTTGTCCTCGCTTCTGTGATCTCTCAAGTCATGTAAATAGGAAACATAAAAAAATTAATGGGTTACACTAACAAAGCAGTAATCACGAGACAACTTTGCATTGATCAAAAAAATTTACATGGCTTGCCCTCTCGTGAAAGGTGACAAGCAATGTAGAAAGAAAGTGCATGTACTATAAAATGGCACATGGTTTTGCAAGAAATACAATGCAAGTGTTCAACAATGTGATTACAGGTATGCACTCTGGTGACTTTAAAGGACAACACGAGGAATCGTAATCCATAAAAACATTCAATGAAATCAGAGAATAAATAATGGGCATCACTTCTGTGAAGACTTGCACTTTCTAAGCATCGATGATGATGTAACAACCAAGATTACAAACCACATTATAGGCCACAAATTTCAATTCATTCTTTCCATCAAAACAAAAACATATCGTGGAAACAAATAATTGAAATGTGTCATTATTAACTCAAAGAAAATGGAAACTACGACTTCTCCTCCCTAAATTATGTTATTGTAAAATTATAATAGATTTCCTTTGATGTTGTTTTCCCAATCTTTCCCCTCTTAGCTTGTTTATGGATTGGCCCTTGTATATAGTTTCGTTAGAAAACAAATACTTGTAACATATACCTTTTAGCTTTGCAGGTGTTGATGTAAATTGAGATTCAATGAATATCCATGCATGCCACTTCTATGTCATGTTGCTTTAAAATGATGTAGGTGTAGTATCCACTTTGGTAATTACGTCGAAAGGTATATTCACCGGGACAACCCGAACCCTTGTAATGCAGTAGTAGAAATCAAATGACTCTTAGTAATTGGTTGATGAAGTACGGATTAGATCAAGTCCATTCACCGAGAATGTCGAGGATTGTCATCCTTGCTTGGCCTTATCGCAACTATTGAGGTGACATGGACAGCCTCCTCCACCTTGTCACACTCCACCTTGTCACAATGTTCGGTTTATAACGCTCGTTGGGAGGTATGAAAATTTGTGATATGAATCATATAGCTTCAAAAGTATCAAATTTGTTATTTGTTTCTCCATGTTTTTAACAACAAAATACAATGCGAATGGGAAAAATAGACCCATGTCATACAAACCCATCAACTTGGAGTTAGGCACTCTTTAAAACCCAGAGCAAAACATGGAAAATGACACCGTGGATAATTTTAGTGGCGAATATTCGTAATATGGCGAAAATTTCATTTTAGGAAAATTTGAAAAGGTGAATTATTCTTGAGTGGGTCGGTGTCCAGATTTGCCTAAAATATATAGTATATTTTTTTTGAAATTAAGCTTCACCTTCATTTGAAAACATCTCCTATAAAAACCTAGGCTGATTATTGGGTAGTATACCTCAAGTAGCTTAACAAATTACCAATACTGTGAAATTTGAACTCGCATACCCTTAAGCACCAGAGATTCAGATTCTTTGTTGCTTTGTGATTGTTGTGTACGCGCAACAAGGCATTGTTAACACGTGACAACAGCTTATCTTGACACGTGATAGAGGAAGTGTTGACGCGTGACTTGGGCAAAGAAGTTGACGCGCGATGCGAGAGGAAGTGTTGACGCGCGACAAGTGTAGAGTTGACACGTGATAAAGACCTCGAGACGGGGACGCGTGATAAGACCTCGAGACACTAGAAAGAGTCGCTTACTTGGTTCTTTTGCTGACGCATGACTCTTTTCGAATAATGGAAGGTGCCACTCAAAGTATACGAATAACCTAAAAGTAAGTAAGAAATCTCGAAATCACTCTTCAAGTATTTTGGAAACTCTGCGGATATAGATATTATAAATACCAATCATATAGATGCCACCACAAAGAATCGAATCTTGATCGTGTGGAAGGTATTGTTGAGGTGGACATGCATTCGCACAATATCAAAGTCAAACAAATGAAACCTACGATAATATGCCAGATCTTGAAGATATTGTTCCTGTTGGGGTGCAACCAGAAGTGCAGCTAGATATCAAAGATACAAACACTGAGCAAAATGGAAGACAGAAATCAAAATCAAACTCGTCCAAGAAAGAGGAAACCAGTGATTGTGATATTGCTCAAAATTCTACTCAAAAAAGTAAAGCATTGAAAACGAACAAGAATATGTGGACCATTGGCAGGACATACAAGTTTGATTGGGCAGCTAAATTTCCGTTTATTGAACTGTACAATCATCTAATTCAAGAAATCCCATTCGAATGTACATGTACAATATGTACATGGAAATTGGGAAAGCAACAAAAATGCAAGCTGAAGCTTGGACACTATAGAGAAACATTGTGGAAAACAATATTTAAATGTAACGAGGCGGATGGCCGAAAATCAAAACACATAGGTGGAAAATTGAAAAAGAATGCATTCATGTTAGATACGCAGGTGGAATATGAGGCGAGCAGAAAAACACGGACATCCGTTGGAAAAGGGAGGAACGATCACATCGCATATTGGTAAGATGAAAGAAACAAATCTACATGCAAAATTCATACAATTCTCTACTCTTTTTCAAATACTAAAAAAGGGAAGAGCGATTTTGGATTTCCTCGATTTCAAAGTTTTATCAATTTAATGGAATGTTGAATGTACCTCGTCTCATTGGTCTAAAAGTAGTGGATGGGAAATGGCAAAATGCCTCTCGATGATAGAGAAGGAAGATTTGAAAGAGAATGTAAAAAAACAAACTTTATCTCTCTTTCAATTGATGAAGTGACAGCAGTTGACAACACCGCATGGGTATGTATCCACATCTATACTTAAAAAAATCATATAAGGACACCTCATCTGTTGGGTGTTATGAAAATGGTTGAAAAGCAATGCCGAAAACCTATGTAAAATAGTTGTTTCTCATTTGAAGATGTTCTTTGGAATGACTGATTATGAAATTGCTACGAAGTTGGTATGCGTTGGGCGGATGGTGCATCTATCATGCGGGGTCACCGAACAGGGCTCTGTGTTAGATTACAAACAACGGTGGCCCCATATATGCTACCAATTCACCGTATGGCTCACGAATGAATTTAGCATATAAAATGGTAAAAGCAACCACGAAAATGTTGCTAAATTAGAAGACCTTATAAGAGAACTTCATGCCTATATGTCAAGCAGCCCAAAGCGTTTTCTCGAGTTCCAAAATTTGCAATTGGAATTACGAGATGGCAAAAACTTTTGAAGGATGTGGAGACTAGATGGATCTCTTTGTATGAACTGCATGTAGAGTTCATGAGGAGTATCCTTCATTGGTTGGTTTCATGCTACACAAATACCGTCATGAAGTTGATAGGCAAGGGACTTGTTGTTCCGTTTAATTGATTTGGAGACATTGCTTACATTGGTTGGTATTCTTCCAATGTTAAAGGAGATCAATACACTTGATGAAGCATGCACAGGCGATTAATCTATATTGTGGATTTTATACGGATGAGAAAAATGGTATGTCAAAGTCTTGATATATTGTCTTGTTCCCGTGGATAGTTTTGATGCACCTGTTTTTCAAAATTGGAAAGATTTATTAGATCTTAAAATCCTAACACCTTTTGAGATTTAATATCCACGATCACCTCTGCATCACTTTTTAATGGGAGGGAAATACCAATGCACATTTTGCAAAAACGTCAAGATATTACGAGGATCGGAGCGAGAAGATGTTTCCGTGACACGTAATTTGTTTGAGTCTCATTATAGTTGAAACAAGAATAAAGCTTAAAATTTTTTGAAACCTTGTCATCGAAATTAGGAACGTTTCTATAAAGATAAAATTAAGAAGCCATGGGTGTGATGAATCCTAATTTTGGAATACCAAGGTGGCCGTGCGACTTTGTCGAAAGCATTTCCATAAATTAATGGGTACAATAATGGAACAATTTACAAAGATGTCGAGCTCAAGGGTATGGAAATCAAAGGTATACTTTGAATGCCGATTTATTAAAGTTTCAATCAACAAATTTTGTAACAACAATGAGGAACCAATATAAGAATTTAGATCAACCTTCCGAAAGTGGTGCTATTACAAGGTCATGTGCGAGGAATCTATCAAAGTTATATCTTACAAGAAGATATCGGTGAATATTTCGATTATATGAGTTATGCCAAACAATGATTTTGGGGTCTATGGAGGATGAAAGGGTTTTGTGCATTTTCATTTATAAAATCAAAATTGAGAAACAAGTTAGATAAAAATACGGAAAGTTGCATGAGGTGTTATGTTTCTCGATACTCCATCGAAACCTTTTTGTTCAATGAGCAATTGCAAGCCTTTGGAATTCCTTTGCGAAAAAGAGGTGTGAATAATACAGCTACTAAAAGTATAAATATTCCCAACCTTGAGAGTGTAATTGGCTCTTCGTCACATTCTACGAAGACAACATCAAGTTTGATGAAGCCGTTGATAATGGATTGTTTCAACTTTAAATAGGTATCTTCTTTATCTATCTTTTATCTTTATCATTAAAGATGTTACAGGTCTATATACTAAAAATATCAAGCAATTCACCCATCTATCTACTAATCCATTTCTCATGTTGGGTTTTTTTAAAACACAGATCTAGCTCATTACCAGTGGCAGTGATGATTTCAACTTTAAGCAGGTATCTTTTTCCCCTTAATCTTATTGTTTATTACTATTCATTTTTTCAGCTATGGTTATCATTAAAGATGTTATAGGTCTATGTATTTACATTTAGCTAAATACAATCTTTTTATTTTTGAAAATGTGGGTTGACATCCGTCAGAGGAAGTTGTTATTCTCTGACCGACAATGTCGGCAACTCACCCATCTATCTACTAATCCATTTTTGTGTTGATTTTTTTAAGACAAAGATCTAGCACATTACCGGTGATGATTTCAATTTTAAATAGGTATCTTCTTCAACATAATCTTATTGTTTGTTACTTTACATTTTTTTAGCTCTTGTTATCTTTAAAGATGTTACGGGTCTAATTCTATATATTTAAATTTATTTAAAGATATTGTTGGTCTATATATTTAAAGATGTTGCTGCACTTTTCAGATCGATGATGTCGAGCAACTCACCCTCTATCTACAATGTTAGGTAAAACAAACCTGTCATATACGCACATTTCACAATCTGAATCTAATACGCAGAGGTAAGCTAAACCCTATCATATTTGCAATTATGTTTAATTTCTTACCAGTGATGATTCTTTCTTGATTTCTTAGAATTATATATATCATATCATAAAATTCCTCATCATCCATATATATCATATCATCACCATATCATTATCATATCCTGAGTCCTGACACTACAATTATTATTAACACAATTCTATTCATTCTAATGTTATCTATATCCATTCTAATCATTAATGTCATCTATATCCATTATAACACATTCAATTTATTTATCATCTTTATCCATTCTAATGACATTATGATCATATCGTTACAAGTATAGAGAATAATTATCTTAAAACAAGTTCAAAAGTCTAGAGAAGAAGAATTATTGTGCTTGATGATAAATCTACGTCCACATTAAATTGATCATCGTCCATATATATCATATCATTATAAATCATTCATCGTCTTTCATCATCATCTATCATTAATTATCAATTATCATCATTCATCATCTACGTCCACATACAATTCATGACAATGCAAGTAAACAAGAAACATACATATAATTCATGATAATCACCATCTAATGCAATTAAAATTAAAGATTGTATATAAATCCATATAATTAAATTCAAATACCATAGTGCATACTCAATAGTAGAAGTTTTCAAATTCAATATTTAAAGTTTCCTCAATAATAAAAGTTTCTAGTTTTCAAAACCCTCTTTTTCTTTATCCAATTCTACTCTCTCTACTCTCTTCCCCAACGGCTTCTTCCACTTTGGGCTGCCTCTTTCCCCAACACCAAAATAACCCACGAACTTATAAGATCTTCTGCAAAGACCTTGTCTGTTTTTTAAAATTCTTTCTTCTTGATTTGTCACATCTCCATGCGACAACAAATTTGGATCAGCTGCAGCGTATAAACTATCCTGTTGCCAATAATTTTCATAACGACTAATAATCTCATTGATAAGAACCTTAGCCCTTCTCTCCCATTCTATAAGCTGATTGATATGAGGAAGAATAAACTCACTGAAGAATAAGCTGATTGAAAAGGTGGCAACTGTTAACTTGTTAGTGTTGAAATGAATATCATTTTAATTCAGATTTCATTTCACCTTGCTCCCCTGGCCTAACTACCTCAAATTGTCTCAGCCAGTTTTTTCTGGCCTCTATCTTCTTCCTGCTGAAGGCCAGCTCAATTGCATCTCCATCTTTCTCATCAACCCACACAAAATCTTTTTTGTGCTTGTCTAGATCTATGAAATACTCCTTGCCCTCTTTAAAAGTACTTGTGCCCAAACCCTGTATGGTCCAAGCAACAAGTGATACCTAATCAGCAAGTGAACAAAACCAGAACTTAAAAACATATAAAGAGAAAACAAACTAGCATTACTTTGTAGTACTTTATGGTCCAAGTTATCGATCCACTCAATGATTCTCTCCAAGCTTCATACTCAGGAATGGTGTAAAAAGATAACACAACAATCTAGACATGGAGATACATAACCTCTGGAGGCTTAAAAACAAATATAAAGAGTCTCAATACACTCAACCAAATACAGGGGGAACATTTACCCTGACAATAGGAGTATGAAATTGATCAGCAATCCTTTGATGTGGGAACCATCATGGTCCTTTAAGAGACAAAGGACAAGTCAAAAAGGATTTCACTAGAAAGGATGTGTCAGAATTAAGCAGAAACTAAACATCGCTAGACAAAGATCATGTACCTAGTTTGTCATTATCATCAGATGGCCATATCTTAAAGATTTAATGTTGTCATATATTTTATCTTCCTGTAGACCAAGGATTTTATCTTTATTCTCCATTTTTTGGTGAGTGGTAGCTTCCATGACATTGAGCAGCTTACCTTTGAGAGGAAACAAGCCATAATAATCTTGACCAACAACAGATATTCCTACCACCTGATAAGATAAAGATAACTAAAATAACAAAAAATTAAATTGGAAAGTGATGTCGAAACATGTCACAATACTACCAAATTCGGTATTCACATTTCCACGATTCAAGGTACAAACACTTACAAAGAAGAGCCTTGCAGTGAGTCACCCTCTGTTAATATTAAAGTACATTGATAAGAATTCTTCCCTCCTGCTTGATTTGCATCATCAAGTTTGGGAACATCAATTAATTTCCCCTTCTTGGTTCCATCAGTTTTCTTAAGATCTTTTTTTTGTTTAAACTCTACCCACGCCAGTATACTTTCAAGTACACACTTTTCCACTGCACTCATCAGGTCAAACAAAGTTACAAAGCTCATCTTAGACCCTAGCATTGCAAAAATTACATGTACTCAGAAATGCTACATCTTAGACACCACTGGATTTATTGACATGGGCTTTGCAAATGTGAAACAGATGAAAATTACTATAAATTTATAACAACAAATTGTATCAGAATAAAAAATATGAATTAAAACAAATTATACTTACAATCAACATGGAAACCAAACGTTGATTCGAGAAATTTCTTGTCTTCTTCCACGAGTGTTGCCTTGGTTGTAACAATTGGTAAATTTTTGAATGGAAGGCCCGTAAACCGATGGATGTCATTTGCTTCGATACTGAATTGGAACATTCGGCCATCGTTCAGAGTCACATAAAAAATGCCATCCTCTGAATTGTAGGATGACAGAAGGTAATTCAAAATATCCGGATCTGTTTCGAAATGGGGCATATTAACAGTATGGATGTGAGGGCATAAGGGATTCCTGTAGTTGATCTTGGAAATCGATTGAATTGGATTCTCTAGATTTTTTTGTTGAACTTGCAGTTGGGAAGCATGTGAAGTCGACATTATATTTGTACTTGCGTCTTTGACAACGATTGAGACCTACAAAAATTCAAGAGCGGGAAGGTGAAAATGCAGAAAATGACCGAGTTGAAGGGTATTTATAGGCTAAATCAGTGTCAATGGCTTCAATTGGCGCGTGTCAGAAGTCTTAGGCGGCGCGACAAGAGTCCTAGTTGTCGCGCGTCAAGGATCGATGGCGCGGCGTCGATAAAGAGCGATGGCGATGCATCAATAAGATCTAGTGACGCGTCGTCATAGGAGCCATGCGATGGCGACGCGTCAATAGGAGCTGTGATGCACATTATTAAGAACCGATGGCGACGCACGTCAAATGGAGCCATGACGCGCATCAATACGAGCGATGCACGCGTGCCTCAGTAGGAAGCGATGACACACGCCAATGTAAAGCCATTAGACGCGCATCGTCAAGACCATTGGCGTTCCATTGGCGTGCACCAGAGTGATTATTGGCGTCTTGTTGTCGCACATCACATTCTCTGAAGACAACATCAAGTTTGATGAAGCTGATTGACAAGAAAAAAAGAAAGTGTCACATTTTGAAGATGTCATCATTGAAAATTTGAATTGAAATATTTGGGATGATTATTAATGTACAATTTACTCTCCAAAATCGTAGTTAACAACCATAAAACAAACACCCACAAGCATGTATACATGATTAATTAATGAAAGCTTAAAGTAAAGACATAACACAAATTTACCGAGAGTATCATGAGTACCACAATTTTATTAAGATGTTATGGCTTGAATTCTTCATAGTAATAAAAACTCTCTTCCACAAGATTGATCACTAACACTAGCTCTCCATACTTTTATAAAAACAAGTAGAGGCTATTATTAGCCTTGGAGACTCGAGAGTAGTTAACTTGTAAGGAAAATTTACTTTTCTATTAATAATGAAGATAATCAAGTCAATAAATTGGTTCATACTCTTCCCTATTAATATATGTGGATAAATGTACACTAATGGGTGAATTATCCAAATACTAAAATACAACTAATATTACAAGTGCACCTTAATTATATACAATAGTGTATGGTTATTTAAATACACTGACATCCCCCCTTAATATGTACTTTAATAAAGGGAATGAAGGAGGAACACTGAACTATCCCACCTTAATGAAAATTGCCTTCACTCCCAAAAGTTTCCTAAGATGAAAAAATTGATCCTCAAGCAAGGGATTTATGAAGTTGTCTAAAACCAAATTTTTTGTTCGAAAAAACTTAAGGTTGAGAGTCTTGTGATAGATTAACTACCAAAGATGATGCATTTTTATATCAATGTTTTTAATGTGTTGGTGCTCCATCATATTGTAATAGATGTGGATGACCCTCTAATTATTTTTCACATTTCCAATAAACTAGCCTTTTATACTTACAATAGTCATCTTTTCAAATTCACACATTACCTTAGTCAACTTATATTTGATTGATCAAGAATTAATTTTCATAAGTCACCATATACATGAGTTATCCGATTTTGATTATATCTATCTTCTTACCCTTATCACATATCTCTATCCCTTAATTAAATACAAGCCAAGCAATGTTACCAAGTTTTGAGGATAAAATTAGGGCTCCATCTTCATTTACACTTTTCTAACCTCTACTCTTCCATGACACTTGGAGAACTACAAGTAGTTTAATCCTGTTTTGGTGTATTTGGTGCATAATTTCTAGCACTCATAGGTATCGAAGGGGGAATGATGAGGTAAATCTAATGTATATAATTAGAAACACTTTTTTAGGCTAATAGGTCTAAAATACAAAGAGATGATATTTATAGTTGTAGAAGAGTCGTTAAAAATATTCATACACATATCCTAGATCAATAAACACGTGTGAAGTATGTGTTAGATATAGATTAGATATCTTAGTATCAAAGGACACATTCAGTAGCCCTATGACACATTCATCAAGAAAACTTGTTCTAAAATAGATGAACATTTCCTCTGATTTTAGGATCCCAAATCTCAAAGGAAAATTTATGACACTCTGCACAACATCCTTATCCAGTTTCAAATCACCGTTATACTTATACCCCTACATCTGGTAGAACGGTGAATTATTTTTAACCCTAATCCTAATTTAAGCTATATACTTTCTGGAATTAGTGTTGATAGAATATTATATCCTTACACAATTTAGGACTTTTGTTTCTATATTTGATGTTTTCAATAATCTTATATACACATTGCAATATCATAATTGAATTACCTCTTAATGTTGACATTACAAAAAGATAGGAACGTTGAAATTACTATTCATCTCATTGTTTGTTACTATTCATTTTTTTCAGCTCTGGTTATCATTAAAGATGTTACAGGTCTATGTATTTACATTTAGTTAAATACAATCTTTTTATTTTTTGAAAACGTGGGTTGACATCCGTCCGAGGAAGTCACATTACTTCTGGGACTAACATGTTAGGCAACTCACGCATCTATCTACTAATCCATTTTTGTGTTGAATTTTTTTAAGACAAAGATCTAGCACATTACCTGGGTGATGATTTCAATTTTAAATAGGTATCTTCTTCAACATAATCTTATTGTTTGTTACTTTACATTTTTTTTCAGCTCTTGTTATCATTAAAGATGTTACTGAGGTCTAATTCTATATATTTACATTTATTTAAAGATATTGTTGGTCTATATATTTAAAGATGTTCTTTGCACTTTTCGGGATTGTGACAATGTCGGGCAACTCACCCCTCTATCTACAATGTCGGGTAAAACAAAGATCTAGCACGTAACCCTTGATTTGCAATTATGTTTAATTTCTTACAGTGATGATTCCACAACAATCTAATACGCAAGAAGTAAGCTAAACCCTATCATATTTGCAATTATGTTTAATTTCTTACCAGGTGATGATTCTTTCTTGATTTCTTAGAATTATATTTAATTTATTTTTATATGTGCGAAATCCTTTGATATATTTTTTTAAGCGTGGGATAAACAATATATTATACAATTTTAAATATAAGTCCACATAAAATTCCTCATCATCCATATATATCATATCATCACCATATCATTATCATATCCTGACTCCTGACACTACAATTATTATTAACACAATTATTTATCTAATTTAAATTTATTAAAACAATTCAGTTTTTTTAAAATAATTCATAATCATATCATTACAATTCTATTCGTTCTAATGTCATCTATATCCATTCTAATCATTAATGTCATCTATATCCATTATAACACATTCCATTTATTTATCATCTATATCCATTCTAGAGAAGAAGAATTACAAAAGTCTAGAGAAGAAGAATTACTGTGCTTGATGATAAATCTACGTCCACATTAAATTGATCATCGTCCATATATATCATATCATTATCGTCATTCATCGTCTTTCAGCATCATCTATCATTAATTATCAATTATCATCATTCATCATCTACGTCCACATACAATTCATGACAATGCGGTAAGCAAGAAACATACATATAATTCATGATAATCACCATCTAATGCGATTAAAATTAAAAGACAATATATAAATCCATATAATTAAATTCAAATACCATAGTACATACTCAATAGTAGAAGTTTTCAAATTCAATATTTAAAGTTTCCTCAATAATAAAAGTTTCTAGTTTTCAAAACCCTCTTTTTCTTTATCCAATTCTACTCCTCTGCTCTCTTCCCCAACGACTTCTTCCACTTGTGGGTTGTACCTCTTTCCCCACACGAAAATAACCCCGAACTTATAAGATCTTACTCGCACTTTGTCAGTTTTTAAAATTCTTTCTTCTTGATTTGTCGCATCTCCCATGTGACAATGACAAATTTGGATCAAATTTCTTTGCTTTAGCTTTGAATAATATGTCAAGGTCGAAACCATGCTCTTTAATTATCCGCTTTAGTGTATTGTTTTGTTTGTTAACCAAAAAATTTTGCTTCAAATTTTTGCTACGGATAAGGCTGTTCTTTGCTATTTCCAAGTGAACTTGCAAAACCTTCGCTTTGACTCTTCAAATTTTCATATTTCATTTATACCAAAAGAGTAATGTCAATTCAAAATATTACTAAAAATAAAAATTTCAAATTAACAAGAATGATTGTTTGAATGTAATAGTACTTACTGGCGCTCTATCTCTTTCGGCATTTACGATTGCTACAAATCCTTGTCCTTGGACCATTTGTTAAAATATGCAGGCCTCGGCACTAATATTTTCCAATTTGTTTAATGCCTTATCTAAAATGTCGTCTTTATAGTTGTTATCGTGACGCAGGTCCCACTTCTTACTTGGGTAAGTAAGGAATCCATCTTCTCGAGTTGATTCTAGGCTGCAGCGTATAAACTATCCGTTGCCAATAATTTTCATAACGACTAATAATCTCATTGATAATAACTTTAGCCCTTCTCTCCCATTACTATAAGTTGTTTGATATGAGGAAGAATAAACTCAGCGACATGGGATTGACAATCATAACCAATTAAGTTCTCCAAAGGAAAAGGTGGCGACATTCCTCACTATCGAATCGATGAAGACGATCTTCTTTGGAGAAGTATGGGGGCTTTCACCAAGATCAAGCTGCTACGTGTTTTTTCCTTTGGGTGGGCTGATCTGTTTGTGAAAAAATTAATCAAGATTTAGATAAATAAATTTAAATCGAAATGTAATTCAAAATTGTAAAGCATATTTAAATTGAAATTTGAAGTATACTGTTGGCCTTGAATCATCTCGTGGGTATCGAAAAAACCGGTTGGGTCATTATTTATCAATGCCCAAATAATCTTCATCTAAATTTATATTGTTCAAAGCAGATATGCCGTTCAGCCTTTGGGCAAGCCACCAAGTGAGAGAGTTGGAATTCGAAAGGAGGAGTCAATGTTTAGTGTCCCACTAGGGCCGGAGCAAAAGGCATGTGTTTACCAATGTTCTTTTTCATTGTTCCTCTGGTTGGCATTTTAAAAATTATTGGTTGAGTGGGTGTCGGTGCGCGGTTTGATCGGGGACTAACATGTCTTTGAAAAGTACAAGAAAAAAATGAAAAATAGGAAAACAATTCATAAAGTCAAAATTTCGAAATGAAAACGCACTTATTGAAGAGTTGTACCTTGTTGTCGAGGGTTTTTTCTCGGTGCTATGGGTGGCCTTGTAGGAGTTGTACTCGGTGTCTGCATTTAGGAAGATATGAATGCATATTATGTGTATGGAGTGAGTTGGGGAAGAAGGTTGAGTTTGCGAAACATGTGTATGTTCCAAAAGTCCTGCGATTCATCAATATTAAATGTTGTCAATTCATTTGGTTAAAATTTAAATTGAAAAATAAATATGCAACTTTGGAATTTGTAAATAATATATGAGAAGGTATTACTTCTCTGGCGTTTAACGAGTTCAAACTGTTGAGGGTTTGGAGAGGAGTGAGCTTCCATTTCAGATTGGGAGTCCCCCGAAGCCTCAGCGTGTTGTTGGCCTCTTCCTCTCGATAACGCCTTTTTTCGGGGAAGGGCTTCAAGATATCTTCTCTGCAAAAAATTAACATTTAAGTGTTAATAACTGCGCAGTGTAATGTCGAAAATTGAAATACAAACTAAATACTTTATACCTGTTGTTCTTCAAATGGAATTGACAACTTCATCAACTCCTCATCAGTGCAAGTAGGAATTTTTATCTCTTAAATTTAAAAGTGCCTCATAATAAAGGCCAAGGAGATAGTTTGTTGAATAAATGACAGGTTTTTCAGAAAGTTTTGAATTTGTTAGTTCAGTTCTTATTTTTTTGGATAGATATGTGCACCAATCGAATTTTTGTTTTGAGATAGTGGCAACAATGTATGCAATGGCCCAATTTGGTATATCAGTTTGGTGACCCTGCAAAACAATTACGGATTGAAAAAAATGAAATAAGTGCGCGAAAAAGTGGTGTGCAATTGATTGTGTATCCACACCACGCTGGATTTATTAACATGGGTGCAAATGCGAAAGAGTGAAAATTACTATAAATTTATAACATCAAATTGTATCGAGAATAAAAAACAGAATAAAAATATGAATTAAAAGCGAATTATAATTACAATCAACATGGAAACCGAACTTTGATTCGAGTAATTTCTTGTCTTCTTCCATGAGTGTTGCCTTGGTTTGTAACAATTGGTAAATTTTTGAGCGGAAGTCATGTAAACCGATGGATGTCATTTGCTTCGATCTTTGAATTGGAACATTTGGCCATCGTTCGAGTCACATAAAAAATGTCGTCCTCTCAATTGTAGCATGATGAGAAGGTAATTCAAAATATCCGGATCTATTTCAAATGGGGCATATTAACGAGCCACTGTAAATTCACACGCATCCATCAAATCTTTATATTAAAGACATCTTTAAAAGCAGTATGGATGTGAGGGCATAAGGATTCTGTAGTTGATCTTGGAAATCGATTGAATTGGATTCTCTTGATTTTTTGCTGAACTTGCGGTTGGGAAACATGTGAAGTCGACATTATAGTTGTACTTGCGTCTTTGACAATGATTGAGACTCGCAAAAATTCAAGAGCGGGAGGAAAAGCGAGAAAATGACGATTGAAGGGTATTTATAAATTAAATCAGTGTCAGTAAGCCCCTATTGACGCGTGCATCGGCGAGAGCAGTTAGCGGCCATCGCGTCAAAGTGCAGTGATGTGCGTCGAGGCGATTGGCAGCGTCAAGAGACCCGGTGGCGTGCGTCGAAGGACCCACCATGTGGCGCGCGTCGAGCGATGGCGCCGACGACGTTAAATGGAGCGATGGCGCGGCGCGTCGATTGAAGCTAGTGATGCCGCGTCAAATGGAGCGAATGGCGCGCGTCGGTGGAGCGATGTGCGGCGTCGGTGGATCGATGGCGTCGTCGTGGAGCCAACGATGACGCACGTCGGTGGAGCGATGTGCGCGTCGTTGGATCCTTACGACTGCGTTAATGGAGCGGTGTGCGCGTCGGTTAGAGCCCGATGTGGCGCGCATCAGTGGAGCGGTGACGCGCGTCGGTGGAGCGATGGCGTGCGTTAGGAGTGATTATTGGCGTCTTGTTGCCGCGCGTCAATGATGGGGCCATGAAAAAAATAGTGAAATTTTTGTTTTGGAATCTTGTCAAATTAGCGCCTTTAGTTGGCTGGTTGCAGGGATATTCGCCGGTATTTTCCACCTACAATTTTATAGAGGTGTCTTAAAATGAACCACTGAGCGACACATCTAAGCGACCTTTGAGACATGTCATTTTCCTTGCATAATTCCATTATGGAAGATTTGTGTGCATTTCCAGTCCTCGTCTAGCCACAGTAAATTGTGAGAATGTTTTGGGTGGTTGAAGATAGTTCTGAAGTTGGAAAATTTATAGACCACATAGCTAAGTGATGGAGTGAAGAGTCGATTCAAATGAGACCACATGTAAGCCATTCTATTTTGGAGCTTATCTTATGTAATCATATTTACATACACTAAAGCGAGTAAATTTTAGTGATAAGTTTATGTATGACATTTTACACCTTAGGGCTTTGATGTTTATTTCTATTTTTATTTGATGTAGGGATTTTGATTTTTATTCATTTTATTTATTTAGGGCTTAGTTTGGTTTGTGTAATAATTGATGGTGGATCATACATGCTTTGATCGTATGTAGGACACAAATTTTTAGATCTTGTGCGCGACAAATATATGATAGTATGCATAGGGCTTTGGCGTTAAATCTATTATTCATTTAAATCTAAGATTGACTTCTCCTTATCGGGGAATAACATTACAATTTATCATCAAACAATCAAATAATTGATGGTGAATCACACATTTTCTAATTTGGTGTAAGCGGCTTAGTTTGTTAATATGTTGTTGTTTTATTTTTTTGTCCAAGAATTATATGATTCTGATTTTTAATACTTGAAAATTCCTTCTTTTTCTTGAATTTTGTATTGTAAGAACAATGCAGTTTATTTTTGTTAATATCGAACTTGAATATGTTTGTTAAGAGGGTAGATATTTCCAATTTGTGTACAATCCGTAATTACGCATGCGGGGTTAAGGGTTTAATTTTTGTAGTGTAGGGTTTAATTTTGTTGGGTTATTTTTGTTAGACATTTATTTTGGAATTTCATTTTCTAATATATGCTTTCCATTCTCCTTCTATTATTTTACTCATATTTTTAAGCTATGCAAAAAATGTCCTCAACACCTCTTCTGCGATCAAGCATACAAGAGAAACCACGACTTCATTCCTCATCCTTAACACTCCCCCTTAATCCCCAATGACCCTTCCCTTTCAAACTAATCCACTTCTTCTACAATCTAGATCTTTTCTACTACTCTAGTTTCCACCAAATCATAACTTTTCACTTTCCAACTTCCTATTGTATGCATAGCACAATTTTTAGATCTTGTGCGAGACAAATATTTGGCGGTATGCGTAGGGCTTTGATGTTTTATTATTCATTAAGATCGAGATTGATTTCTCCTTATCGGGAATAACATTACAATTTATCATCGGACAATCAAATAATTGATGGCGAATCACACATTTTCTAATGCAGGTGCAGGGGCTCGGTTTATTAAGATCTTGTTGTATTTTTTCAATCCAAGAATTATATGGTTCTAGATTTTTAATACTTAAAAAGTCTTGCTTTTTCTTTAATTTTGTATTGTAGGAACATGTCAGTTTATGTTTGTTTATATCGACCTTGAATATGTTTGTTAACAAGATAGATATTTCTAATTTATTGTGTATGATCCGTTAATTAAGTGTGGAGGCTTAAGGGTTCAATTTTGTAGTGTAGGGTTAGTTTTTCCGACATTTATTTCGGACTTTCATTTTCTAATATATGTTTTCCATTCTCCTTCTATTCTTTTATTGATTTTTTCTCTATGTAAAAAAAAGATTACTCAACACCTCTTATGCAATCATGCATACAAGAGAAATCCCGACTTCATTCCTATCCTCAATACACCCCTTAATCCCCAAGGACCCTTCCCTTCCACACTACTCCACTTCTTCGCAATCTAGATCTTTTCTACTACGCATGATTCCACCAAATCGTAGCTTTTCACTTTCAGCGTGAACTATCATAATTCTTTGTTGTTTGTTTCAATTTCCTTTTCGATCACCAATAATTAGCTCTCGAGCGTTAACATTACACACCTCACTGTGATTACTAGTATTAAATTTTTATTAAATTTAAATAAAAAAGAAAAAGCAAATAAATAAATAAAAAATCTAATGGGAGGTACATGCTATTATTCCGAAAATAGCCTATAGAAAACAAACAAACATAATGATATGACATGGGTTATGGGTATACACATAAGTATTCTTGTAATGATCTAATAATAAAAGTTGATGGCTATTTCTAAATATAGAAACTACTTCGCACTACGCGAATCACAATTAAGATAGCAAGAATGATTTTAATTTAGGGAAAAGCGGCATTCTATTTTAAGAGAAGGAAGTGCTGTAATCGTGATTGTCACGAAAGCGTATCTATAAATATAATGTTACAGTTAAATATAAAGCGTGAGTGTTACAATTCAGAGCAAGAGAAAAGAAGCTCCGAGCAAGTAAATAAATGGGTGAAGTTGAAGCTGGAAAGCAAGGTCTTACAGTTAATGTTGAGAAATTGCCGAATGATGTAGTCAAACATATTTTGGCACGGGTTCCAGTGGATGATGTGTGCGGTTATCGAGCAGTATGCAAGGAGTGGAATAATCTCTTGTCTTCTGCCAAATTCATAAATTTGTGGAGTGGAATCCTCCAAAACAGGCGTTCATGGCTGCTTTTATTGAATAATAATATGTGTATTACGTACTACTGCTTTTCCACACAGGCGTGGAGGAAGATGTCAATATCATCTTCTTTTAGGTCGAAAAGGACACCTTATTACAATAGCTGCAAAGGCTCAAGCGGCGCAGGGCTTCTCTTGCTCGACTCAAAAACATTCTCCTATGTTTGCAATCCAATCACACGAACATTTGAGCAGCTTCCCCGGTGTTTATCCATTAAAAGAGGGGGAAGCAAAGGAATTTTGGTAGCCCAGAGTGCGGCTACACTGTGGTGGCTTCGAATTCATGTAGTGCCAAGAACATAGAGATGTACAATTCTTCAGAAAAGAATGGAAGATTGTTGGGCAGCTCAACCGAATGTGTTATGACATGGTTTTCTCAGATGACGGTGCTGTTGATGGCAGTTTTCTTTTCTGCCTCATTTTTAAGCCGCCGACTGGTGTGATGATTTACAGCTTCCAAAGAAGTTGCAATACTAAAGCTATCTCGGAAGCTTTTGTGCCATTTCCTGATCCTGTAAATGATACTAAGAGTCTCCCAGTCCATGCTCGACTGGCTCTGTGCAAATCATCCCTGCTTCTTATCACTGCTGTCCTCGAAGATGACGCCCTCTTGAAGAGCATCTGTGTGTGGAAATTAGAGATGAACCATGGCAGTTTATCTGATTCCTCTTGGCAACAGATTGGGAGGATGCCACCTTCAGTATCTCATGTCTTTAATACAAGCACTTTGAGTATAAGATCTCCCTGCTCCATGTATTACGAGACAGTGGGAATTGGGGATTACATTTACTTTAACAGAGGCGGAAGTAGGTACGTGGCTGCATTCAATTTGATGTACGGCTTATGGAATTTTCTCCCCACTTGTCCCACAGATGTATATCCCATAAACACGCATTCTTGTAAGATGATTTCCTTCCAACCTCAACTCTTAACATTCGGGTAAGGGAAATGGAAGCTTGAGATTTTACTCAGCTACTTGCTAAAGCCAACTCAATAATTTACGGACTCATCAATTTGATTTTCATTTTGGCCATGTGAACTCGATGTATACTGTTATTGTATTCTTGTCTGTTTTGTTTTCCAAAACAATTTTAGGGATTCTAGTGAAAACTTAGTTATTCAGTATTGTACGGGCGTCTTTCTTTCCAGGAATCGGTTTAACATGATGTAAGAACTAAACCATCTATCTTTTTTCAGTTTGGTTTATTGCCGAGAGATTGAAAGATACAAGTTATTATGGTTTGTTTTTAACACACCCAAATTTTCCATATTATATTTTAATGGGTTTTTAATTTGTATGTTTACATCATTTCAAAGTAGACATTATGAAAATTTTATCGATACAATAATACTGGTGTATTTATTTATACGATCATATTATTTTTCCATGTGTGTCATTGGGTGGAATTATATAAATTGTTTGATATATTTTTATAATTTATTAGACTTTTGTATTTATGTATATTTTAAATTTTTCATTCCAATATAATTTAAAATTAATAGTTAGTCAGTGTCATGAATTTAAATCTTACGATTTACTCCCTTGCAACATGTGTTTACCTTCGCTCCTCCAATCTCCAAGTCATTAAGTAGTCTCTAGATTACCAAAAAACTAAAAATCCTAAAATATGTAAAATTAAATAAAATAGATGAAAAACAAAAGATTGATGCCAAATTTTAATATAGAAAATTATTTCTTTTATGTTCCTTGATGTTCAATTATCTTCTTATAATTTATTTAATTAGATTTTTGAAGGCACTTATATAGTCTCCACCAAGATCATTAATCCTTTTACCTTACTCAATAATAATGTGCCATTTGTAATATTTTATAATGTTTTGTATCAAATTTTTAGAGAATATTCTCCACCCTTTATTCACTAATATTCTATTATTTTTTCTTAAAAATTATAGTTTGAATAAAAAAGACTATAGTTTAAATAGAAATGAATTAAAACAACCGTCATTTATGTTTAATATTCCAAAATGCCAAGTGTAAGGGATGGGCGGGTGTTTTATTCGAAAATGAGGGTTATTATTGGGTCGGGTGTGTAGTATGATGCAGGTAGGAAGTGCAGTATTAAGTGTATGGAGTTGGTTTTTGGGTTGATTAATGTGCATGTTGTTTTTTACGAATGTATTGAAAATCGTATAGTTTTGAAGTTTACGTTATTGTAGACGTTTTTTTGTGTTGTTTCTATTTACAATGTTAAGTAATTGATTTGTCATTTATAACAACATGTTTTTTACATAGTGAATTGTTTATAGATTGCGAGAAAGCTGTACATGAGAAAGAAAGGCAATTTACATATAGGAAAAAAAGAAAGGTGTTGGCATTTGTCGTCTTTTTTTTTTTTTTTTTGCAAGCCGCCGCTCCATAGCCTTTACCATCCGCACCAGTCGACCCGAACCTGTAGGCATCATTGCATAATTGTTAAGTAAAGTGCATTGCAATTAATTCTAAATTCTTAGAAATTTGTAATTGACACCAATTTGTTTTGGAACGTTTACTTACTTGTTTGAGAGTGGAAGCAGAGCATTGGGGAGCGACAATGTGATTGAAGGTGGCGGGGGGATGGGTTGGGGTGGATTATGGTACGGATGTGGTGAAACGAAGATTTTGCAGTCTTGATTCCTCCTCCTTTCTTTGAAGGAGGTGTCGGGAAAGGGACATTTTGGAGTAGCGTTCGAAAGAGAAGGGGGGCGAAATGCGCAGGTCTTTTAAGGAGGGGACTCTTGAAAATGCGGTGAAAGTAAGCCCTGGTCGTTCTGAAGAACCTATATCCACAGTTGCTTTATGTAAAGTAAGCCCTTGCGATTTATGGATTGTAAGTGCCCAAGCCATTTTTAAAGGAAGTTGCTGCGGTTGCCTCTTGAGATTGGGGGTATGGGGACATGGGTGGGGAAATGTGGATTCCAAGGAGGGCCGTTGTATTTGTTGAAGTCGATTACAACAAAAAGTGGAAGAGCAGGAGGGGATGATGATGGGGCGTAGACAATGTCGATAATGGGGCCAATGGAGCCATTCACAAGGCCAACTTCAACCCACAAATTTGCGGTGAGCATAACCTTTTATTTGCTTCTGAGAGGAGAATGATTGGTTCGAGTTGCTCCTCATCATGTTCCTCAGAAGTAATTCGCCTTGTTTGTTCGGCGTTGGAGCGTGCGATTGGTGAATTGAGGATTTCGGCATGTTGAGGTTGTGTTGGTCGACAAGGTCATTTGTTGCGAAACAAATGTGGAGCTAGAAGGAAGGGTGTTATGTCGTGAGGTATTTGGGAGTCTGTTCGTTGGATAAGTTTTTTCCAGTCGTGGAGGAGCGGGATTCCATCTCTAATATTTAGTAGTAGTTGTCGAAAGGAAATTTGGGCGTCATTTGAACCTTGTTGCCTAAATATTGTTGTAAGTGTGATGCATGTTGTGAAACTAAACCATAGGTTTGTTCCGTAGGTGTGGCCGACGTAAAGTGGAATGTCATTGGTTTGGGGGTAGGCGTGGCGAGGTCACCAACGAGAATGATGGATCTGTTTCCAAATGAGGTTGATTTAAAGTGGGGGAAGGCTTCACGAAGACGGAAATCGATTTTTGCAAGGAGTGTTGGGCCTATGAAGCTCATTTCGTCAATGAGAATGTAGCGAACATGCTGTAGGGATTGTTGGAGAGTGGAAAGCGATATCCCTTCGAGAGGTTTTATTTCTTTTATTGGAATGCGTAACGCAGCATGTATGGTCGATGCGGAAATGTTGAATGCGGCCACTCCTGTAGGTGCGATGACCAGGAGAGGAGATGGTTGTTGCAGGCTTGTTGAGGATAATGCATTGCGGATTTTGTTTATGAGATAAGATTTACCTGTGCCTGCAGTACCTTGTATAATCATTTTTAGAGGGGGTGCAGTAGTTCCTTGCTTGTAATGGTTGACTATAGTATTGAAAGCTTTGTGTTTGTTACGGAGAGAAAAGTGTTACTTTGGATGTGGAATTTTGCATGTGGAAAGGGATTGGTGTAGTGTTTTTGGACATATCGATGAATGACGGGGCAATGTCATGTAAATGAAGCGGTACGCCATTTTGGAGCCAATTGTGATGTAAGTCAAAGTCTCGAAGGCCTAGCATGTTGAACTTGTCAAGGCACATGGAAGTATTCGGACGTAATCGAGATAAAATTTCCCATTCAGAATGTAATGGAGTGGGAGCTAAGTTTTCAGAATCTGAAGGGGATTCGTCAGAGGAAGAGGAATCATTTGATATGGATATGCGTTTGACATGCCAAGGATGATAAAAGTCTTTGAGTAATAGCCAGTTGGAAATGACTTGCTCTGATGTGGTTCCAATGTTTGCGGGGATGTTGCGAAAAGGTTTGTAGAGAAGAAGTTCACTCCAACAGAAGAGTTCAAAGGAAGGGGAATGGTCATTGGGGATGGAGTAAAATCTAGGGGAGACGCGTACAATAGCATTTGTTGACCGTTGCTTCCATTTTTCACCTGCTCGGAGCTTGTTGTGAGACCAGCTTCTTGCTGCTTCGATCAGTGTAATTGATTCCATATGGGTTGGGCGTTTCATGTATGCATCTATGAAATTGGTTGGCTCAGAGTTTGGATGATTGGTTGGAGGTATGCGACGCAAAATTTTCTTTCCAACATTCAGTGAAACAAAGGATCGGAAAGAACAAGAGGCAACTTTTGCAGCATGTGACATGTTTCTTGGGCGCTTATGTCATGATCAACGACACTATCTGTAAGCATTTTTCGGAAGGCAACCTTGGCTGGTTGATGGGGATCGGCTGTTGAAGATATTCTTGAGAGCATTTGGTGGTATGATTCAGAGCGTCGCTCTGCTTTGGAAGCATATTTTGCAATATACTTAAGGACTGCATGCTTAGAGAGTACAGGCTGGCAATCAACATTGGCTCTCCAGATGGATAGCATGGCGGGGTTGTGGATATTCAATCTGTCATCATTTCTGGCAGGCATGTATTGGACTTTGTGTGTGTCATTGACTGTTAGTGTTGATTGTTGAAGTAGTTCCCAAGGTGCTTTGTACCTGCATTCCATGCCATTTTTTTTTTTCGCAGGCATGTACGTTCAGAGCATTTGGTATGCCTTTGCACTCGATTTAGAATTTCTTCTAAGTCTAAAAGAGGATCGGTTGCCAATATTTCAGATGTCTTTAATAAGCATGGATCATCTTGGAGTGGACGGTGAATGTATTCTGATCTACATGAAATTGAATGGGGATTCCATGCGGAAAGAAGTTTGTCGAAGTACTCTCTAACTTGGTTGATAGCAGACGTGTCACTCCAGTCAATCGTCTCCACATTGGGTGCTTCTGGAAGCCAAAGGAACCCATGGACATGTGCGGATCCTCTATGTTGCCACTCGTACCTGGAAAGAGATGAATAAGCAAGAGGAAGGGTTATGATGCCATTCATTCGTGGAAAGAGATGAACAAACATAAGGAAGTTTTCTGGAAGAGGAAATAAACGAAGAGACATTTTTTACCTATACCAGTAGTCTGTTGCTCCTAAGTAGTTTTGCAAGACCTCTTCGCGGAATACTGTGAATCTTTGGTGTAAGTAAGCAGAAACTCGATGAGGGTTGGAGATAATGTTATGGTTCCTCCATTGTTGTGCTTCACGAGGATCTGCAGGGCTAGTGTCAGGCATTACACTATGGAGGTCCGGCCATTTGGTGTCAGCAGCACTTAAAGTGAAGAACAAAGTCGGTGTTGCTAGTTGTTCAACCATATCAGAAAGTTCGCCTCTGCTTTTCAACCAGAAAGACCTAGTTCCACGAAGCGACGCGCAACGCATGAGATTTTGTGGGAGGCATCATTTGGATTAGCTTGAAGGCGTTGTCATAAGTCACTTATAGATGTTGGAATGTTTTGAAGGATATCTTGTTTCATGAAGACAGAAGCTGTTGCTTGGCTACGATGCCGCATGATGAGGTTGAGCAAAAATACCTGAACCTGGGGTGTGCTCCGAAGCGGTTGTCAAAGTAACGGAGTAGGTGCAGTGCATATTCATGAAGTTGGACCTCTTTCATGCGAGGTTGTTTAAACATGGCTGAACCTGTGGGAAACAAGGTCGGGAAAGCCATGGAAAACAAGCCTTCTGTGTTGTATTCATTGATTGGGGAAAGGCCAATTTCAGGCCAAGGTAATGATAAGGGCGAGCCATTTGTTGAACCAATCAAGAACCGTTGAATTTCTTCCTCTTCAGTACCTGAATTAGGGAAAACCGGGACAAAGGATGATGGAAGGGATTGACTATCGGGAGATGTAAATTCTTCTGGATTAGATACAAGGGGAATTTCCTCTTGAGGGGGATAATTTATTTCAATTGTTCGCAAGATGGAAGAAACATTGGTTTGTTCAATCGGCAAAGAGGACAAGGCTTCGTAGTCGATCAGAACATCTTTGTAGTAAGGGTCGTTTGCAATTTTGAACTGGAGAGCATCCCAAACACGTGATCTGCTGACATAGAAATCATACTTTGTTTGGTTATGTCCTTTTCTCTGTAAAAGCAAGATGTCCACTTCGTTTAGATGCCGTGGAAGGTATTTAACAATAGATTCAATATTTTGTGGGAAACTGATAGTGTGGCCAGTGTATTTGTATTGTCCCCCACGAACTTGGCTAACTTGTAAGATTGGATTGACTCTTGCAATAAGCATTTCCTCAACTTGTGTAAGGCATTTAAGAATTGCAGGTTGATGGCCTGGATTCATGTTGTTCGATGTAGAGAAGCGATGACCATTTTTCTCAGCGAAGCATCTATTGCATACGTATTTCTGGTCTCTCATTTTCCCGGTGATTCCTGGGTAGCTTTCCATACAGATAGAGCAAGTATTCATATTTGCAAAGGTATCTATTCTTTTACGGAAGGATTGTTGTGCTTGCTTAAAGGCAGGAAGTGTCAATGGTATTTTGGGTGTGGTAGAAGGCCAGGGAGTATATGCATAAATGTTGGTGGTTGAAGTGGAAGTGGAGGGGTAACATGGGGAAGAATGTGTATGGGAACTACAACTGCTGGGCAAATCATTTATGCACTGCAGATTGGGGCAAGGCGGGCTGGAAAAGGAGGTGGAAGCAGAAATACTTGGCGGGGTTGCTTGAATCTGCGGTTGTTGCGGATGAAGCGAGGTTTGAGGTGCGCTAGCTAGCCTGCGAGCGTGGTATCTACGACGTTGTTGCTCAGTGATGTGCATCCTATTTTTCGCATAATACGCTCGCTTACGTTCCCTTGTTTGAGGAGGAGACATTTGAACGTTACAAAATGGAATGTTGGAGTTTTCTGCAAGAAATTTGATGAGCAAAAAGTAATTAGTGTATAAGTAATTACAGAAACGTAAATATAGATGTTTATGTACGACAACGTCACGAAACATTAAATTTTAGGTCGAGAAGATAGTAACAAATGCAATTGTACACATGGGTAATGATAACAAACGATTGATTTTGGACAAGAGCAACATGAAATAATTTCTTTCATAACCATATAAGAGGAGATATGACAAATATTGCGGAGGAATAAAAACTTAGTGGATGACCTGTAGTTGATTTATGAAAATACTATTTGTTTTTGTATTGTTGGAATACATATAGCAAGGAAGTTCTGATATTCTTTTTAAAACCCGAACTTGGAAAAGGTACTATGGGAAAAAAGGAATGCAAAAAGAGCGTAGTTGTGGAGGGAGGATTTGTGCATTAACAAAATGTAGAACACCCATATGGTGGAATTCGCAGTATATGTCATGTTGTCTTTGACTTAAGAATAACACATTTTAATTGGGTTGTTCCATTGTATGTTTGCTTTTTAAGAGAAAGAGTGAAGAGGAAAGCATGTCCAATGACATGATCAAAAATCTCCTGCGTGGCATCATTATCAATGCAAAGAAATTGCAAGTCTGTGGCTGAAATTCCCATTATCATTTCTGCAGTGTCATCAAAAGCAGTAACCCCTTTCAGCTCCCCTGTAGCATCTTTCAAATCCATACGCAGAGCGTACTTGTAATTACAGTTTTGAACATGAATATTGCATTTTTTGCAAAACCATTTACCACCAATTTGTTCCTGAACCTTTTTTCTGCATTGTTTGTCATTGACTGTTCTTGGGCAAGCCATGTAGAAGAAATTATCCATGTTGATGTTCGATACTTCAGCTTCAACAGTTACCCACTCATTCGTTTCGAGATTTCCCATCTCTAAAATTTGTAACAAAGTAGCATTGGCAACCATAGATTGTGGAGGCCCATCTTTGCTGGTGACAGATGGGCACGGAACATGTGAATTTGGCGACGATATCCAATCGCGGAGAGCTTGTGTTTGAAATCGGAGGGTTGACGTAGCATTTTGAAGCGGAAATGGTGTCAACAATTGTGCCATTGAAATTTGAAACACGGCCATATTTTATTGCCAAGATTGGAAAATCTGGAACTGAGAGTATCTCTGATAACTCTTCGCAAAGATCGTGTAAATGTTGGCCCCATAAGGTTACGGAGATACTGAAGCCGGACATATCTCGCATTAATAGTGTTCTCCTTATAGCCTCAGAATTGTCTCTGCGACGAATGGTCGAGCAAGGAGAAATGGCCATCACAACACCAATTAAGTCCACCATTGAGCGTGCAGGGATGGACGGTATATCTTTTATTTCTTTGAAGTGGAAGTGATGGAGGGGAACATCGTCTTGTAGCTCAATTGCAGGAGTGACAATAGACGAGGGAAGCAAGAAAATTTCTAATTCGTTATTTAAATGGTTGTAAGAATGATTTGCTTTACCCACTCTGCCATTAGATATACTGTATAGTCCTGCATTTTCTATTTGTGCATAGAATTTTTTTGCAACATCATTGAAAGAAGTGATTCTTATTTCTGTGCCTTTTTTGTCCACAAAATCAAAGGCGAAGATGACACCACTGCCCTTTGTATTTCGGTACTCTCTGAGAGTTGTTTTAGCAAGAGCCCTGCCTTCTATAGTCCATATCCTTGACGTTAAAGTCAAACCAGAAATGTCTGTGCAATTGTTTTCACTGTTTGCAGTAGTGTATCTATCGCAGGCGGGTGTGTTTGGAGACAGCTGAGTGTTTGCGGGGGGCATTGACTCGCATACTATTTCTTTCCCTCGTAAAATATGTTCAGGGACGGGAACAGGTGTTCCTTGCCTTGGCCAGGTGGAGACAATATTGTCCATGTCAGTAATAAGAACCGTCCTATAACACAAGGAAAGAATAGTCAACATTAGAAAATCAGAAAATAAGACTTAACAAAACTCAAACAATGACGTAGATGCAACTTACAGATTTTTATTATAATTTCTGCAGACATATTTTCGGAGCAGCACAATGGACCCTTCCTGCAATATTTTGTCGAGTACATGGCCTGCAAACTTAGAGGGAAGCAGGGCAGGTTGAATATGATTTCCGTCTGACAGGTCCACTCGGTGTTGAATTGCAGAGTTGAACGATGAAACGCTTGAATGGCGACAAGTTCAGTAGTTGTAGTGTCAAGCCATTATGGGGGGATTCTTTAATGATACTCAGCACACCTCCTTCAGTCAAGTTTATCTCCATTATGTGTAAGACTATTTTGCTTTTCGGAAATGTTGCAATCCTGTTTGAAAATTTGTTGATTTATTCTTAGTCCCTTTTTTTTATGTTGTCATATGGCTTTTTAGTTTATTTGTCTAGAGTATTTAATTTTAATCAATGGGCATATTAGCATTATTCTGTACATTTTTTTTAGTTTTATCTTCACTATAGTTATGTAATGGACATTAATGGAATACATATGGAAAAGAAAAGAGAAGTTCTATTTTGTTAAATGCAAGTTTGAGCTTTCCTAGCAATTTGGAAAATGGGGGCTCGTTGTAATCTAGCGACAGAATGGGATGAAAACATAAACTACCTTTAATGACCTTAGAAGATGGTGTGACGTTTCATAACCTCAGAAAGTTACCTTTTTGCGAAGCGCAAGCGATTCGAGAATAAATGCAGGAGCGTTTGGCTCAATCAAAGATGTATTATGCAAGCACTGCAACCAACAAATGCAATTAACATAAGTCGTTAATGTTGTTTCTTCAGGCTTTGCAAAGTTTGAGTTACATTATATGTATTGAGGCAGGGAACAATGTGGACGATATAGCGCACAGGTCGATGTAGTTATAAATGCTCAAAAAATTTAAATCACCTCAATCCAGGACAATGCCGCAATAGATCCACTTCAATTACTTTTGTAGCAGCTGCTGTCGTCAATGAAACAACGTACGCAACAATTGTTTCTGCGAGCAAAACTTGGTAAATATTAGACGAGTTATTTGTGCCTTGAACTTTAAAAATGCAGAAATAAAACATTCAGGATTCCTTTTATAAATTAAAACAAAATTAGCTATACGTATACAAATCTAGCATGGCACAAGGAAAAAACATGCATCGCAAGCAAGAAGCCGAGGTTTTGCAATAAACTTTAACTTGTAAGTACGTTATTGAATTGCGGGCGAAATCAAAAAATAAGATAATGAATATAACAGTAAGAATTAAAGGATAAATTATAATAACAAAGGGATAGTAAGATGTCTTTGGTTTTAATGAGGATAGTAAGTTGGCTATAAAACATTTAGGTAAGTAAAATCCTTTAATGCATTTGTTGGAATAGATTTGTTATGCCAGAAAATTATACTAAACTTTTAATTGTTAGAATAACATTTTCACTAAAAAATGTGTGTGCAACGATTTTCAATTTGAATGCAGGCCATGCTCAAAAGAAAGCCCAGATACATGCCGTTTCATATAAATTTTAATTGCCATACCTTGTTTTCGGAAACCAACCCATATACACCGGCAGTATAATATAACCAAAACGGAATTTATCTAGTAGTATAAGACATAGAATCTCAGAGAACATAAAGAGTAGAGTACGAATTGAAAAATTGAATTGATGGTACGATTTACAATGCAAATACTGATAGCAATAGCATCCAAAGGGTTTTAAAGAAGACATGCTCAAACCTTACACAAAATGGAGTTGATATTTTTGTACAACTAATGCTATAGCAAGCTGATTAGAGAAGAAAAAGGTCTCCTTCAGGTCTCCTCTTCCATAAAAAGGAGAATCAATTTGTTGGAGGGCGTTCCATATTGTAGTTGATTTATGATGTGGTCGCCATTGCGGGGTATTTATTGCATCAGTGTAATCTGATCTTTCTATGGTCATATATACTATCTTAAGGAGTGTTTTGGGGTTCTTAAAATCTGCTTATCATAACTGAGTTGAAAGTTAAATAGTATTGATCTTGTTGCATGGATTTTCCTAGTCACTCCTAGTCGCTTTTCTTTTAAAAAAATTTGATGTGCATAAAGAGTTTGACCAAGTGAAAGAACGAGACAGTTTCTCATGGAATACAACATGATATGGACATCCATCAAAGCATAAAGGATAGACGAATTTTGTCAAATGTAGTTGCAAATGTCCTAGTAGACATGGATGCAAAATGTGGAACTGTAAACAAGGCACGTAAACTGTTTGACAGAATGCCTCTTATAATTAGTTAGAAACATTCATGCAATTGCAATTGGCAAATGTGAAGCCAAATTCCACAATCTTTGTCAGCATGGTCGCTTCCTGTGCCAAAATGGTGGTATTGTGGACAGTAATGATTGCAGGATATGCGCAAAATGGATTTTTTCAAAATGCGTTATAATTACTTAGAAACATTCATGCAATTGCAATTGGCAGATGGGAAGCCAAATTCCACAATCTTTGTGTGCATCATTGCTGCCTGTGCCAAAATGGGAGCTTTGGAACAGGGTATGGTTGAAAAGGCCCATCAACTATTTGTCAGAATGCGTCAAAGAAATGTGGTCTCATGGACCGTTTGATAGACTTGTGAAACAGACCACTCAGGCAAGTCAAACAATTAAATTATTATGTACAGTTTAAAAATGCACACCCAGTTAATATTACCTATTGATTGTGCATATGATAGAGATGCCATGGAGCAAGGAAGGGCAGAGACTATTTTTCATTCGATTGGGAAAAGTTGGGAAGGGTGACTGGACAGGGATATCCTTTGAACTTCAGCATTGTAACAAATGTGGATTAGTGTTTAAGCCTGGACCTGCAGCAAGTCTAAATAAAAATTCAATGGAGAAGCAGTGAATTCATGTTGAAATTTTTGTGGAGAACATTCTCACAATGGCTGTATATGAAAGGGAAGAAATCCAACAGTTTTTGTGTGTCATTAATGAAACAATTCAACAAGAAATTGAAATCAGAGAAGCAGCAGCATATACGGATAAAAATCTGAGGAGAACATATTTCTTTTCCATCTTTTAGTGAGCCGTGGGTTGAAAAATTAGTATGATTCCTTGTTCAGTAGCAGAAGTGTGTTTCCTTATGAAGTATGGGGAGGCATCCTTGTGATGTGCATTAGAATTTATATGTACTTATTCCTTGTAGCCTTGAGTAAAAAACATGATGGGGTGGAGAAAATAGTGAGCAAAGAGCTGTGAAAGGACAGTTTGTGGAAAAGTGTGGCATGGGTACTACTCTTGGATTAGGCGTGGGTGTTTTGATGATCTGTATGAATATTTAAATTTCTAATATCATTTTCCAAGAAACAGGTGTGCTAATTCAAATCAATGTTCAGCAGCTTGAATGTTCCAGTCGGTACTCATTGCATTCTAGCCCCTACAATCAGACCTGTTTAGCTTGAAGCTGCATTTGCAAACTCTTACGTAAGCATTGTGCCTTACGAACGATTTATTATGGAGCTCCGTAGCTCTATCATGTTTATGCAATTGGTGTTTCCACAGAAAATTATTCTATAATATGATTTTCCATTAGTTCATTGTGCATTAATTCAAGTCAATCTTCATGACCCATCTTTGATTTATATACTCGGTGCTACGCACTTTGTCGATTCCTTTTAGATGGTTCGATCAGAATGGCATGCAAGACTCTGCCAGCTTATGAGAAGGTCAAACTTCACACATATGCAGTTCAGTTTTGGACAAAGAGAATTCTGAGGAGACATTTGAAGCTTACTGGATTTTTTACTAAAATCAGTTTTCTCAACGTACAGTTCTACTCTTTGGCTAGGTTTTAGAATTCAAGTCTTCAGACACCCATGACTGCTTAAATTTGCTGCTTGTGTGAATGCTCTGCTACCTAATCTTGACAAATTAGCGTGCAAAGTTGGGGAAAATGTTGGAATTTCATTCAGAAAAGGGAAATACATTACAGAAATATGTATATGGATGATATATATGTAAAAGTATTATATAACTGAAAAATATGTAGAACTTAAATGGAAAGTATAGTATAGAAAGAATACATAACTTTGGATGATATATATCATATATGTAAAAGTATTATACAACTTAAACAAATGTGTAATTTTGCTCGGTTAAGCAGATCATACTGGCTGGGAACGTGGTTTAGCAGTGACACAAGCTTAAAATTTAAATAAAAAAAAATTGTTCACATTTTATCAGACCTATTCAGTGCATCTGAAAAATTCTGGATTTGACAGATGATGCAACAGGATATACAGTTATCAAAATATTAAAAGGAGATTTTTGAATCCCTTGTAATGGAAGGCTACGTAGAAGTCTGGTATCAGCTGTACACAACATACTACTTTGCCCTATGTCCACATGTCTACCAGTAGAACATTTACACAAACCGAAGCATCATAAAACAATTCAAAACCATCATATGCTAATCAATACCACTACCTTTTTGTAATATTTAAAACTATAATTAGCCGAATATAAAGAGCATTCATAACAAAAATAATGATATTGTAGAATCCATTGAGCTCAAGCTCCAAAAACTTTCGGGGCTTTGATGAGGGGAGTAGCAGGTTCAAATCCCTGAAAGAAATGATGAAATTGGGTACAATATGGCACCGCTAGTTCGCTGCATATGAGGTAAGGGTGTTGAAAATGCATTATAATTAGTTAGAAACATTCATGCAATTGCAATTGGCAGATGTGAAGGTAAATTCCACAATCTTTGTCACCATGCTTGCTGCCTGTGGCAAAATGGGAGCTTTGGAAGAGGGTATGGACATTTGTCAAAGCATAATGGATGGAGGAATTTCGACAAGGCACATGACATATGTATGATAAATGTGAAAGCATAATGGACTGCATGGGACACATGTACGATAAATGTGAAAATGGATCAAGAAACAAATAACTGATTCAATTTTGACTTTGAACATTTTTTGCAATCACCATATCAAAATGAAAAATTGCAAATTATATAAATGTTTTAACTATACGCATATAGATAATGAGTCCATTGTTAAAACATAAGAATTCCTAAAATCAACAGTTACAGATGCAAATTAGCACCCCACAAAAATAGCATTTACAATGCAAAACATAAGCTTTAATTTCTGTACAAAAATAGTCCAGCTTGCCAAAAAACTAACCAACAGTAATTAGAGTATGATATTTATATAAAGTAATTTCGAAGCACAAAAATAGCATTTACAACGCAAAACATAAGCTTTGATTACAGCATGATATATATATCAAGTATTTTCAAAGTCAAAAAGGAATGTGCCCAATGCGTAACATCATTTTTTTTTCTGAAAAGCTTTCTGCTGCACATAGGGGATTTTCTTGGCACGGTCATCTTTTTTAAATGTTGTTTTCCCCTTCTTAACAAAGACACCCATCTTCTTCAATTTGTAGGGGGGCTCATACTTCTCTGCATCAGCAGCTGTGTCATACGCAAGCCCAAAGCCTTTCGATAATGAATCCACCGTCCGAAATTTTGAAAGATAGATGACAGATTCCACCGGTAAGTGAAGGCGTGCCTTCACAATTTCTGCAATCTGTGGTTTTTCAGGGCGCAATTGTTTAGGATGGAACACATTGACTACAAACTGAGTTCTTTTAAATTCTTCATGCCTTCGTAGTTGTGGTGTTGTGACAGTAATACCAACTGGGGGGATGCAAATTTGACTTCGTGTTTTCATTAGTGCAATCTAAGAGGAAACAAGAAAACGTTAGGTACCGTAATGGCAAGCAAAGGAGGTTAAAAATACTGAAGACAGGCAGCTTAAATAGCCCTACGAAAGCGCAGTCTAACGCCCTACATGGGGCGTATTGAAGTGGCCTCCCAGAGAAATAGAATCTCTCAGCACACTCCAATTCCTGACTTTGGCAGGGCACATGCCCCTACATGTCCATCTAGATTTAACAAAACCACAAGGCATGGCACTGTATATAATCTTTACAAAATTCATACTATTATTCTTGACAGAATAAAAAGAATTCAAGCAAAAACAATATAGAACATACTTTTTCCAGCAAGTATAAAATTTGAAAACATTATTCCAAGGATTTTTAAAAAATAGAAATATCTAAAAATTAATTAACCTAAACAATTTGAAAAGAGAAAAAAATTCCGTTTTCTGTATTTGGTCTAGGATACACTCTTTCTTTCACAAAGTAAAATTTATCTATACTTCAAGCGAATATAAATACAAATGTCAGTCATTGTAGTAAATACTTATCTAAACTTAAAAAACTCACAAGCCAAAAACATCGTACATTTACACAGACAAAGAATAAACACAGAATAAACATATTTAACAGCTGTAGCCTTAAAAAATCACAGTTTTGAAAAGAATTTATGTCATCCGCTTTCAAAAACACTTTTTAAAAAGTGTATATATAATCCTGGAAAACAGTTTCAATCTTTCCTGATCATGCTCCATCACCCATTCACATTTAGTTTGTAAAAACTATGTATGAAGGTTCATTATGATATTGCAGAATTGTATGCTTAAGAAATTGTGAATGATTCTTACTTATATATTATGTGTGAATGATTCTTTTCACTTTCCCGATCATGCTCCATCACCCATTCACATTTAGTTTGTAAAAACTATGTATGAAGGTTCATTATGATATTGCAGAATTGTATGCTTAAGAAATTGTGAATGATTCTACAGGAGAAAGAGATTTGTGTAGGTTTATTGGGGGTAAGAAAGAAGTTTAAAGACACAAGAATGACAATGAAAACAATCTGATGCATGAGTATAAGACTGAGTAAAATGAGGGAAGTGTGTGAAGAAGAGAGAAGATTGAAGTGTGAACTGTTTAAGACTTGTTTTTAAAGGTATGTGAAGAGGTGGATTGTTATTAAGCATGACTTATATTGATAAGAGTGGATTATGAATGATCAAGCCCTGAAATTTGTTAACTACTACTGTATAGTCTATGTTAAGTCTGAGTGAAAGAACTATGTTTATAACTCGTGACAAGTTGGTATAACATGTAAACGGAGGTTGAAAAAGTGGAACAGAGGTCTGTAGAGAGTAATGGAAGCTTTGAAGTAGTTTAAACTCAAACAATACAAACTTTCTTCGATATTGTGCACTATACCCTTCTCCTAGGGCTTTAAGACAGAAAATTGGTGAATGCTAAAAGTTGAATCATTGAAGTTTGTTTCAATACAGCGATAGGGGTGTTTTTGAATGTAATATGATCATGAAGTAACAGATTAATTGGTGTGAAACTGAAAAATATTCTAGTGTAATAGTCATTAGCCTATGCCCTTGGAGATTTGTGGAGTCCTTGAAAAGTTGGAAAGAGGATACTAAAGAGACAAGACGACTTAAAAATCATTGCTCAAGTTAGATCATTAAGAGATGGAAGGAAGCAAAATGAAAGTACATTCCTCTTGTGACAGTCATACCTATATTGGTGAAACAGTCATCTTGAGAGCAGACTATAAGGGAGTTGAGAGTTAGTTGGTAGTGTGAATATGTTTGAAACCCTGAGAAGAGTTATAAGTCTTTGTAGAGTCACAAAACAAGTAAATCATTTGAATGTTTTGTTACAGTCCTCTTGAGAAGCTAGAGAGAAGCAAGTTAAACATAAGGTGGAAGGAGTCTTGAATGACATGGTTGAGTGGTTAGAGTGGTGGTTAGGAGATGACAAGGATAGTGAAGATGATGAGTTAGCAAGAAACTTATGAAAACCCAAGAAAGTGTCAAAACAAAGCAAGAGGACAGTTGTATGTGTAGGAGCAAGACAAGAGTTAAGAAGGTCAAACTAAGAAAATAGTGTAAGTGATGGTGGAAGGGTGATGGAGCATTAAAAAGAGCATGCACAAGGGGTATTTAGGTGGTAGCCTACATAAACTTGCACCAATTAAAACTAAGCACACAGCATAAACCCATAGATATCAACTTAGTGCAAAGGGTGATATGGTGATGATCATGTGAAAAGAAGAAAGAAGATTCTGAAATCAAATCAAGGCCCACCTTGTGCATACTTTTAGGCATGCATTGTCTTTAGGATCATAGCTTAATGGTAAGGCGAAGTGATGTAAATAATGATCTGGCGAGTACAACCCATGTGCTATTATGTATGATTGATCAGCCTCTGATAAGAGTGAATTATGAATGATCAAGCCCTGAAATTTGTTAACTACTACTGTATAGTCTATGTTAAGTCTGAGTGAAAGAACTATGTTTATAACTCGTGACAAGTTGGTATAACATGTAAACGGAGGTTGAAAAAGTGGAACAGAGGTCTGTAGAGAGTAATGGAAGCTTTGAAGTAGTTCTTTTTTTTCAACCATATTCATTCTATTGAAATACTTTGTTTTACCATACCCCTATGCTTCCTATTATATATGATTAAGAAGAATTCAGACCCTATCAGCGTATTGAATGTTGTCTTAGGGATCTGGCTCACATTATCTAAATGAAACTTAGTAAATGTGATATTCGATGGTTAATAAGTAGTCGAAGAAAGGAAAAAGAAGATTTTAAAAAAAAAATTTCTAGCCCACAATTTTCTGAGAAACCAGACAGCTGAAATCCGTTCTGACTTGCAGAGCAGGGCTAACATGTTCACATGTTCACATATACCCAACTTGGCTGACAATGAAATACATCTTTGGTCAAAACAGTTTACTTATGCACATTGCAACAAATAGTAATATCTTATCTAAAGAAGCAGATTTTTGTAAAAAGTAATCATATAATCTTTTAGTCATTAAGAAAGACTAATTGAAATATTTATACAAATTATAAGTTTTGTGATAAGTGAAAAGCTTAATGCCCTGCTCCAGTAATCATATCAATGGGAACACAAACCCAAAAGTAAAAGCAGAAGTTACAAATTTGACTTTGTGAAAACATTTACCTACTGAGCTACAATGAACTCTCTTAAATTTTTATGAATTGGGTACTTCCTGAGTTAACACTTACTTATATCCATGGCAGTATTAAGATGAGCACAGTGGACGGTTGCAAAGAGAAGGATTTGTGTAGTATTAGGACTGTAGTACTGCAGGTGATACCGTGCCATAGACGGTGGTGGAGGTGAAGATAGATGCACAAAAAAGGAAAAAGAGGATGTGACCGGTAGTGCACACAAACCCACCAAGCTTTTCATTGACACCTGTTGGTCATCCATTGCCCCATACACACTAATAAGTCCATTTCTTCCACAAGGTACAAGCCCAGTCACCTCATGCAATTCTATCTCTGATCTCCTCCTCCCTGTTAGCCTAAGGGCTAGGGGAAGACTGAGAGGTTAGCCCGCAATGCTGAAAAATGAGATAAGTGCGAGGAATGGATTTCTCAATCTATAATAGGTATGAAAAATATCCCTACTTTCAATAGTCAAATTCAATCATGTCATAAAAGAAATAATCCCTGTGCACCCCATATGAAAAATATGCTTACTTTCAATAGTCAAGTTCAATCATGTCATAATAGAAATAATGCTTGTGTATACCATATACATAAAATGCTTTTCTGTGTGTGGTTCTAGATTATAGACAAGGAGTTGGTCAATTTTGCAATTATATAATGTGCTATTGCGCCTAAAACTCTACTGTGCATCTGAGACAATTTGCACTCAATACAACTCATCATCTCCCTGTAGATATTTGTCATGTTGCTCTTATGGCATAGCCTTTTGAGAGCTGTCTCCCTTAGTTTGACAGTAGGAATCAACTTGTAAGGGAATACAGCTTATCTGATAAGCTATAGAAACCAAGATATATCATTACCACATAGACCTTATTTTCCTGTGTTTCAACTAGGCCTTGGAAATTGTTTAGATCCCATGTGTCTTCCTCCGTATAGACTTCTGCATAATCATATTATAAATGCAGCATACATAAGCCCAAATACAATACATTACTAATGGCTTCTTGCATTGTAACAGGGATTTGAGAGGTGCAGGCACAGTGTCTATTGAAGTAATAATAATGATGACATCACGACCTTCCAGGATCTGATAATATAACTGGTAGAACAGTTGGAGAAGTGACTTATTATAGTCATTTTCTTATGCTAAAAGAAAGGATTCCTCTTTATTTTACACAGAGAAGATTCAATCTCCCAAACGATGAGTTTGAGTGTAACGAGGCAGTCATAAGCAGTGCAAGTGTGCAATGCAAGTTATTATAAAGGAGGGAACGCAGGATAACATGGCTTGTGATGGGAGACCATATTATTCTTCCAATATCATCATGAAGAGTGAGGACAGCTCTGCCGATTCTATTGCTGCCATGATTGCTGCTGGCTCTTGTACTCCAACTACAACGTTTCAAGGTCTGTAATTACAGTGCACATCTTATACTTCACAGTATTGCATCCTAATTCACATGGATTGGCATTTCAAACCTAAGCCTCCCTGCCGAAAAAATTGTCAAACATCCTGGCACATGCAGATCAATTGAAAGATCCAAATATGTGGAACACATCCTAGAAACACCCTATTTTCAATTCAACACATGATTCTCTAATTTAAAAAGCATTCCAGAAAAAATTGCAATTGGATATGTTCAACTGCCTTACAATCAGTTCGAATATCTAATCCTCAAAGACAAATTAAAGGGAAGAAAGAAAATCCTGTAAGCGGTAACAATAAAAAGGGAAGAGTCTTCCAGGCAACGGTATAAAAGTAAATTGGAGTGTTTACCATACAAACATACAATCCAAGTTCTAGTACCATACAAACATACGATCTGATTTCTAGTCCCTGTCATGATGCTTGTTCTTTCAAATTTAAACAGATAATTGAAAAAATTAAGCCTCCATTATGACATCTAAGCCTAATGAGAGCCAAACCCTAGACAACCAAAAATGGCAAACTTATCAGTAGATGATCAATCGCAAATAAAATGTAGGGCCAAAAATTTAAATAAAACTTATCAAAATAGCCACGGGCAGAGAATCATGGCCCAAATTCTTTTCTTTGTGTATGCCTATATCAGGTGAGGGCATAACAGAAGAAACCCCTTTGGAACGCTTGCACATAAGATTCTACCCATCTTTTATAGAACAAAAAGAGGAATTTCCATTCACCTTACATTATTCCAAGGATTTTTAAAAAAGAAATATCTAAAAGTGGAACAGAGGTCTGTAGAGAGTAATAGAAGCTTTGAAGATACAGCCGAAGCAACAAAACACTTAAGGTAAAATTTACTTGAAAGTTATTTAGATAACAAACAAGCATGCAGACAACAGGGCACTACTCTGCTGAAATCTATAATACACTTATTCGTATCAAAGAACAGTCTTAACAGAGTTTCAAAACAGAGTAAAAGGGTGTGATCAAAGAGATTTCATACCTTCGAATACCTTGCAGAGAATATGCCCCTCACGAAACCCACCTGCACAGCACACCATACATTGCTTAAGCAAGAACCCACCCACGGGAAAGACCTCGGAAGCAAGAAACACAGCCTCGACTGGTTGTTAGCGAAAAGATACAACCGACACAACTTACCAGAACACTGCAGGACGAATCTAAACCAGCATGAAAAGATACCCTCAGGAATGCAAACAGCAGGCAAAGCAGGCATTTATAGGCACCCAAACCGTCTCCACATGCAAAGGCCCTCTCATATTTCTGCCACGCACAACATAATCCGTCCATTGCCAAAGAACAGGCGCCCATTCCAGAGCTATCTCGGCCCCAACTACGAAGCACCCCCTCTCGGCCCCAACTACGAAGTGTAATGATGAATAACCGGCGAAGCAGAGCAGGCATTAACGGCCCATGCAATCTTCCAACAAACCGCTTCCTCCACACGAACGAAATCCAGGGTTTCCTCCGCCGTTGGATTTCAACGACCCCGAAATAGAGCCGTCCGATGCCCTAAACCTGTCAGGGAAAACAGGTCGCTGCCCATAACAAGAACGCCTCACGGCGTAATAAATAGTTAGTTTGTTGGGCGGTTGGAAATCCCGCTTAATTTCTCTTGCCGTAATAATAATATGGTGTTTATTTACCTTTTTGTGGCATGATTTGGAGATGCAGTTCCCTCTTTTTCTCCACCACCAAATGTTCCCCTGCTACATTTCAGCTCAAGCCTCATAAATATAACAAATTTAACGGACGGAATCTTCGCCTTACCCTGACGAAGAAAAACAAGTTCTATGCCATACTGAAATGGATAAATCTGCTGTTATTTCAGAGCCAGAGAACACAACGGATACAAATAATCTTAGGGCATGGTCCCATGGAGCCGCTACAGGTTCTATAATTATGCAGCAGGTGGTCCCATGCTGAAATTTTCAACCAGCTACAGGATAAATTCGAATCTTGCCCAGGAAAGTAGGAGCTCCACAATTTCTGCCCCTTCAACTTAAGGGGTGGCTGAAGAGGGGGGGCTGACAATTTCCTGCTACAGTTTAGGCATTTTTTTGTCCATCTGGCAACCCAAATGCATTCCCGCCAGTTTTTTTGGTCGATTTGGAGGGAGATTTTCAGCTTATATACCCTGCATCTGCTCATTATTTGAAAGTCCATGGGACCATAAAACTGCTATGGGCTCCTATTATTTCTCAGTGGAAAATGTTAATAAAAAAATTATAACCATGGGACCCAAAAACAGCTAATATGCTCCTAAATTCGCTCAGCAGCACCCGCTGAGATTTTTATGCAGCCCCCACTCCATGGGACCATGCCCTTATTTTGACTAATAATTCTGTGATGCACCCTTCTGTTATTGAGGTGAACAGTGTTACAGAGCTCGATTTGAAAGAAAATGGGTTCCACAACTCGAGAAGAACGAAGCTTTTTGTTATATTTTCTCTGTCGTTTTTAGCCAATGTGTGCGGATATCGTTGAATCGTTCCTGTTTCGATCTTCTGCTGATGCAAAATGGACAAAAATAGTGAGATCTATAATTTATTCTCCATCAAAACTACAAATAGATTTAAAGTTGTATCCTACAGTAAAAGCGGAGACTTTTAACAGATTCACCCCAATTAGATTTTGCTGTGTTTATCCTTTATTTACTGATGTTTCAAGTCTAATTTCTTGATCCGTCTCTTCATGTATCTGAAATGTGAAAAAATAAAGGATAAACACAGCAGCATCCAAATAGATTTCTTAAATATCATGTGGTTATTTTATTTAACTCTGGGAAAGCATGTTGTGCTAGTAAAGTATGGCTTGTACTGAGCGATTTTTCGCATTGTCTCATGACTGCTGCTGGAGAGGCATTTTGCAAGATCTTGGGTCATGTATATTCAACTTACAATAACTCCATCTAGTAGGATATGATTTGCATATTTTTATGTTTCTATAGCGTACTGTGGAATGCAAAATCTCACAACATAATTTTCAATCTGTGTGGAAATTGGGTTTTGTGACTATCATTTATGCAATGCAATTTTTATCTTTGATTTTTAAGACAAATAATGTCTACCAAATACTGTATTTGTGGGGAATGTTATGAAGTTGCTGAAGAGAAAATTTTGGCTTGGAGAAACTTTTCTAGAGATTTAGTGGCCTGATGTTATATTTTAGACCTAGCATGTAATCCATAATTATTGATGATACTAACCATGAACATGGAAATGACGTGCATTTTTCATTATCATGCAGCAACAATGTTTAGGATTATAAAGAGATGCTTCCCCCAATGTACGTGTTGCACGAGATTTCCAGGATATTTTTGTTGAGTAACTGCATTCTTTCTCTGACTTGAGTCTTGATATATTAATATCTTGTTTTTATGTACTGATCCATGTTGAATTATTTCGATGATTTCCATTGCAAATATAGAGGATGTGATCCTCACAATTCATGTCTTATTTCATTTTAATCCTCTGTAGATAAGTATCAATTTTTGTACATTTTATGAATATTGGTCAAATTTATTGATTTGTTTTATGATATAATTGTTTTTGTAATTTTCTCATTAGGACTCTCCCAAAGCTGGGCGATGGGCTAGTGGGGCAAAGATGACTGAAGACGAAGCTCTGGCTGAACAGCAAAGAATGTTTGCACGCATGAACAATGGCAATACAAATCCTCAAAGGAAGTCGGATTGAGATTGAATATTTCTGATTCTCAACCTCCAAAGAATGGTTATTTATAATCATTCTTGTATTACATTTGACTCAAAGAAGCACCTGTGTTGTCTTGGATGAAGCTTAGAATTACTATCTTTCATGTATACTATATATGAAAACTAAGTCTTGTGCAAATCATTTTTCTTGGAATCAATTCAATTTCATTTCAAATAAATCACTTAAGTTTTTTTTTTTTCCAAAAATAAGAGTATGTTGCCCATTACTTTTCAGATAGTTTCAGGGATTCTACTTTAGCATTAAAATAACATGTATTAAATACAACCATATAACAATACATTGACTCTTCTAATGTAAAATTAATTTTTGTTGCAAAATATATTAAGATGCTTAGAGATTAGGTTTGTTTTTATTTCGATCATTCATAAAATATAACTCCTATCAATTTCATTCTTAGCCTTAAATGCATTTGCTTCGGCCTTGTTTTTATTGGTTTTGTATTATGTATTTATATTTTTTATACTTATGTTTAACTTTATGTTAGGTATTGTGAAGATATAATTTATATGCCCATATAATTGTATTGGCGGTTGTAAGCCAAAAGCTTATCACCTTGATTTGTTGTAGACAAAGAATGTTGATTTACGAGAGAACTATTTATTTGTGAGGAGGGTTTTCCTTGCACATTCCATGAGAAGCAATTCATGAAGTATTTTGTATTAAGGGGTGCATCATCTAAAAAAATGTTATTGGTTAGTTTGTGAAAACAATCAAGTTTAAATGGCCATTGAGACTCAAGAAAAATTTCTCCTTCTTCTAGTTAACCATGAGGAAGACTATGAGAATGACTTGAGGTAGACTTGCGTGAAGAAACAGATCAAACACTCGATCATGAATCTTGAGTAGCATACTGAGGTATCAAAAAGGTAGAAGCAACTAATGGTGTGCTGGAAAACTTGAGTTTTCGCCATCTTTTGTCATGACAACTAAATCCCAAGTCTATTATTGCAAGGGAGATGCATGCAACACTTTATTTTGAATGGGCCCTACGGCACGGTGTTACCACTAAAGTTTGGCTTAGTGTTGGAAGTGAACAAACCCATAAATGGGTTGCTAGCCAAGCTTTTGTTATGGTAATTTTTGTAACCACCTATAGTGGTCCATCCATCATTATCATTATGTGGGGAAGACTTTGATACTAGTTTTGAAATATTCTTGTTGCAAGCAATTAGTAAGGGGGTAGTCCTTGATTATATGTTCAAAGGATTTGCAAGAAAAACAAGTGTTATGTAGATTAATGTATAAAACCCTTTGTGGAAACCAAGTATCACGCACTTGGATGTCTATTGACTCTTTAAGCTCACGGGAAGGCCAACCTTGACAAAAACATGCTTTTAAGGCTTGAGCAAGTAAAATTTCATTGTTTCTTTGCAAGTAACACGTCATAAGATGGTGGTAATCTGGTCAAGAAAGTTCAAGCATGGCATGGGAAAACGAGGGAATTTTACCCATATCAAGACCTTAAGGGCAGTTTACTTCAAGACAACAAAGTCCCACGTTCATGGGGAAAGCCCAAGCATGATACTCTACACATACCAAGTGGAGGACTTTTGTAAAATGATTGAGGCATATGAGGTTCAAAAAAGTAGAAAAGAAAAACCCCTTTGGTCATATTTTGGATTGTGTCCAACAAAATGCCATGTTGAGCTTATGCGGATTGAACCTGAGATTTGAGCATACATTCAAGAGGAATTCTCCCAATAAAATAACTTGTTAAACAAAATTGTTCAACCAATTACATGCAACATTAAACTCAAGAACATGAAAAACAATATCAGGAGAGGGGTATCATACATTCGGTATAAACTTGCGTGATTACTTCCTTGAGATGCCATTACGACCAACTCAACAATATGTTGTAGTTGTAACAACTGGACTTCGGTTGTAGGAAGCCACCTAAATTCAGCAGTTAGACTGCAACTGGACTCAGCCAGGCAGAAACAGAATAAATAAATCAGCGGAAACGGACGCCGCTAGACGAAGTCTACAGCTACCTGATATGTATGTTTTGACTATCTGATAGTCTTCCTCTGCTCCTTATATAAATCATTACATGGTGGGTCCAGGGAATTTTCCTTTTAGATACTCATTTACATGTAAAGGGTTATACTGTTGCAGAAATACACGAGAAGTTGACTGAAATTTCATAGCGTTCGCAGAAAACAAAAAAAGGCCCACCAACCAGGAACAAATTATTATTTGTAGGTTCAAACTGAAATGTTTTTCTCCTTCATTAAGTTGAATTTAATTCTTTCTCCTAGACTCGAATTTCTTGAAACAGTGTCTACCGTTTTTTCCTCTGTTCTTGAGCATTTATTGTTCACTACTTTTATTTATTTATTTGTCATTAAAATGTTTCATCTATCCTTCTTTTTAAGCGTTGGATTCAGGTGCCCTTCACGGCAAAGCTTGTTATCCTGCTCTACTATCTGGCTGGATTTACTTTGTGCTTAATTTAACACAACCTAATGAGCTCACTCTTCGGATTGAATGGGAATTCTTAGTTACTGTTGCTTCTTTGAATTTTAACAGATACGAGAGTGTAGGGGGCTCCAAACCCTTTTTCTACGGAACCTTCCTCGCTCGATTCACTGCTACCTAACGATATCATGATCCACCTGACCCCTTTGAAACAAAAAAATTCAATTTTTTATTAGACCTGCTATTATTTTATCTTAATGAGTCATGAACACTACTAACCCTTTTTGATTCCAAAACCATCGTTGTACTTTACTGTATCATGATAACTTTTTCGAATAAATTATTAGGCATTCCACCTATCCAATTTCGTTCTCATATCGAAATCATATTTAAAAGATTTATTCAAGCACATATTCCACCTATCTGTTCATTTGTTATTGGACAATTCTGAAATCAAATTCTATGTAGTATGAATATTTCATTTTCCTCGCTATATTGCTTAGTCAACGAGAAACCGGCTATATATCTATCAATCACGTTGATCCTGTTGGATTCAAATCACTTGCAATTTACTTTCTTATCCACATTGCTAAGATGTATTCTGAGGAAGTGTACAATGGAATTAAGAAGGTGGGTGTGATTGGAGCTGGAGCAGCAGGGCTTGTAGCTGCCAGGGAGCTCAAAAGAGAAGGATTTGAAGTTGTGGTGTATGAGCAGAATGCAGATGTGGCTGGCCTATGGTTGTACAATGCGGGCATTGGAGATGACCCACTTGGATTGGAGATTATAGGGGCCAACCAGGGGTTGACCTACCAATCTCTTAGAACAAATCTAACCAGAGAGATCATGGGGTACATGGATTACCCCTTCCTTGTCAAGGAAGGGAGGGACCCAAGAAGATTCCCTGGTCACCAGGAAGTTTTTCTGTACCTCAAGGATTTCGCAAGGGACTTCGATTTGATTGAAGTTATAAGATTCAATACAAAGGTGGAGTATGTTGCAATGATTGGTAAAGGCCAAGAATGTGCTGTGAATGGAGAAGGGCAATTTGATATGGATGGGGATCCAATGGATGAAAGAATTCAGTGGGTTGTTAGAGCAAGGAGTTCAGGGATGTGGAAGAGGAAGTATTTGATGCAGTGGTTGTGTGCAATGGTCACTATAGGCAGCCTATGATTGCTGAAATTCCAGGTACATGATTTAATGTTGATGGGCTATAGGGTGTATGCATATCTGATTTTCGATTCTGTTGCTTAAAATAAAGCTTGAATTGGATTCAATTGTTGGGTGTTCTCTTGGCCTTTTGCTCTGCATTGTTCTGATTGATTCAAATAAACCGAGCTTTCAAACACTTTGGTGTGTAAGGCTAGTTTTCGCAGTGTGGTTAGGCGGAATGAAATGACATAAATTGAACTCTTATTTTGTAAAATTGAATCTTTAGAAACTTTTACTTATATGTTAGAGATTTTGTATCACGTCAATCAGTTGAAGTTTATAAAAATAGCTGTACATTGTATGTTGTTTTAAAGAATGTATTTCAAAAATAATTAAATGAGTGTCTCTTGTTATCTACTAGCACAATCCCTGTAGTTTTAAGGTTTCAAAAAGTAGCAAATGTTAAGGGTTGAAGTCTCCATTTACGTTGGAGACCTATATTAGTATCTGTTAGAATGACTAAACTTATTGGGGTATGTGGCCAATGTAGGAGTGTCAATGTAGTTGGTTCGGCTGTATTGGGTGTACGATCATGGGAAGTGGGTGGTGAATGTGGATGTGTGTATATACATATCTGTCTATTTTGGTTTTATTGGCCTTATGAAAAGGATTTTCATGGGAAGCGGGCGGGAAATGTAGGTGTGTGTATCTACATATCTACAAGTCTGTTTTGCTTTTATTGGGCTTATGAAAAAGATTTTCATGGAAGGTGAGCAGGAATTTGGATTTCTACATATGCAGCTCGTTTGGTTTTATTGGGCTTGTGAAATTTTTTTCATGGGAAGTGAGCAGGGAGTTTGGATTTCTACATATACCGCTTGTTTGGTTTTATTGGGAAGATTTTTATGGGAAATGAGCAGGGAATTTTGATATCTACTTAAGTCTTATACTTCTTGTTTGGTTTTATCAGGCTTATGAAAAATATTTTCATGGGAAATCAACAGGGAATTTGGATGTCTATATATACCGCTTGTTTGGTCCTATTGGGTGTTGACGTTAAGAGGGAATGTGGGTGTGCATATGTAGATCGTTTGGTTGTATGAAAGTTGATTTCATGGTTACTGGGCAGGGAATGTTTAAGATGGCGGTGGTTAGGAATAGGGAGGGAAGTTGAATAAAGCAATGGAAGCCTCTGTAAGTTTTGTTGATTTGTGGTGACAGGAGGTCTTCCAGCACAGCATGGAGATCTGACGGCAGAGGTATGTGTTCTGTTTCTGCTGATGTTTTCAGCGGCACTTACACTTTTCGGGAGAGCAGGATTATAAAGAAGAGCCCTCGAAGTGGATTGCCCTTGAGAAGTTCCATAGTCACACAAACATATCAAAGGCATTCCTGCAGAAATTTGTGAGCATAGAATTGAATTAGTTTTTGGAGAAAAACCCATGAAGTATACATCACTCTAAACTAATCCCAAACTTGGAAAAAAGGTGGAAGTAGATATTAATAAGACCTTGAATGCAAGGATTATCCAATTTACGTAGAAAGTTTGGAATGTCTTCCACCAATGTTATAGTCTTTTAAGGAAATATTCCTCTTTGTTTCAATTTGTGTGTATTTTCAGAAACTGCAGGCAATAATGAAAAGTGATCCCTTTCTGATTCCTTTCACATACCATAACTTTTAAAAAGTGAGAGGATATTATGTTCTTTCTTGGATTGATTGTTTAGGCTTTAATTAGATCATCAATTTACGGGAAGATATGTTAAAGACCACTTTTATAACAAAATTTGAAGTATATGAATATGAAAAATGCCATTATATAGATATGTTCTTTATTGGATTGTTTGATTGTTTGTTTAGGCTATAATTACATCATCATTTTATGAGAAGACATTTTGAAGACCACTTTTACAACAAAATTTGGAGTATATGCTTATGAAAAATGCCATTCAAGTTATGCAATGCATCAACAATATTTCAAAGAGTGATCATCATGTATCCATTTGTGAAATTGGCCATGGGATAGGTATGGGTTTTCTAGATGATTGTTCATTATGTGGAATGAAGTTTGTAGATACGTAGAAGTGCGTGTTTGTAATTAACACATGAGTAGCATATTTTTAGTTAAAATAGGCAAGTTACTAGGTCATATCGTGAGTGGGAAAGGGTTTTCCCTAACCCTGATAAAAAATACAGTAGCCATGAAGCTTGTGGTACTAAAGGTTGCAAATACAATTGAAACTTTCTAGGGACATGTGGGATATTATAGGCATTTTATTAAGAACTTTGCAAAGACCAATCTTCTAAGAGATGAATTATTGAAGAAGGGGATGACCTATATATGGAGAAAGGAAGGAAAATATGCCTTTGAAAACTCAAATTAAAAACTAACTCGTGCATCAATCTTGGAGTTTCTAGATTAGGAGAAGGAATTTTGTGTTCATTTTGATACTTTCTTGCTTGCGATAGGTTGTTGGTTGGCACAAGGAAGCTACATAGTTGCTAGGAGTTATTGGTAAGGAGTAAGGATGTAGTCTAGAGCCTAAATCTCATTATTTGAAGGAAACTAAGCTCTCACAAATTACAATGGAGTTCACACCAATCACTTACAAATTACAGAAACAAAGTGTAATGCACATTCTCTTACTGCGGAAATTCAGACTACATCACATACACATGAAAGATATTGGGTTGGTCGAAATAACATGAGGCAATGTGCAATATGTACAAAACACTTTTCAAAAAGTGAAGTATGGTCATGTTGTAGTCGTGACAAGATGATGCAAAACCAGAGGGGATGCTCAAAATCTCAATAGAGCATCAACATTTTGTGATGGATAGGACGAGGCAGTGGGAGGGTGAGGTGCCTTGCAAGCAATTTGCAGAAGTTCAAGCCAGGAGATTTACACATCAACTCAGCACGCTCGGAAAGAATATTGAAACCAATATGGCACCAGCGCAGCTTCAAATGCAAAATATTGGAGAAGAGGACTTTCTAGGGGCAACACAGCTGACTATGCAACTACAAACATATTTTTCACTGGTCTGTGAAGAAATGGATGATTGGTTCCAATTCAAGACAGACATCATAGTCGTAGAGCCAACAGTGAGCAGCCAAATCAATGAACCTGTATTTGTGCCACCCAATCAACTCCTTTGGCAACTGCGAGCTGCATGACAAACACCTGCCTAGTAAAAATACTCAAATTTCTTCAAAAAAACATAAATTTTAAGCAACACATAGCTACAAAATGTATCAAATGAGCCCATAAAATGTTGGAGAAGTGTTTTCTATTAGATTTGAATACAAATACAATACAAAATCGCATCATCATGCGAATACAACAACATTGATAAGTAATATGAATTTATGATGATTGACATTGAAAAATATCATCATAAATTTCATATCTTTACAAGTTACAATATACAATAAATTACATTTTCCTCTTCCCCAATCTAGAGAAATATTGGGGAGAGGGTCTAGTGCCTCTACTAGTCCCCACACTCTGCGTCTCCACGCTCCTCCTAGAAGGCTGCGACTTTGGCTCGATCCTGGAACTAGATGGTGGTGCTGGTGGCTCCTCTGTTGCATGTTGGAGATCACCTCCAAAGATGTCATCCAATCCAATATCTCCTCGAGTCCTGCTAGTGCTTCTCCCTCCATAGCCTCCCTCTCAAAAGAAGCAATCTTGTCCGCTTTGTGAACGTAGGGTTTTCCTCTTCTTGCCCAGTCCACTCACTGTATGGATCTATCTCATCCAAATCAATGAGCTCCTCTGATGTGGCCTCAACTTTTTTTGTGCGAAGCCGAGATTGTATTGCACAAAAACCAAGTCGTTGAGCCTTTTTGAGTCAACTTGTTGCGCTTCTTCGTGTGAATGGCCTCAAACAAACTCCAGTTGCGTTCACATCCAAAAGCGCTACAAGGTTGAGATAGAATTCTGAGGGCTAACTTTTGAAGATGTGGGGTATTCCCTCCCCAATCCTCCCACCAAGAACCTACAAACAAGATAATCAAAATTTATAATTAATTAATAAAATCAAATCTGTAACTAATAAGTAACTTGGTAAACATTCTAATTTTTATTACCTGGTGACTGTGTGGATCTCCCTCGAATAGCTAGCACCGAAGAAAAGAGTCTCCCCTAGCATGTTTGTAACTCTGACTCTAAAATGACGAGGTCCCTCGTCTCAACATCCGGTATCATCCTCTCAATACATGTTGAAAGGCCCTCCATAACCTCTCCGTTCATATCTGTAAAGTCGTCGAGAGTAGAAATACTTGGGGTTGAGGTAGTACCCCTTGCATGAATAGGTTGGTGGAGTTGATTGTTCCACCTCCGATCAATAATCTCCCAAAAGGGACCATATCTGACGATATCCCCCTTAATAGTTTTGGATAGACTCTTTGGCCCTATCCATGGCCTCATATATAAACCCCATGGGGTTTTGCTCCCCATCAACCAAACGCAAAACTCTCACCAACGACTCTGACACCTACACACAAATTAAAATGTAAGATTGCAAACTTACAATACATATTAGAAATGAAATAAAAAAGTGAAAAGTAAAACAATATATTTATAATTTAACAAATTAAAATAAAGGAATGAAATATAAATCGAAGTTTGAAATTACCTTGATGATCTCTATAGCTCTCTTTGCAAAGATATCATCAAAAACTATCTTTGCAACCCTCTCTCCGTCAACTTTCTTTGAATATTGTGAGTCTAGCCATGTTTGACTCACAAACATTTGTTTCAAAGATGTCAACAAACTAGAAATACTTTGCAACGTCAAAAGTTAGTTGCAAACCTTGTGACACCGGATCGAACAAGCTCTTTCCCCTTTGTGTGTTCTCTCATCAAGCTCAGAACCCAAGGGTGATTGTATATGTACTTCGTTATGGTTCTTGCATCTTCTACAACCGGCCTCACCCAATCAATTTTGCCTATGTCCTCCAAAAGAAGGTCAAGGCAATGAGCTACACAAGGAGTCCAAAAGAGTGATGGATGTCTCTCTGCAGTAGTCTCCCAGCCGCCACATATGTTGCTGTTGCATTGTCTGTGACAACTTGCACAACATTCTGTACACCAACCTCTAATACAACTGTCTCTAACATAACACTCAAATTCTCTGCATTTTTTATTATGTTAGAGGCATCAATAGACTTTAAAAACACCATCTCACCATTTGAAGCTGCTAAAAATTAACGAGGGTGCGGTTCCTTCCATCCATCCACCCATCTGAAAGAATGGTGCATCTAAATTTTTTGTTTCTTTCTGCTCTTTCTAGCATGGTAGTGGCATCTGCAATTGCACCCTCAAGTAATTTCCCACTCAAATCTTTTGGAGAGGGTGCCTTGTACCCTTTCCCTGCAACTGTCAACGCTGTCACCAAGTACTCCCAGTATGGGCTCTTTGCCACATTGAACGCAATGCAGTTGTTGTAGTACCAAAATTTGCACAAGCTTTATCCACTTCCTCCCGCATATCTTTGTTCCAGGTTGTACCTTCCAATGAAGGTTGTGCTCAGTGTGTTCCTTGCCACAAAAAAGCTCGGTATGCCTTTGCTCGAACTCGATGAAGATGCGCCTCTTCCGGCTCTTCCGCTTCGTATGTGTGGACCACGAGTAGAGCCCACAATTGTTGCCGCATCATCCTAAATCCTCTGCCATTGCAGCCCTAGGTCTAATAGCTTGTGCTATGGCTGCCTTCACCCTTGCCTTCTCTAGTTTCTTCTCCTCTAACTCTGCCAGCTCTGCTCTCATCTCTCGCTTTGCCTCTTCCGACACGTTGGGGCAAACCGTAACATCTCGGCAAACAATACATGAAAGGTGATATTTCAAACGATTGATGCCTCCATTCATTTTTTTGTTACAGAAATTGCAAAAACTTCATTCTCACTAGCTCCACGTACACCATACTTCCATGCTTTGGAACGGGCATTCGGAGGAACGGTCCCTGCTAGTGATGCTGACCCAGATGCCGAACTTGATGCCGAGCCTGATGCCATTGTTAAGCTCTAATCTGCAACACAATGCACATTTAAAAAATTAGAAAACGTAAACTTAATTTAATTTAAAAAAAACGTGCTTGAATAACAAATTTGCGTAAATAAAAAAATACATTACAAGCATTCAATTTTACATTACATGTATTTAGAATTACAAAACGAATCGATTACAATACACATACATAAAATTTAACTAGTTTACAATGAATTTGCGTAAAAAAAAACATACCTCTGGCTGCAAATGAGTATAAAAAATTACAAGCATTCGATTTTACATTACATGTATTTAGAATTACAAAATGAATCGATTACAATACACATACATAAAATTTAACTAGTTTACAATGAATTTGCGTAAAAAACACACCTCCTCTCAAAATGAGTATAAAAAAAATTACAAGCATTCGATTTTACATTACATGTATTTAGAATTACAAAACGAATCGATTACAATACACATACATAAAATTTAACTAATTTACAATGAATTTGCGTAAAAAAAAATACATACCTCTGGCTGCAAATGAGTATAAAAAAATTACAAGCATTTGATTTTACATTACATGTATTTAGAATCACAATATGAATCTATAAAACCTAAATAATATACACAAAATTTGAAAAAACTTCAAAGAATTAAAAAAAAAACCTCCAAATGCAATTCTCCAAATTCTCTCTTTGAATTCGCTCCAAAATCCACTCAACACAAGCAATGCAAGCTCAAATGGTTGTGTGAGTGAAAATGAGGGAGTAGAGGGCCTTAAAAAGAGCCAAAACCGCGTAAAAACAATGTTTTTTGCCTTTGAAATCCGTGTTTCCGTATGACTGTGTATGGCGAGTTTTACCCACGAACTTGCCGAGTTGTGGTGAGTACTTGTTGAGTTAACTCGATGAGTACTCGCCACAACTCGGCGAGTTTTTTTGACTTTGTTTGGCGAGTTTTATGGCGAGTTACTCGTTTTGCATAGTTTTTGGCGAGTTTTTAATAACTCAGCGAGTTATATGCGAGTATTCCAACTATGGTCTCAACAACCTATAAAATATTAGAAGACAATCTACTAATGGGCTCACAAACATTCCACTTATTGTTAAGGCCCAAGGAAAGGTTTGGGGAGAAGGAAATCTTTTCATAGAGTTGTTTGGAGGTAGCCTCTTGGAGAAGGGGCCCTTTGAGCCACCTCATAGTATCCCAAAAGTCATTCTCATCCTCCATAATTAGTCTAGTAGAGGGAGCTATGAAAGCATTTCTGAGCATTGTATACATTCTGAATTGAGATTGAGGAAGCTTATAGAAAGCTTTAAGGTCTGTCCATTCCATCCACTTCCCAAATTTGTACAAGTCATGAAATATTTTAATTTCTCAAACCAAAGGAGGGCAGAGCAGCCTCTTGTCAAGGCAAGGATCTTGTCATTATATTTCAGATTCGACAAAATCGATTTGTAGGCTTGGCACCTAGTGTCAAACGAAGAGAAGATAGGCTGCCCAACCACCAAGTGCTTCACTTGTTCCCATGCATTCCAAATTGACTGAAGAATAAAGGACCAATGAGGAGCAGCAAGAAAGCACCCAAATAGTAAGTCAACAAAATGAAGTCCTTTTCATCTCTCTTGACCCTTCGGAGCCTATTGGCAATATTGAATCTCACACGAACTTTCTAAGGTTCAATTCCAGTCAAAACCCTCAAGTTTTATTTATTTTTTTGCACTTAAAAAAACCATGTGGGTATTTTGTGGGTATGTACCTAGGGCTTGTGGGTATGTACCCACAACGTACGCACCCATACACACATCCCTACACTTAGTCACCGCATTCGGCGGATTTTTTCCCCAAAAATTGAAATTTGGCGAATTAGTTTGGGATCCCAAAAATTCATTGGCATTCGTGAATGTAATCATCCATATGCAGTTGTGATTTTCGAGGGCAAAAATATTAAAAAACATTTGAAATTCGTTTAGACTCGTTTTGGTGACTCGTGGTGATTCTCGCAGTGATTCCCTCGCAAAAGAAAGCTTGTGAGTGATTCGTTTTAGTCAAGCCTTCGACCCTGGGACAATAGTAGGCTTCCATCGACCCAACCATTATTGCTTTTGACCCAACCAAAATAGGCTCACCACTCATGGCGATGGGAAAGGTATTTTCCCACAAAAACTATTGTGTTTTAGGTTTATATTTTTATGTTTAATCATATTCGTTTAGGTTTAATTTAGGTTAAGCTATAATCTATTGTGTTTTTATGTTTATAAAATTTAGTTTTATTTTAGGTTAATACAATTTATTAAACGTTAAAATCTAAATTTTAAGTTTAGGCATTTATAGTTTGTTTTTAGGTTTAATAAAATTTACGTTTAATTTTTAGCCATCTATAAATTATAGTTTTTTATTAGGCTAATAAAATTTAGTTTTAAATTTTAGCTTAATAAATAGTAAATGAAAATAGTTTTAAAAAAATCATTACTTATTTATTTATACGAAATGTGAAATTACTGTATTTCTATTAAGTCAAATTTAATCAACTGATTTTAATCTATTTTTTTAGCAACAGTTTTCTGAAATTTAACTCAATTCATTTGAATGCGGTGACTTCAAGTCAGTTTAGGTGCCTTGCATTTTCGGGCAGTTTAGGTGCCGCTCTGCCTCCACCACTAATGCAAAGAATCTCAGTTCCAAATTGCTTGTAAGTTTTTGGGGTGAAAGAATTTTGTAAGACTAAAGTCTTTGCGAGCGAGTTTAGTTTGGTTCAAAACCCATATATTGTGGTCCGCCTAGTTATGCCAGCCTTTGAAAACGTGTAAGGGCGGTAGGCTGGTATGCTACTTAGTTGAAAACTCACAAGGGTGGCTAAGTAGTGTGTAGGGGTAAAAGCCGGCAAATGGCACATCCTATAAAACTGCGAACAAGCATTAGAAGGCAGTATACAAGAAGAACAGCACGATCTTGATATCTAGTGGCTATTTTTGAAGAACCTAGAAGTCCAAGGATATGTCACGGTTCACCAATGTAGTGTCTCAGGACAAGATAACAGTTCAAGTCTGGGAGGTTTTTTAGGAGGAATTTGGGAACAATATTTTGTATATAAATGGCTAAAGTAAATGTCTAACGATTGAGTAAGCAATACTTATGCATTACACAAAAGATAGAAATGTGAAAATATTGTATCTAACACTTCTGTAGCAAGAAGAGGAAGCTGGAATGAATAGTTTGAAGATGAACAATCAAGTGTAAATCTTTAAATATTTTTAAGGTTTGCACGGAAGAAGATGATCTTCCTTATTCCGATACATTTCAATTTATGATTAACCAAAAGAATTATCGCATGGTTACTTTCAGTGTTACTATCTGGTGAAGTTTATCTTTATATCTTTCATGTTTATCTGATGTAGTCTGAGTTTGCAGTAAGAGAAAGTACATGCTTTTTTTCTGTAATTTGTAAGTAGTTCCTGTGAATTTCAATGTGAGAGCTCAGTTTCTTCCGACTAATGAGATTTAGGCTCTAGACTATAACCTTTGCACATCCTTGGAAGCCTTCTCAGGGATCACTGCTAACAAATATTATAACTTCTAATTATTTGATATTGTAGGCGTAGGTTGAGGAAATTATGGTCATGCAGGAATGCATTGTTCTCATATGAGGATGCTATTACTAGATCTGGATGCCTACTTCATACTTTGATTGATTAGTTATCGAGGACATTTTGTAAATCAAGTGACATCCCATTTGAAAAATGAATTTATTATCAATCAAAAGAAATCAAGTCCATATGGTAGAAGGGTGAATGAGCAATGTTCCGTAATTGATTTGGATATTCCAATGAACCATTCACCAACATGGATATAATTCCTTATGTGTTTGTTATTCCCAAGTTTTCTGCCACTTAAACAACAATCTGAGGCAAGAATGTTGCTGTTACAGCTCTATGACTGCCATCTACATCATATATCTATTATGCAATTGAGCATACATGCCTATATTTCCTATTTATCAGATTTCATACCCCTTCTATGCTGCCACTGACATGTGAATCTTCTCACTTCCAAAAACCAATCATTCAACAGAGTACGTTGATTCTTGAACTTATGTGAGATTGAATTCAACTTCTACTTGCTTTCATGAACAAGTACCATGCTTGTAATCATTTGAACATATCAATTTGATGCTTTCTTAAGTGCTTGGGTTAATGCAGTAATTGGATGGAATGAAAGCAAAAAAAAGAAAATGAATAAAAAAGCACATGAAAGAGAGGTTGACATAAGGAGCTACCCTGAAGAAACCTAATGTAGAAAAAACTTGAAATAGTGAAGCTATGCTTCCTCATCTCCACTATCATCTTACAAGTTCTTTGAAGCAAATCTGCTCAATTTGAGTCTTTCATTGCATTATAGCTTTGATAGCACCTCTACAATGCTATCCTCGCTTGCCTTGTTGTGATATTTTTGTTTATTTAGCATGGTTTACTACTGTTATCAGTCATTCTCAAATATTTTTCATATTCAATCTAAAGATCTCCTTTAGAACACTCTTGGCAAAGCTTGGAGCCTCTTCAATTTCCTTTTCTTGATCCCTGGGGAGTACATGTATGCTAAGGGGTGATCAAATGATTCGTATAAAGGATTTGACGCACCTCTCCCACAAAAATATGTTATATGAACTAATTAAACTTCCCTTTGGATGTTCGGTTCTGCTTTTGTTTCTTGTATGGAACGACTTCTTACAAAACCAAACCATTTTGTGTGGTCCTGTTCCATGATGTATGGTTTCCTCTGCAGTTGAAATTGTCACGTAGAACCAATTCTTTAAATGGTGGGGCTGTAGGATGTCTGAATCATCTCTGAGCCCTAGCATGCCTGTCTCCATTGTTCTGCATTTGACTTTGGATCTATGCCTTGCTCAATTCTATCCTTATGAGTTTATTCCTAAGCTCTTCTTTATTCTCTTGAACTAAAAAGTATTGTTGATCAAGTCAATCAATTGAATGTTGATCTTCCAATTCAGATCATCCTCAATCTGAAGTCTTTTCGTCCCCAAACTATATGTAAATGAAAAGATAAGGATTTACCTTCTACCTTCTCAAATGGACCTTTCTTCTTCACTAAGTATGGAATGAACATGTTTTCTGTAGTGGAGTTTTTGTTTCAACCTGCTGCCCTGCACATTCAGATTGGTTTTGGATTACATGACCCCCACACGTTTCCTAATGTCCTTACTCTTTAAGTGTCTTGGCCTTTACTCTTCACTTTCTCTTGCAAGCTTTGGTGTTTTGGCTTGTTCTTACACTCTTTGGTATCTTTTCTTCAACTCATATAGTTGATAGTGATTCTCTTGCCCCTATCTTGTAACTGACATGCTTGTAGGATAGGGTAATACTCTCTTGTTGGAGATGCTTGCTTCATCTTCTTCCTATCGGCTCACCTGATTACAAAAAGTGAAAAAACATGTTGGGTACGTGAGTGTTTGAAATCACCTCTTTTACACATCTGCCTCTATCTTGGGTCTTACAACTCAAACGTTGTATCATGGAACGATACATGCAAATGTATGGACATACCTTCAATGAAGGCAACGAGTGTGCCAAACCATGCACTCAGCAAATCAAAAACTTCTTATGTAGCGCTCCTCACCATGGGTTCTCTTCTCACCTTGCTATCAATGACTAAATGTTATGTCACTTCTCTTCTACCATGGAAGGAACTCTGTGGCTCATGAGCATGCTTGTAGATGCCCAACAATGTACTTTATTCAACCAGTGTCACACAAAATCAGTTTTTGAAAACCTGCTGCAACCATGGTCTATGTGCATACAACTGAAAATGCATACATACCACAATCATCATTCTATATAGGCATGCTACATTTATTCTAAAAATAGTTTTCTACATCTATCTAATTCCAAAATCAGACCTACACATCCATGCTCAATCATTATGATGACCATATGCATTCTACAAGAATGATGTTGTTTCAAACCTTCTCTGTTTTGCATTGAAAAATTTAAAACCAGCTTATTGCCACCTCTGTATACTTCAAACAAATCTTTGTGATCCTAGGCCTTTAATGTTTGTATGTTGTTGTTCTACCAAAGTGATTTTGGACCAAGCCGAATCTGTTGTATGAGTTCATACCTAGCCGAACCCATCATGCCCAAGTGATTTTTTTGTTTTTGTTTTTCTGTTGTTTTTTGGAAAAATGCATCTTATATTACTCCAGGGAACAAAAAGTTACATCAATTGAGTATAATGCTAACAAGAAGAGTCTTTCACTACATAAGCAAAGAAAGAAAGCACCCGAGCTTTGATGCAGGAGCATTTGGGTTCACAGGCAATCTTACGTCACCCAAATATACTTTAGAGCAGTGAATAAAGACTTGCACAATGTCATGCTCCTCCAGAGCAAGCCGCACTACCAATGCCTTAGTCATTTCTTGCAGAATCCGCATAAGTGTACCCAGGTTGTAGAGACTTAGCCTTGCTGCACAACTCTATCCTAGCCACACAAAACTATGGATGCCACATAGTGCTATACTTTTCCGCGCGAACATTTGCACATCATTCCAATGTCACTTATACTTGGCTGATGCCATGATACACTCTTGAAGCTGCCGAACACTGTCCGTGCCACGAAGACTTGCGTTTCTGCAGGACCACTTCCTATTGCTGGCATGATTATATTTACACTTGATAAAATCTCCTGTCAACATCGATACAATCAATGGAGGGCACTTGTGGACCTAGATCCATTTTCCATGGCCAAGGACAGACCGAATGACTGGGTAAAGATTGATCGAATGAAGGAGATTGCATAAGAAGCTACCCGCAAACCGGCTAGGAAGATCAATGGTGATCAGAGGTGTTTGAGGGAATGTCCACAAGGGTATATTCACTCATAGAAGGAACTTTTGTTCCCCGTTTGAGTCTCTATGAAATCTATAAACAGAAGGACCACGAACTTGTAAAGTACGTAACCTACGATTCCATTGGGAAAGGCTTCTAGCGAGGTTGCTGAATTGAGCCATGTGTGGTTGTAGTAGTTTAGTAGAGTTTGCAAGCTTAGGATAGGTCTAGGATTGAAATTCTTAGTAAAACTCTTGTAGAGTCTTGTAATTAAGACAATCATTGGAGTGTAATGTCACTGTGCCATTGAGTCTATAATATTTTCTTTGCATTTGTAGAAGCTTTATTGTTTCTTGTTAAGCTATTCCTGTAATCTTGCTTCAGAGAGAGCTAATTTAGACATATGCTGTGTGGTGTTAGGTATCCATCCCTTCATTGGGAATTGTTGATTTCCACGAGTGTCGCACTCCGATTCCCTCCCACAATGCCAAGGGATGTTGTTGCTACCGGAAGGTGGTCAGGGGCATGCTCAAGCACGGGCAATCTAGATAAAGTCTCGGGAAAATGGGTGAGGCTCTACCTATCTAGAAAAGAAGTTGTATGCATGGGAAGGCGTAATAGGTAGTTCAACTCGGATGCGGGAAATCCTTCGCCAAGGTTTCTTTCCTCTCGCACCAGATCGTGGAGGCCTAAAAATGTGCTGGGGAGTATCTCAAGACAAGGGAGAGTGGATGTATGATTTTGAGGGCGTTTGCTGGTTCGTTGCCGGTTCTAGCCAATGCGGGAAACTAGTGGCTTTGGGAATACATCATAAAGAAATCGGTTTGGGGATTCTACAAGAAAAATGACCAATTAGCATTCATTCACAACTTTAATAATTGCGCGAAATCCAATAAAACAAATATTCAGCTATGATTATCACTTGTAACATGAATAGACATTGCGTAGTGATTATAGGTTACAAACTTTAGTCCTAATACTAACATAGTTGATAAAAAGTGCAAAAGAGAGTAGGGTAGGGCAGAAAGTGAAAAAGTATTGAATCTGAGCATTCTGCTCCAACTCGTTTCATTGCCAACAATCGTGAAAACCATGCCTGCGCTTAGACCAATATGCACTCGATCAAGACACGGACAAGTGCGAGAGTTTGAGGAAGGGCTTAGGACACCAAGAGGATTGCGCAACGCCGTTCGACATGCAGGACATGTTCTTTGATCTTCTAGCCACTAAAATGAAGATATTGCATTCAATCAACAATATAAATCCTTAACACTCATTCAAATTGAAACAAGATAAACTCATAAGCTAACTTAGGCCAAGAACATGGATAGCCAAGTGAGAAAAGGAAAGTGCAAATAAAACTCTTAGAAGCTTTTCTATTCCAAATTCAAGGACCTTTACAATGAGTTCGATTTGGGTATTTATAGGAAAACCCAAATGAACAATGCTTACAAGCATTAATGGTGATAGGCTCTTCATAGCCTGGATTTAACAATTTAATATTACATGGTAGATGCAAAGTTAAATTACATTGAATGCCAAGTTAGCCATCTAGAAGGTTTGTCATGTCAAAAACATCCTCTGCAAGAAGGAAGGTCTTCATTAAATGGTGTGAGGCTCAAGTACAATCTTGGATATGGTACGCCAGATTTTGCAGGTTCCAAGGCAATATGGTGTTCTGGTTGCATATTTCAAAATCTTCATTTAAGGTAGCCAACTACCTCTGACATGGCGTGTACATAATGAACTGATCTTCGACAAACTTATTGGATACGATTTTGTGATTTGGGAAATCTGATTTGTCTCCTGGTTGACTTGACATTTTGTCATTTTGTTCATCTCTGATTTGTGGTGCACAATGGCGTGCACGGAAGGTTTGCATGAATGGACCACGCGTTTGGATTCTCCTTGGGTGCGCACAAAAATTGTGTAGTGGTGGCTTCCTTAACGGAAGGATTTTAGATTCTTTCGCCAGTGATAATGGGTGTGTGTTCCCTCATTTCCCAATCGCACGCACATTCGTCCTTAACGCTTTATCTCGGTCTTGCATGCACAAAGTGGACAAAGAGAGCCAATTAATATTGCACACTGATAATTCAAATGAAGGGAGAAATACTTACGTGACGTGAGCAAGTTTGCACACAATTCTTTGTCTTGTTGGCCCGATGACGTCCCGCTTTTGACACGTGGCGTGATCGGTGCGACCATGCCTTGGGGCTTCGAGGCTTAGTTGGGATTTCCATATCTTGGGGCGCATCGAGTGGAGACATATGGTGCCAATCGGTGTAGGAAATAACTTGTTGAACGTGGCGGGAGATTGGTTAATTTTGGGAGTGTGTGGAAGGTTTACTAAGTTTCGCATGGCCTAGGATAGATGAAAATGTTGCGGCAATAAGGGGTTCGTAGGACTCGGTTTGTGGTCAAAAGATTTTGCAAAGCTAGTTTTGAATGTAAAGGGATTGCATAATGACTCGAACTAAACGTGAAGGGTTTCAGGTGCGCGAGAAATGGCATAAGCATTGTGTGAAGGGAACCATACAATAATACTCAAATGCTCCAATGATGATGAATTACTACCTACAATCCCCTATATATACTATTCATATGTTATGGCCATCACCAAGGCCGACCTACTAAGCATGAGAAAGTATAAATGATATAATAAAATGATATGGTAAGCCACAAGTCGGCTACTCATATCCTAATACAAGCAATAGGTTAAGGGTATAGCATGCCCTTCCCCTTCAAAGAAACATTGTCCCCAATGTTGAGAAGCTCTGGGTGTTGCTGCAGGAATGTCATATCTTCCCATGTTGCATCTTCATTGTCCATATTCTTCCACTTGATCAGGTACTCAGTAATAACCCGTGTCCTCAATCTTTTAGTGCGTGTTTGAAGGATGCATTCAGGTTCCAAGATGACCCTCCCCTCCTCATCGAGCTCAGGTAACACTTGTTTGGGCTGATACTCTCTGTCCAATTACTTTCTTCAGGCAAGAAACATGAAAGACTGGATGTATTCTGGTGGATTGTGGAAGTTCTAATTTGTATGCTACAGTACCAATCTTCTGCAATACTTGATAGGGGCCATAATACTTTGGTGAAAGTTTGTTATCCTTTTGTTGTTGTTTCAAAGACATTTTCTTATATGGTTGTAACCACACAAAAACCCAATCACCGACTTCAAAATGCCTTTCCGTGCGATGTTGATCAACCTTTGTTGCTTCATGCGGTTTTGTGCCATGACCAAGTTCTCCTTGAGACTAGAGAGGACCTCTTGTTGATACTGAATGTGTTCTTCTACTACTCTAACCCATGGTTTTCCTCTCAATGATGATGTGATGGATGGTGGATGGTACCCATAGAGTGCCAAAAAAGGAGACATTTTAGATGAAGTATGGAAGGAAGTGTTATACCACCATTCTGCAAGTGGCAACCATTGGACCCATCTTGCTTGTTTATCTAACGTAAAGCAACGAAAGATATCCCTCCAAACACTTATTTACAACTTTATTTTCCCATCAGACTGGGGATGATAAGAAGAGCTACGAGCTAACTGAGTACCCAAACATGAGAATAAATCAGTCCAAAAATTACTAGTAAATATAGGGTCTCGATCACTTACTATAATCTTCGGTGTCCCATGAAGCTTCAAATCGTGTCCATGAAGGTTGTTGCTACCGTGCTTGCAGAAAATGGGTGTGCCAAGGCACAAAAATGAGCATATTTGGTGAGTCTATCCACCACAACCATGATGACATTTTTTCCTTCAGATTTAGGCAATCCTGTGATAAAGTCCATGGAAACCTCTTCCCACCGCTGGCTAGGAATAGATAGAGGTTGTAGAAGACCTGGGGATCGAACTGTTTCACCCTTATTTTGCTGACAAACCATGCATTCTGCCACAAATTTTTGGACATCCCCTTTGAGCCCTTCCCAAAAGAAATCTTGTTTGACTCGATGATAAGTTTTCAAGAATCCAGAGTGCCCCCTACTGGAGAAGAGTGAAGCTCAGATAGAATCCTATTTTTAAGAGTGGAGTTCTTACATAGGTATAATCTATCTTTATACCATAAAGCATCCCCTTTCAATACAAATTTTTCAGACATGCTTGGATCATTCTAGAGATGATGAATGAGGTTTTGTGTGGTTGGGTCATTTCTCCATTCGGACCTTGCCTCATCTATCCAATCTTCCTGTAATATGGATATGGCACATAACAAGGCTGCAGTTGAGTCATCTTTCCATGATAGAGCATCCGCAACTACATTCTCCTTCCCTTTCTTATAGATAATCTCAAAATCATATCCCAACATCTTGGAGACCCATTTTTGTTGTTCTTCAGATGATAAACGCTGCTCCAAGAAGTATTTCAGACTATCATGATCTGTCTTCACTTTAAAGTGTCTTCCTATGAGATATGGTCTCCATTGCTTTACTGCATGAAGTATGGCTAGCATTTCCTTCTCATAAGTCAGCTTGGAAAGATTCTTACCTTTGAATTGATGGCTCAAAAAGGCAATAGGATGGCCTTCTTGCATGAGAACTACCCCCATACCCACCCCTGATGCATCACATTCAACAATGAATGTTTTGGAAAAATCTGGAGTAGCCAAGACTGGAGTGGTGCACATGGCCTCCTTTAGTTTCTCAAATGCTTTGGTTGCATCCTCACTCCAATGGAAGGAATCCTTCTTTAATAAAGTTGTGAGAGGTGCAGCTATGCTTCCATAATGCCTTACAAATCTTCGGTAATAACCTGTAAGCCCCAAAAATCCTCGTAGATTCTTTAGGGTTTTTGGAACCTTCCACTCCATCATGGCTTTGATCTTATTAGGATCCACTTTAACCCCTTCATGAGAGACAATGTGACCCAAATATTCAACCTCCTTGAGTCCAAAAGAACACTTAGAGGGCTTTGCATAAAGTTGATGTTGCTCAAGGGTTTCCAAAACATTATTTACATGATGCAAATGTTCCTCCCATGTTTTGCTATAAATTAATATATCATCAAAAACACTAAGACAAACTTCCATAGGAATGACTTAAAAATAGAATTCATCAAACTTTGAAATGTAGAAGGTGCATTTGTGAGTCCAAAAGGCATTACCAGAATTCATAATGGCCTTCATGTGTTCGAAAGGTGGTTTTATGAACATCCTCATCCTTGATTCTGATTTGGTGGTATCCCGAACGAAGATCAAGCTTTGTAAAATAAACAACACCATGCAACTCATCAAGCAAATCATCAATAACAGGAATAGGAAACTTATCTTTGATTGTGTACTTATTAAGTTCCCTATAATCAGGACACATGCACCACATGTCATCTTTCTTCCGTACCATCACTACTGGAGAAGAATAAGCACTCTGACTATGGCGGATGATTCCTGCTTCCAACATCTCTTGTACAATCTTCTCGATTTCACTCTTTTGCACATATGGGTACCTATAAGGTCTGATGTTAGGTGGTTGACTTCCTGGTAATAACTGAATAGCATGATCATGATCTCTCTTTGGAGGTAAGCCCTTTGGTATATTTTCAAATACAACAGAGTGTGCATCCAACACTGCTTGCATATCTGATGGTATAATGTCCTTAGAATGATGAGCCTCCAATGAAAAGAGTTGTGCCACAAATCCCTCTGCACCCTTTTTTAGCATTTTGTGCATCTGATGAGAACTTACTATTTGTGGAGACTTTGCTCTTAAGCCTCTTAGCTCAAAAGTCCTTCCTTCAGAGTGAAATCGCATGAACAAGTCTTGGAAGTTCATCTCAATGGTTCCCAAAGTGGTAAGCCATTGAACCCCTAACACAATGTCTGCTCCTCCCATAGAAATGGCATACATGGGACTATTTAGTATGTAATCTCCCATGGAAAGCTTAATGCTATGGCATTTTCCAGAACAAGTAACAATACCTCCATCAACAATCATTACTTGACATTCAGGAGCTGGATAAATGAAATAGTTTAGGCGCACTGCTAACTTATGATTGATAAAGTTGTGAGTACTTCCTGAATCAATCAACACTGTGACCCTCTATTTTTTTAGGAATCCAACCACCTTTAGGGTTTGGGGGTGCTAATACCTGAAATTGCATGGCATGAGATCGTTGGCTGAGGATCTCCTGACTCCTCCTCTGGCTCAACCAAGACCTCTGACTCTGCATCTTCATTATTCTCTTCATCTTCACTAGGCCCATCAATGTAGAACAACTTCTTTTCAGCACATTTATGTCCGGGTCCAAATTTACTGTCACAGTTAAAACATAACCCTTTTTCTCTTTTTTCTTCAATTTGTTGAGGTGTCAATCTAACTGGCCGAGGGAGTGTTGGGGCCAAGGTGTTGCGATCTCTAGTAAAAGTGAAATGTTGTCTCCTACTTGAAAAAATTTTCTCCTCTGCCCTTCTTGCCATAATCATCGAATCAAAAACCTTATGAGGATTAAACATACGCACCTCATGCTCAATGTGATCCTTAAGACCCCCAAGAAATAGGTCATTCAGATTCTCTTCAGTAATATTTTCCACCCACAGAGAAAGGTTTTGGAAGTGATGAATGTAATCCTTAATAGATCCTGTCTGCCTCAACTTTGCTAATTGGCTGAAGTAATTATCTGACACACTAGAACTGTAGTGTAATTGCAACTCTTCAGTGAAGACTGTCCATGTAACATTAAGACCACTCTTCTTCCTTTGAGCACATAACCATCGATACCATATGAATTGGTCAGGTTCGAGATACAAAGATGCCATGGTCACCTTTTGTCCTGATGGAATCTGATGTAGTTCAAAGAAATTCTCCATTTGGTTGATCCAATTGAGTGGATCCTTTCCATCAAACTTGTGCATCTCCACTTTTGGAAACATAGTACGGGCCTGACAGAGTGCTCGTATTTGGATTGTGCACACTCGAAGATCCACTCTGGCTCATGTGTCTATTATGTTGACTTGAGGATCCACCTTGATTGACATAAGTATGATTACCCATCATATGCGTACTGAATTTTTGCATGAAATCCTCCAATCTATGTCCAATCCTATCCACATCTTCTTTGTTGGCCACCCTAGATTCGAGGTCTCTCAGGTTAAACTCAAGTTGGCTTACTTTATGGTCTGTCGAAGTAAACCCTAACCCTGAGGAATCTGTAGTTATATCTTCTATCTCCAACTCCTCAACTACTATCTCATCCTTTTCTGGTGTTTTACCCGGAGTGATGGGATTCTTTTTTCCCTTGTGGAAGGCCCCGCCATGATGCCCCAAAATAGTAGGATGTAGGGATCACGGTCAAATTTTAGGGTTTTGGATTTCGATAAGAATTCGGCCAAATATAAAAAAACTTAAAGAACAAACCCCAAATAAATTTTGTTTTTCTTTCCAAAAATGTAACGAATTTGAAAAAATTCCACAATTTGCACCCTAGGGAGCAATTTTATGAAAAACCCTAAATTTGTAATAACTTTTGCAAAATAAATCAAAAAAGTCTGAAATTTTCAGGAACCTTACTTGAAATGTTTCACAACTCTGGTAAAAATATCTCCCACCAATTCACTTTTTTCGCAATATATGGTGGAAACAAAAAATTAGGGTTTTTGCCCTAATTTTGGCCCAGATCGCAGCTCTGATACCACTTGTAATGAAATTACTTGTATAATTCAGATCATGAGCAGAAATATAACACCAAATAACACAATATTCCAAAATAATGATCTCAATATGCAATTAGAATAGCTTCGCCACTTCGAGGGGGCAACCTCCAAACCATACAATAATACTCAAATGCTCCAATGATGATGAATTACTACCTACAATCCCCTATATATACTATTCATATGTTATGGCCATCACCAAGGCCGACCTACTAAGCATGAGAAGAGTTTCTATCAACTCAACATTAAATTGTACATGTGGAGGATGACACATAAAATGATATCAAGATATGTCAATGGATCACACATTTCCATTCAAGATGAAGTTAGCTGGTTAGGTTGAGGTTTGTGGAGGAAGCCTATTAGTTAAAATTGAAGGTGGAGGAGAAGGAGGTTGTCTTGTAGATACCAAAGTAACTCTCGCGGGGAAAAGGAAAATTCCACAACGCAGAGGAGGAAGAAATTTGCTTGAAAGATGCACAAAATCATGCGCACGAAGGAGAAATGAGTACCTCGCATGAGTAGAGTCATGCGTAGAGAGGAGGTTAATCTTTCATAGAAGAGGATGTGAAAGAGTTAGAGGATTTCATTTAACCTGACCTCTCATTTCTCAGGAGAAACTAGACATCAAGCATTCAAATGTCCACAAGCCACGCGTAACAATGGTGGAAGGAGAAACAATGCTAGAAATCATGTTTCTCAACATGCACATGTAGAAAGAAATACATCAAACAATCACACAAAGGAGCCGTAACGCAGAGATGCTTTCATGATGAAGAGAGTGTTGTTGAAGCTCGCAAAGGAAGAGAATATGCCTGCGCATGGAAAAATCTATTCAAAAGACCACTTGCAAATCTGATGGTAACTGTTGTAAAGTTATTATTGATAGTAGTAAGACTCATAATATTGTTTCTATGGAAATGGTTGAGAAGCTTGGCTTGAAGAAGATTGTGCACTTGAACTTGTATAAGGTGTCGTGGTTGTTAAAGGAAATCTTTTTTGCTTGTAAATGAGTGATTAACTAAAATTTGGAAAATATGGGAAGGTAGTTAATCTAATCTAGGAGGACATAAACGCAATAAATAAATGTGTTAAAGCAATATGAAGTACTTATATAATTGAACTAATGGAAATGAAACCCTAATATGCAAGAAGAAGGTAAGGAAAGAACTCAATTTAGATAAATGTATGATGACTGTCCTGGAGTCTGATTGGGAATTCCTTGCTTGTGATTGGGGCCTGCAATTACCTAGATTAAGGATCACATCTTTTTATATGAAAGAATGAATATGCGGAGGTCTCGAAAAGGCTGGATTTGAGAGATCTAGAGGGACATGGAGTGCACTAGGAAAGGATTAAGGGCACCTCATGGGCACTCCAATATGTAGAACAGACGCCCTAGTCTCTTCAAAATGGGGGCGAAAAGCTTAGAAGTTGGTCTACACAGGTCGAAGATAATCAGTAACCTTCATTAAAGGTAATTAATTAATTAAAAATCGTCTTCTCTTTTTACCGAATTTCCTGATCATTGCACCAATAAATTAAATTAATCCAATTGAATGTACCAAATAATGCAAGATGATATTGAAGACCTACAAAAGACAAAAGGAAAGTATCAAAACCCTAAAAATAAAAATGCAGAATGAATGGGTCATACTGACCTCAACTCCCACAACAGTGGGCTTGCTTTACTTCACGCCAAAATGGGTCGTTGCACTACATTTTGGACCCAAATGTAGTTCTAGTGAGTGTGTGCATGTCGTGTCCTAGGTGCTCTCGTGTTAGTCACACTATGTGAAATAACGAGCAATAACTAAATGTAGAAAATGTAATAGCATGTGTGCATGGAATAGAATAGAATCCCTCCCCTATGAAGTGTCAAATGCGACTTCCTAGCTTGTGCCCTGATGATGGAGCTATGTGGATGCAAATGCAATAGATGGATGCAAGTCTAGATGAGTGATAGTAGTAAATGATGCTAGGTCCCTCATTATGGTCTCATAACTTTATATTTATAGGGTTCTCTTGATCTAATTTCGTAATTAACCCCGACATGGCCGACTAGGAAAAAAATAAGAAGAAACGGCTAGAAATAGCCCAAAAGTGATGGGCAAGTAGAAAAAGAACCGGGCGCCCCTAGTGGGACAAGGTCGACAGGCGCCCCCCTATAAGGCTAAAATGACGGGAAAATGCCGAAATAGACTGGGCATGTGGATAAAAATATGCGGGAATGACGAGATAAAAGTAAAATAAGATGGCCAACGAAGGGGGTTAATTAGTACTTTCTTCACCTAAGAACCTTCTAAATAGTAGTATGAGACCAGGATAAATATTGTCTAAAGTGCATGATTTTGTGACTACATTTTGCCCCCACTTTATGTTGGTGAGCTGAAATCTCGGTAACATAAAGTAGTTAGAAATGCGTACTTGATGTCCATGAAGAGTGTAGTAGAAACGTGCCAAAGGATTAGACAAAGCGTGAATGACAAAAAGATGGAGGAGCGTGGAAACTAAAGATGAAAAATGCACAAATAAAAAGTGATGAGAGTGAACGTAGGGCGGAACGCGTGTGTCGTTGTTGCGGTGTATAGTGTACCTGCATGGTTAGTAAAGCATGTGATGTCGTGGAATGTTGTTGTTACATTGTTGTTATTGTTGCCCCCATTTGTTGCTTGTTTCCCATACTGGACGGACTTGATCCATGTCGAAAAGAGGGTGTAGAAGGATATCATGTACTTCGAGTTTTTAGGCAATCTCACGCCACCACAGGGTCAAGAAGTGTAGGGAGGAAATGCTCTGTGTCCTCGAGCTCTAACCGCTTTTGATGAAATGTGTGTGAAGAGATCTCTGTACTGTCCTAGTTTTTTGGGCGATTCGATGCCACTGGCCGAAGTAGTGTAGAGAGGCACACCCAATGTAACCCCCAAGCCTGTAACTGCTTCCCAAAATGCTAAGGACACCATGTCCTATAAAAGCCGTTGTGTATGGGGTTCAGTATCTTGGTAGAAGGCAAGCATCCAAGTTGTGTGTAGGAGTCATGTATCTATGATCACATTAAACAAAGGCATGAATGCGCATGTGTGGATGGTATAGATAATGACATATAAGAAATCAGTCTAACATGTGTAGTAAAGTGATCATGTAAAACACTAGTAAACAAGAGTAAATGCTCCAAGACAATGCAATATGCTATGGGTGGATGGAATGGAATGCAAGATGGAATGATAGGAGTTGCGTGCCCCCCGAGTGGATGGAAGTGTATGCAATGAGGTTCATTTTGTTTGCCCCTTCAGCAGTCAAGAATGAACCGTAAACGAGAGTGCGTCATCGGGAAATGGTCGAGTAGTGTGTATTATATCTAGTGCGTTGTGATGAGTGTGTAGGTGTAGTGATGAGATAAGACCTAAAAATGATAAATGCGTGAACCCTATAGTGAAGCGTATACCACGACTTAATGGATGTATAAGTGATGATTTAGCCTAAGCGTATATCACTATAATATGAATGATAAGGAGTGGTGATGTAACCTAAGGTGTATACCACTACAAAATGATATAATGGAGGTGGTGATCTAGCCTAAAGCGTATACCACTACTAGATAGAAAGAGTGAGTGATGATTTAGCCTAAAGCGTATGTCACTAGCCTAGGAATGTCGCATGATGAAATGTCGGGTGTAAGGTCCATTTGATTTGTAAACCCTGGCGCAATGAGTATGGACCAAAGAACTAAAGTGCGTCATAGGGTGGTGAGTGCAAGGCATAGAAAAAAATGTAATATGTATGATGAAAATAAACGACCATGTGATGAGTAGGGTTTGTAAATGCGCGGTGTTAAAAATGCAAAGCTAGATGTGTAGGATGTATAAAATGTAATGCATAAAGCACTACGTAACATGTGTAGGTAGACTAATAATGTAGTATGTAAGGATGAAATGTAAAGCTAGAGTCATATGTGATGAAAACTAGCGTAGTACGTAAAATGTGTATGAGGTTGGTATGCGCATGTATGTATGATGTGACTATGTACGTAGAGCCTAATAATGTATCTAATATGTAAGATGAATAATGTATGATCCGAAAAGTGTAGATGATAATTAGTATGAATGTGTGATGTATGAATGCATGAATGTCAAAATGTTGTAGGCAAAGTTGTGGAATGTATGGTGTTAGATGCACAATGCAATGTGTAAGGCCTATAGTGTAGTGTGCGGGGTTCGGTGTAATAGTTTTCCTTCAACAAATCAAGTGTGAACCAAAGCACAAGAGTGGGTCATCGGGTAATAAATAAGAAACGTTTAATTGAAGATGCAAGGATGATAGATGCTATGAGTAAATAAGAAGGAGGGAATTAGGTGTTATGCCTCCCATGCGTATATAAATGATGAAAGTGTATGAAACATGTGTGAATGCTAAAAGTGGGATGTAAGTTTATGCAAGATGATGAATACAATGGTATTGCGGAGATTATAAGGGAGGGGGGAAGTATGAATGCGATGCCCCTTGATAGTGTGCAAACAAAGATTATGTAAACTCGTCAAGAAGATCGTCATCCTCTGGATCGAAATCGAATGGATAGGCATTAGTAACTTGGTAAGCTATAGTGTGAGGTTGATCATGTAATGAGCCATTAAGACGTAAGCGATACATGCCCATAGCATACTCCTCATTGGTGAATGGAGGAAGTGGGCAACCGTGGGCATACCAATGAGAGAGATTTTGTGTATAACCTAAGAAAGAACTATTGCAGATGAAAATACATCCAAAAGGCATGGGGAAAGATATATCTGTATGATTAGGGTCTAGGGTGCCCCAATATAATCAAGCCAAGATTGCCCTAATGTGAGTGGGGAAGTAGTAGGGTGCATGCAAGAAAGACATCGAGATGAAATACACGAAGCCCATAGGCGGCTGTAACACAAACCAACCCATGATATAAATGAGGGTCATATGGTGGCGGATGGATGTCATCAATAGAAAAGCCTAATCAAGCTAATCCCACATGCGTACATATGGTTTCTGGTGAAGTAGGATCAAATGGGATGTGTTCCCAATAGAAATCATTCATGAAAAGTGTGCAAGTGAATAGTGGACGTGCTAAGGTACGTGGTGTAGGTGAAGGTGATAGAGCGATGTCCATAAACTGAACAAGCCCCTGATAAGGAATCATAATAGTAGTAGTAACAGTGGCATAGAAGAAATTGCATCTATCACACAAATGGTATTGTCAAGTGGTGGTAAGTGAGGTTGTTCGTCCATAGGTTGGGGATCAACAGTAGTATTAGTACGTGGAATAGGAAGATTAGTATTAGGAGCATAATCACAATAGTGGAACGGGTCACGATCACGGGAATAGTATGTTCAATGCCGTCATGAAGGAATTTAACACAATGATGCACAGTAGATGCAATGGCTTGCATGTCATGAAGCCATGGTCTCACCGAAAGGCATAACTATAAGAGACCGGAAATCAATGACAAAGAATACAGTGTGGATAGTTTTTGGGCCAACAATAATAGGCAGAGTAATGTGACCAAGACATGGGCGGACAAAACCATCATAAGCACGCAATGAAATACTAGATGGGCTAACGTCACGAGCGGAGAGACCTAAAACTTCAAGGAATGACATAGGACACAAGTTGAGCTCAGATCCATTATCAATTAAGGTGCGTTTTACACCGACATTGTGAATACGACAGATGATATGCAACAGTGGGTCATTGTCAAAGGTAGCAAGCTCAGCCTGAGGAATAGATGGGAAAGCAATATGGTGAGAATGCATCCGCAAAGGTATTATAAACTATATTAGGATGGGTGTTGTCAGGAATTGGAGTAGTGAGTAAAAGATTGATGATTTTAGCTCGCAATTCAGGATGGAGAAGCAAAAAGTCATGAATGGAGATAGCCATGATGACGAAACACTGAGAAACACGAAGACCCTAGTAGTATGTAAGTTGAGTCGGGTTCACCAAAATGATTAACTAAAATTGGAAAAATATGGGAAGGTAGTTAATCTAATCTAGGAGGACATAAACGATATAAATAATTGTGTTATAGCAATATGAAGTACTTATATAATTGAACTAATGGAAATGAAACCCTTATATGCAAGAAGGTAAAGAAAGAACTCAACTGATAACAAATGACTGTCCTAGTCTGATGGAAATTCCAGAAACAGAACAAATATGCAGAGGTCCCAAAAAGGCTGGATTTGAGAGATCTGGAGGGACTGGAGCGCCTAGGAAGGGACCGGGGGCCCACGGGCGCTTTGGTATGCGAAACATGCGCCTGGTCTCTGAAAAAGCTCAGAAGTTGGTCTTCATAGGGTCAGAAGATAATATGTAACCTTCGTTGGCTATCGCATTGAATTTCTTGAATCTGTGCCGAATGTACCAAATAATGCAAGATGATATCAAGACCCGCAAAAGAAAAAGGAGTATCAAAACCCTAAAAATAAAAATGTAGAATGAATGGGTCGAGATCGACCTCACCGCCACAACAAAGGGGCTTACTACTCTGAGCGCCGCACTACATTTCGGACCCAAATGTAGTTCTAGTGAGTGTGTGCATGTCATGCCCTAGGTGCTCTTGTGCTATCAGCACTATGTGAAATAGCGAGCAATAACTAAATGTAGAAAATGTAATAACATGTGTGCATGGAATAGAATAGAATCCCTCCCCCTATGAAGTGTGATGCAAACTTCCTAGCTTGTGCCTTGATGATGGAGCTATGTGGATGCAAATGCAATAGATGGATGCAACTCTAGATGAGTGATAGTAGTAGATGATGCTAGGTCCCTCATTATGGTCTCATAACTTTATATTTATAGGGTTCTCTTGATCTAATTTCATAATTAACCCCGACATGGCCGACTAGGAAAAAGATAAGAAGAAGAAACGGCTAGAAAGAGCCCAAAAGTGGCGGGAAAGTAGAAAAAGGACCGGGCGCCCTAGTGGGACTAATGCGCCGACGGCACCTCAAGATTACCTTAGGCACCCCACCGAGGCTAAAATGATGGGAAAATGCTGAAACAGACTGGGCATGTGGATAAAAATGTGCGGGAATGACGAAATAAAAGTAAAATAAGATGGCCAAAAGACGGGGTTGATTAGTACTTTCTTCACTCAAGAACCTTCTAAATAGTAGTATGAGACTGGGATAAATATTGTCTAAAGTGCATGATTTTGTGACTACAATGAGCAATGCAAAGTACATATCAAGAGTGGTGCCTATGAAGATGAAGTCCTGTGCGATATAATGCCCATGGACGTATGTCATGTGTTACTAGGGAGACCTTTGGCGCAAAGCATGAAAAAGTTTGTCCATGATGGCCGTGCAAATACATACACGCTAGTGAAGGATGGATTGAAGTACACTCAATCCTTCAAGGATGCTAGTGTGGAAGTGGAGAAGAATGCAAGTGGTGTTGGTTTTGGGAAAGGGATTCCTAAACACGGTGAAGTGGGATGATTAGTGTTTTACGTTCATTCTAAGGTTTGTGCAAAAGCAAGGGCGAAGCCGCATAAACAAAAGATTCTGTCAAGTGGAGAGGATGCCAGTGAGTTCACGATATCATGTTAGAGGATATTCCGAATGGTTTACCAATTATACGCAGATTAGTCATCGATGGACTTGATACCGGTGACTAATTTACCAAACAAGGCCACATATAGGTTGAGGCCGCATATAGGCCGAGGCCTATGGAGAATGAGGAGATAAGGAGGCAAGTGCAAGAATTGCTTGACAAGGGGTTGATCAAAGATTCCATGAGCCCATGCGTGGTACCCACAATATTGGCATCAAGAAAGGAGCGTGGAGGATGTGCATCGATCCTAGTGTTATCAACATGATTACCATAAAGTACATATTTCCATTTCCGTTCATGGATGATTTTTGGACTGTTTGAGTGGAGCAAAATACTTCACCAAGATTGATTTGAAGAGCAGATATCATCATATCGAATCGAGAGGGAGATGCGTGGAAGAATGTTTAAAATGCGTAATGGGTCAGATGAATGGTTGGTCATGCCGTTTGAGTTAACCAACGCATTGAGCATGTTCATCTGGTTGAGGAAGTGTTGAAACCTTTCTTAGGTAAGTTTTTCATTGTTGATTTGGATACCATTCTAATTTTCAGCAAGACGCAAGAAGAACACTTGGTCCATTTCTGAAAGTGTTGGAGCACTTGCAAGAGGAGAAGTTGCTGGTGAGTTTGAAAAATGCAGTTGATTGTAGAAAGAGTGGGTGTACTTGGGATTTTTGATATCTCAAGAAGGATTGAAGATGGATATGGAGACCGTATGCTATATAGTGGATTGGATATCACCGAAGAATATCACGGAGCCCCGAAACTTCCATGAAGTTCATTAGAGGATTAAGTGATAATCTGCGCACTGATCATGAAGGTGATGCAAAAAGATAAGGAGTTTCTGTGGACTGCAAATACAAAACATGTATTCCAAAAGTGGAAGAGGAAAAGGTCACAAAAGAACCAGTATTGATTCTCGCTTGATTTCAACAAAGTATTTCAAGTTGATTGCAATGCAAGTGGAGTAGCCATTGAAGCTATGATGAGTGAGAAGGGAAGACCTATCAAATAATTTAGTGAGAAGCATAGTTCCACGTAGTCTCAAAATGGGGGAACCAAGGGCCTAGGTTTGAGGACGATGGTGCAAATATATATAGTACTTGAAAAATTAGTTATAAAAAAATGTATAAGGAATAACAAATGAAACTTTGAAATACTAAACACATTGCATTGAACAATGAAAATGCCGAATATCAATATATTAATATTTATATCATAATTTATATTCAAAATGATGATTACATTCAAAATTCAAATACAATTGGCCAATGGCCCAATGCCTCTAAGCTTGAGGGCTTCCAACTTGATGAATGTGTTGAAACTTGAATGGTTGATCAATGAAGACTTGGCACTTGCTCTTCCTCTTGCTGTTGCTCTCCCTCTTGTTAATGCTCTCAGCCTCTCACTCTTGCAACCTTGCTTGCTCTCACTCTTGCACTTGCAGCCTTGCTCAATGTTTTCAAGCTTTGATAGTGATTTGGAGTGAGGGTGTGAGGTTCATTTATAGTTTTTTTGAGTGCTTAAAGTGTGGGTGGGGCCCATAAACTATTAGGATTAGGGTTGGGGGCATGAACATCCAACAAAGACAGTTTTTATTAAAAAATGACTATTTTGGAATTTTTGGCACATGGGACGGTGGTAGGTTTCCAAACTTGTCGAGGGACTTGGGCGAGTTTCTTCTAAGTTTCAAGGACGTCTTGAAGTCCCCTAAAGGTCCCCTCTCTGAGAGAAACGTCCCATTTTCAAGGAAATGTCCTAGGGACATCCCCTATCTTGTGGTGGCAGTGGTGGTACGGTGGGGGGTTTCTCAAGCGTCCCCAAATCTTTTGGACATCCTTGTCCTCAAAAATGTCAGATCTTAAGGGGGCACATTCTGTGGAGCACCGGTGGTGAGAAGTTGAATGACGTGAGGAGAAGATATTGAGTTTATGACCAAGAGTTCCATGCCCTTGTGCAAGCTTTGAAAAAGTAGAGGCACTACTTGTCACCCAAGGGGTTCGTGTTGGATACAGATCATTAAGCATTGCAATTTGTTAATAGTCAGTGGAAGTTGAGTTAGAGACACATAAAATGGGTTGAATTCTTGTAGGGTTACTCATTTTTCTTGAAGCACAAATGTGGGAAGTTGAATATATTAGAATATAAGGTTTGAATATATTAGAGTACAAGGCTTTAGGATATAAGGTTTTAGGCTTCTCGGGTGTGTATTTAGTCCCTAGTTCTACTTAGCTTTTCCAAGAGTAGTGTTTTTATTTTGAGTGAGCTTCATATTGTACCGAGCATCAGTTCCTAATTTGTCTTGGAAGTTATAGCAACTTGACATCCATGTATTTTGATAAGATTTAGTGACATCTATAGGGACCGTCAACATCACATTGTATATTTGTACATAGATACCTCATCAGGCCTAGTTGCCAAGACCTTTTAAAGAGGATTTTATTGCTTGTTTTCTTTAGACGTCTCTAAGTTCTGCTTAAGAGGGATTTTGGTGCAATATTCCTAATTGCATATTGTTAAGCTAACTTAGGAAGTTCTATATCCTTGTTGGCTTTTAATTTACTTTAGCATATTATAGGCTTGAATAAGTTACGGATGTGCAACTAAAACCATCCAACTTTAGCCTCTGTTATAGGCAAACAAATTTCCTATTCTTGTGGCCAATGAGAGATATTGCGCAAGTAGTTGACTTTCCTATATAATCTTCAATTCTCATCCATTTGGTAGACCAACTAGTAGATTTAATATACATTAACATATTTTTCTCATCTTTCTCTTCTCGCCTCTCTGCATCCTATCACTATGTGAGCTATGCCTTGGTTCATTTGTGATCTTGGCTAGACCAAATTTCTGCAGCTATACATTTAGTAGCCTCTAGCACTTACCCAATTGTTTTTGTTACACAATACACATTGGGATTTAGATGCTTCAGTGATATTGTCCTGATACACATCATTCCATCAACAATGAAATATATGTACAAACTTTTGACATGACTAGAACAAAGGGATGGGTGTTGTATCATTAATAGAAAATGATACATTTCAGTAAGATGTATGATGGGTTTGGAGGATAAATATAGGTACCAATTTGTAGTTTCCTCGACCACTGACACATTAATCATAATCTTCCCTTCCTATCATTGACATTGTAGTTCTTATTAAAAGATACTTCCCAATATTTTACTCACTATAAATACAGTGTTAAAAATTATGATTATTAGAAAAAATTTAAATAAAAATACTATCCACACAAGCTACTTGCGAAATTAAAAATTCCTTAATGATTCCCCTTCCATTATCCTTTTTATGTAGATTGTTGTTTCATCTAATGTTCTCACACAATAGGATATTAGGTTCATTTTATACAAAATTTAATTGTGTTCGATTTTTCAGGTATACAAAGATGGTCAGGAAAGCAAATCCACAGCTTCAATTATCGAGTTCCTGAACCATTTACCAACCAGGTACTCAAATTACTAAGTGAAAATTATCCAACTTTTTTGTTTGGGATTTAATATTGCATACAGATTTTTGCCATATTAGTCTATCTGTGTTAATTTATAATTTGCAAGTATTATTGAATTGATAGAGTAATTGACAAGATTCATCTAATTGACCAATACTAGTATATTGTACTAGTCTGATGTAGGATAACCATGTTCAAGGTTATACTTTCGTACTTAGAAAAATGTCAAAACATTGATTATTTGTTACTTTATATTATAGCCTTAACACAAGGAAGGGATATATAATTCACGACAATATTTTAGTATTAAGGGGTATTGGAAAAGTTTAATTCACATATCTCAAGTGTTGAATGATTGATACCTGTTTCTTTACAATGAGCAACTTAATATCAAAGTCATTTACTAGTTAGGGCAACATAATTACATATAAGAGTTCAAATGGACCAAAGGTCTTTCAAATTTGACACACTTATTTAAGGTTGCACCATTATGGAAGAAAAATCCTCATGACATGACGGAGGATGGTCTTTGTGTTGAATATTTTAAGATGGCCCTATCAACATATTCACAAAAACTTGTCCTCCAAATATCTAAGGATCAAAGCCTAACTAGCCTTTCATACTTTTAATTCATATAACATTGGGGAAAATTCACTTTTACACGAACATTACATGTCTTAGAGGCAAGCCATGCATATCAATTTCCATTCTAACTTAAAAATGATCATTTGTTATACCTAGTTGCACTAGTGATTCATTCTTAATTGATAGTAAGCCCATTAATTTTAATTCATATAACATTGGGGAAAATTCACTTTTACACAAACATTACATGTTTTAGGAGCAATCGATGCATGTCCATTTGTATTTTACCTTAAAAGCAATAATTTTTATACCCATTGCACTATTGATTCATTCTCAATTGATAGTAAACCCATAAAATCTATGATACTTTAGAATCTAGATTGATGCAGAGCATCATCATGTACAAAGTCAAATTTTGGTTTTCAAGAAAATTTTGCTTTGAATTAGGTGTTGGGGTCCTCATTGGTGTTATGCATGGTCACTTGTCCATTTGGACCTCTCTTGCTTTGTAATAATGAGGCTTTGGAATTTCCCTCTAAAACTCTCTTTTCAAATATTTGAATTCTCTATAGTTGTAAGTAGTGGTCTAGGTGCTAGTTTAGAGTGAATAAAGGTTGTAAATGGTTCTAAAAGGGACCTTATATGATGTAAGTACATGTCTCTTACCCTCCTAGTTAGAATTCTAATCATGGTCATCTTCCATTTAGGATAAAGTCACCTAACCAAGAGAAACTACCATCTTTTAGTTATAAATGAAAATATATTCAAGTGGGTGGAGGAGAGAATATAGTAGAAAGGTGTAATACAGGTTGGTAGGAAGTTAGAAAGCCCAAGAGGCTCAAGATTGATCTATTGTAGATCATGAAAATATTGTATACAGGTCTTTCAATCAATGAGAATGAAGTTTCTTGTAATTATGAGTAGAGTCTTGTACATATGAATGTTTGAAGATGATGGAATAGTTGTGTATGATGTTTCCCTTTCTTGAATGATGTAATGTTCCTACGAATGATTAAATTTTAAGAATGGAGGCTTGTTATTGTGAGGAGTTTGTTCTTACTAGTAGATACTAATGGCATTTGGAGTATTATCTCATGATTAGGAAGGAAAATCTATGTTTTGGGTTATAGTTTGTGACTGTGCAGCTCAGGAAGAAGGTATAGGGCATCAAGAACAAGGAAAAGTATAAGAGGAAGTATAATAACACTTGAAGAGGCTATGACAGGTTATTTGGGAGGAGGTAAGGTAATTGTTTGCTTTATTTCTTGGTTGTTTTAGAGAGAAAGGGAGCACTTCAAAAGGACTTTGATAGTTAAGAGAGTTGCTAAATGTGGCCTAGAAGGATTTAGAGTGAATTTGAGTCACTGAAAGGTCTAAGTTGTTATTCCGAGGAAATAGTGAGAAACTAATGAATACAGTTTATACAGTCTTCTTAAGACTGGTTTTAAGATTGGGAAAAGTCATGATAGTGAGTAAGAAGCATTGAAAGGCATTGAGATAGTTGTGTGGAGGTGTCTCAGACCCTGTAGAGGACATGTTATTAAGTTTGGAGGGATAGAATCAAAACCTAGGGTTTAAAACTTATGAAAATGACTGAAACATGGTACTCAAGAAGAAGGATTCATACAAATGTCATCACAGGTGGATGATTAATATAGTTTCAAGGAAAGTATCCCAAAAGAGAAATGTGTGGAATGTCAAAACAAAGCTATAGGAATTGATTTGGAGGTTTGAAGTGGTGATTAGCAAAAGTTAAACATTTTTCTTACTTGCTGCCTGTATTCCCTGCCTAGGGTTTCAAGAAGTGAAAATTTACCCATATCTTACATTCTACCAATGGGAAATGCATAACAATTGGTAGAAAGGAGGGCTTAGGTATGCACAAGATTGTCCTAAAGTTTCAAGGCTAATGGTTGAGGCTAGCTAGGTCAAAAATGGAATATACAATCTGACTGCTATGGAAAGTACAGTTTTGAGGGTTTAGACAAAATAAAAATACTATATCTTTGCCATAAGAAAGAGTTAAGGGCTTAAATTTGGAAGAAATCATCTAGAAGGAGTCTTCATTAGGATACAAAAGGATTTATGAAGTTTCATGGTCACATGAGAGAGATATTTATATCAGTTTGGAAGGGACAGTCCAAAATCCACCATAAGCCTAATTGCTTAAAAAAAAAAGAATGTGAACTGGGCAAAAACTATAAGGAATGGGTGCTGAAACTTGGTGAGCTTCTTAAACTTGATAAAGGGTATCTGAAATTGTTTTTGTTTTTCCGAGAAACTCCATATTTTACATTTTATAACCAAAATTCAGTCATTTTCTGATTTTGGCCTAATTTGAGGCCTAAAAACAAACAGTCTTATGTGGATTGAAGCAGATAAAAGTGAGGTCAGGATTTGAAACCTTTTGAGAAGCTTTAAGGGCATAATGGGTGCCTAGAAATGTTTTCATTGAGTTAAGAAAGCTTGTGTACAGTGCTAGACAATACGTTTTTCCTGTTTTGAGGGCTAGAAGCCTAATCTTGCTAATAAGAGTGAAATGAGTGCAAATGAAGGATTGAATCCTTAATGAATGTTCTTGGGAAATATTCTAGCAGAGAGTATGATGATTGAAGTGTGGAAATAGTGAAAATACAGTTGGAACAAGTATTTCTAAGTTTTTGGCCTTTTTGCATAGTTTGGACATTGGGAAGCCTATGGTAAATTGCATGTTTTTGTTGCTTATGAAGCTAATTAATGGTGTTTTGAGTGTGTTTTGTCATCCCTGTTGCTATCATAGATGTAGAATAATAGTTATGTTTGGTAAATACTTCATTGACTTAAAGACTATTTATCAATAAATGTAGCGGCTAGAATGTATATTTCTATGGCTATCCATTTTTTTGGGTAAGAACATACCCGTTTTTGACAATGGAGGGAAGAGAATGTATGCCTTACGATGCTACCTTTTCATGTATATTAGTGAATCCATTTACCATTGTCTCAATCCTTATCAAATTTTCTATTGTCCTGGAGACCACTTCTAAAAGGTATTGTAGCCACCTTTTCTTGACTAGTATGATCCTTATAGAAAATTATGGCCTGAAACCCTAGTTGACAAGAGACTCGGTATAGATATATATTTTAAAAAGGAACCCCATCATATTAGATAGAAATCAAAGTTTACATATTCTACTATGCCAGGCCTGAAAGCTATTAGTCCAAGCCTGGGCATTATGCAGAAAAGGATACATATTATGATTCATTAGGACAAATCTGAATCCAGAATTTTCCTCAGATCCTCTTGAAGCTTGATTGACCACCCCTGAGGAGGCAAACCATAACAAGTAATGTTGTAATTGTCAAGAGCCCAGTTAGCTAACCCATCTGCTGCTTTGTTGCATTCTCTGGGTACATGTCTGAATTGAACCTCCTGGAACTTATCCTGCAAGCTTTGAAGCTTCCCCAACTCTCTTGCTATTTTCCAATTTTTGCTATGAGTATCTTTTGGATCAGATAACAAGCTAACAATTACCTTAGAATCAGATTCAATTTGTTTTTTTGCCATCCAAGTTTGAAAGCCTCTTGCATACCTTTATAAACCGCTTTGATCTCTGCTAAGTTATTAGTTATATATCCCAATTTCTCAGCAAAGAAGAAAGCTACTGATTTATCATAATATCTACCAATGCCTCCCATACTCGCCTGACCTAGATTACCCCTTGAGGCACCATCCGTGTTCAATTTACCGTACCCAAAAGGAGGGGCTATCCAATGACTCTCCATCTGACTTTTCCTTTTAGGTCGAAAGGCAGGCATTGTTGAAGTCCTGGGCTGCAAAGAGAGCTGATTACATAAATGTTCCCAATCCGGAGTAAGAATCTGAGGTAGGCATATCTTATGCTTGATAGATTCAGCTATATTAATTTTGATCTTCGCCCAAACGTAAGTGATTTCCCTGCTTTTCTGCTGGAAAATTCTGTTGTTTCTCTCCTTCCAAATGTTCCAGAGCATAAGGGAGATGCCTGACCACAGTGCTGGGAGAAGGTTCTGACCCTTAGGTATTTGGTTTTGCCATGCTCTAATCAGCTGTTCAAAGGACTGAATGCTAACCCATGGCAGGTTAAACACTTGGGATAAATGCTGCCATAAGGAGACCACCCATGAGCATTGAAAAAACAGATGTATGATAGTTTCCTCATTATCCAGACATAAAACACAGCGAAAGGGGCCATGAAAGCCTCGTTTCATAAGTCTATCTCCAGTTAAGAGTCTCCCCCTTAACAATAGCCACACAAAGAAGCTCACCTTGGGCCATAAAGCAGGCTGCCATATACGTTTGAAGATATCCTTCAGTGGATGAGGATTACTCCTGGTTAGAGAAGCATAGCCTGAAGAAACTGTATATTCACTAGGACTGTTCCCCCAAGCTAAGGAGTCAGGCATAGGGGAGGTTGTTAGAGGACAACCCAAGAGAATTTTATTTTTATGTGTTTGCTCATAAAGTGGCCATAGCATTATTTGTTTGCTCAAATACCTTGATTTCAAATGGCTTTTCCTATCCACCAGTACCTCCACGTTTCCATGGACTATGCTTGAAACTCATTAAAGCTTTATAGTAAACATGCATTCTAACATGAAGTTCTTTTTGTATAGGTTTCTAAAGAAAAACAATTCTATTGACAGAATCCCATCTTTAGCTGAATGATGTTCATGACATAAAAGGCTAAGTGCAAATTAGGAAGGCATCTAAAGACCCTTTTCATATACTTTTACCCTTATGGATTGTCCAACTGTGATTCCTGCACACAACTAAAAAAATATGAGACAACTCTGTGGTCTGAACTGTACCTGCACATAAAGCATCCAAATTAACAATTCTCACCCACTAGGGCATAAGAAGTTGTATTTTTGCACCCAATCTAGTGCAAGATTTCCTTGTTAGCAAAGCATGAATTGAGATTGCAATCCTGTGGCTGTAGAATGTGTAATTATTCATTTAATTCTGGCAATTTAGTGTTCGGTAACTCCTTAATGCATTGTTGAAAGGCTGGTGTTTTCTCTACGTCCTACTGGGGAAGGCTAAAGCACTCATCTAGGCGTGCAAGTAAATCTGCGATTGATGCCTCAATGTATTGCAATAAGGTCTGGTAAAAGCTTATGTAAGTCGAGGTTATTTGAGTTCAATCAGTGTTCTCTGCACTTTGAATAGCTCCTTCTGAGCATCATACAATGTAGAATCTGTGATGTCAAATTACTGCTTAAGGGTCTCAATCTTGGTGTCTACTGTCTATCTTGATGTTTCACTTTTTGATCTCATTAACTGGAATACCATGGTCTGCTAGTTTCTACTTGAGCATTTGATACCATCGATGACAAGTTTGTGGTGAAATCTACAACAATTCTGGTGGTGTATGCAGTAGACTAGTAGTTTTGTGTTTGAATCTCACATAGTAGCCAAAAACAAGACTCGGAGTGCAGCTGAGATTTAGTGGTGGACAGAGAATGGAATTTCATATGGAATGCAATAGGAAGAAGTAGCTGAAAGTGATGTGGCGTGCAAAATGATAGGGAGGTTAGCACTTTGGAAGCAGTTCCACTTGAATGTTGGAATGGAAGTGGTGGCAAAAGCAAAATGTCTGAATTCGGTAGGGTAGAGTAAATGAAGTGAGATAGCAAATGAAGACATAGTAGTGGCAGTCATGATGTTTGTCGTTGGTATGAATATAGCTTGCAAAGTTGAAGTTGGTGTACTAATTGAATCATTCTATGGTTATAGGATCAACATTAAAGATTGGGGTGCTGAAGTGGCTTCTATTGAAGAAGGTGGGACAACTTTTTGTGTTGAAATGCAATGCTGGGTTGTGTTGGAAGGCACAGTTGTTGAAGAGTATGGAGTTGGAAGAATCTGAATGGTTGGCTAATATTGCATTACCATGTTGTATAGTGTTGGTTGGGTATATTGTTGTTACTGTAGCAGATTGTATTGAACTGTCTGGTTATATTGGTGAAATCTCTTTAGTATTCGAATGGCTAATTGAAGGCATGATGTCAGTTTGAGGCTCACTAAAGAGTGCGGACCTTGGCAGAAGAGCTTGTTGACTTGTATATTGCAACGATAAGGATCTAAGCACAAGTGGTAACCTGGGCAGTCGATGAGATTACCTAGACATTCTTGGATGCTCTCTCTCGCTTCTTTGGGACTTGCAATTTCAATAAAGCAAAAACATGGAATTAATTAACATTAGGGATAAAAGAAGTACCTTACATGAAAGTTTCCCAGGAGAACTTGCTGGATTTTTGTCATGCGTGGAATGGGGTGAAAACTTCCTAGGTAACACAATTTACATCTTTGACATGTGAAGTGTGTTGTTTCTCCCCTTTGATTATATTGATATATTGATGTTTCGTTCAAATTATTAGCCAAGAAATTTCTCCAACGGAAGGTACCATGACTTAAGGCCATGCGGTAAACAAGTACCACCCAAATCAATTCCTATGATCAAAGGCATATAAATTATTGCTTGGATGCTAGACTGCACCGATACGGGTATGGGTACGCTACACCGATACGGAATTTTTAAAAATCTTGGGTACGGTATGCTTTTGGGTACGTTTTATATATTGCCATTTTGGAAAGAATTGCCAAAAAAGGAAAGAAATGCTGTCTTTGGCGAGTTTTTTGGATGGGTACGTCCGGAAACATACCCACAGACACAGGGTACATTACGGGTACGACAAAACCGTACCCGTAATGTACCCTGTGTCTGTGGGTACGTTTCCAGATGTACCCACAACGTACCAGTCCTCGTACCAGTACCTGGTATGTTTCCAGGCTGGTACGAGGACCTATATGGCGTTTCCGTGCAGTCTAGCTTGGATGGTGTGGGCGAATGCCACAAAGTATATAGTATTTAATTGGTACAAGATACATTAGATGCAATATGTTATTTGCGAGCATGTGATCCAATTGGAACATTTTTTGGATCTTTTATCAACTAGTGATGTGCCAAAGACTTCAAGCATGGTGGTTGTGTTGATTGAGATGATGTCTCATTGAGCACAATTTAATATTTGAAGTAATTGTCAATGGCGGTCTGAATTGTATCCTCAAACACTTGAAACCTAGGGAAACATAACATGCACTAGCTCCTATGAGATTTGACCACTGTGAATGCAATGGTCCTTGAATCGGGCTCAGATTCCTGGTGGGAAACAATGATGGTTGGCATCAACGACAATCTGTAATGAATCAGATTTTCATTCATAGGTTCAAAGATGATGAAGGGATGATGCCACCGTATGCTTATTAATTTTGCACCAGGTTAATTGCTGAAAGGTAGCCCAAAATCAATATTAGACATCTAAAAATATAATAAAATCATATGAACATGACCCTGAATACTATCAGCAATGTGTAACAACTTTCAGATTTCAAAAAACAGTCGTGGTAATTTCACTTCCTAAACTGCAATTTTTGCAGTTTTGTCATCTTATCTATCAAAACTATTAAAACATTATCTGTTTAAAATGGTGTAAAATCCAAAATGTCACATACAGCATAATCCACAAGGATTTTCCAAAAGCAGTTCCATTGATGCCACCAAGCCCATTCTCACAGCTTTCAGTAATTTTGGTTCATGTTCAATGGTCTGCGGTACTTCATAATCACATCGAAAGGTTTGTGGTACTTGCAAGATCAGCAATCCAACTCCACCAGATGCCACACACACTTCTTCAATGGCGAAATGAAATCTGGGAAGATCTGACATGGTGCCATCCATGCGCGTGCCAAACCTTACGTGGTCTTCACCCATGGCTTCCTCAAGGTTCTATACATCTACATGCTACAATGCTAAGGGTTAACTCACATTGAATGATATTACCAATTGCCAATAGCATTGCTGCTTCTGTTCCAATGAGCGTAGAGACCCCAACACAAGTCAAAGGGTTACCCTCATGGGGCTGAGCAGCAGTGGCCCCCATGGGGTGCAGGGAAACTCCTTGCGTCAAATTTGTCAATTATTGATTTTTGATGCTGTTCATCCCAACCGTGGGAAGCCAAAGAGTCACTTAGGAAATCCAACTCTTTTGACTTAAATAACAGTTCTTTAAGCCTTCGTTGCATCGTAATCTATATATACATCTATAGCATTAGATTGCAATTAAAAAGTAGACATCTTAGAGCATAGACGTAGCCTAGGAAGATAGACAACCATACATCTTTCTCAAGAGTATGCCATGTAAAGAACACACAAATTAATAAACTTTTCCATTTCAATTCTATTATCTTTCCTGCATGTTACCATCTAAATGTTCATATTTGAGTAATTCATTTGTATTGCTGCTGCACAGACATGCAATACATATAGATTCTCATTAGGCTGCTGTCCCTTGGATATCTCCTAGGATCTGGGTACAAAAAGTTTGGGAAATTCAAGCAATAGCTTCCCAAACCATCAGCAATTTGTCTATAAATGTATGCATTTTTAATTCCAAGGGTTCTTTTGACTACTTTCATAGCAATATAACGAGAATTGAAGAGAGGTGAACATGGTAGAGCAGAGAAAATATTTTAGCAATCCAAAGGAAGTTTTAATAGTATTTTATGCTCAAAAGAGAGAAAATGTTTGCATGCACATATCAAACATTTTATTTGTATTAGAAATATAGTTGTCTTCTCTCATGGATTTTTTCTTCCCCAAGAGATTTTTCTCCACATAAATTAGTCTTTATTGTTGGGGTTAGCACACCGGTTGTATAGACAATATATCAGATCTAAGCATACATGCAAATAAAAACGGATATTCTACCAGAAGAAATATACAAAACAAGAGACAAATCAACACCAGATTTAACGTGGTTCACCTAGTGTGGGCTACGTCCACCAAGAAACAAGCCAATCTATTATCCAAAGCTTTGACAAGATATACAATGAAGATTTACAATCTTCCACACCTCTCAGATGTTCAGTATTTTCTTCCTTCAAGCTTTTTCTCTAACACTAAGAATTCTTTCTCACCAACCTTTTTCAAGTTCTTTCTAATTCTTGTTGATTCATTTTCTTCTAAACCCTAGCTTTTGTGCGTATATAGTCATTTATAGACTTAGGGCACTTAGCCATGCAATTACAATTAATAAATTTATTTTAATGCTAAAATAGATATAATTCTCGAGAGTTAATTAAAACTTCGTCGTACAGGTAACCGACGTTACTTTTAACCGTCCCGCTAACCGTCGCCGTTTTACTTGCCCTCGACCGATGTCGGTGCCGCCCGTGAATCGATGCCGTTATTGTATTTTCCAAAGAAGTTCCAATTGCATGCTAAAATGAAGTAATTAAGCTTCACAACTCAACAATCTCACGAAATCAAGATCTAAATCTTTTGAATCGATAACTTACCCTTAGCCTTTAAGATCTGCATTCCTTTTTGATTCATATGACCCAACTGATTATGCCACATGCATGCATCTGAATCTGAAGTAAATAATGCAAAAAGGAATCAGTAATACAGGTAGATAAATATAACGTTCCTACCTTTTTACCTTTTACCACGACAAAAGCACCCTTGGTGACTTTCCAAGAGTTTCCCGTGTAAAAGTAACCATGCAATCGAGTTCTCTTAGTTTCCTGCGCAGAAATAAGATTCCTCCTGAGGCTTGGCACATGCCTCACATCTTTCAATACCCATGTATTTCCATTCTGCAATTTTAGATGAACTTCCCCTTTACCAGTAATACTGCAAGGTTCATCATCACCCAAATAAACATGCCCAAAATTGCCCTGGACATAATTTCTGAAATAACCCTTATTAGGGGTTGCATGGAAAGAAGCTCCTGAATCTAAAACCCATGATTCAATTCTATTGTCCAAAGAAAGAATAAGAGCATCTTGCATTACCTCTGATGAAGCAAGATCCGCCTTTTTACTTTTGTTTGGTTGTTGGTTCTCTTTGTCCTTTGACCAACAATATTTTTTTGCATGTCCTTTCTTTCCACATTTCCAACAAGTAATTCCCTTACTTCTGGATTTAGATCTATTTTCCCTTGACTTTGATTTCCCATTACTCTTACTCTTGGATCTCTCCTTTTGCCTGCCCTTGTTTTTTACATTCAAAGCATTTCTAGATGATGTTTCCTCTGTACTCTTCTTGCGAATTTCTTCATTCAAGATTATACTAACCACATCATCAAACTTCAAAATATTATTAGCAGATGTTGTATTACTAATAGCCATTACCAAGTTGTCCCAACTATTAGGCAAAGAACATAAGAATAAAAGTGCTTTTACTTCATCATCAAACGGTATAGCAACCGATTTTAACTGATTTATAATAGATCGGAAATCATTCAAATGACTAAAGGCAGATTCACCTTCATGCATCTTAGAACTAAATAGTTTCTTCATCAAATAATTTTTATTTGAAGCACTAGGTTTTTCATATAAATTAGCAAGAGATTTCATTAAGTCTATTTTAGAAGCCGCTTTTGTAATATTGGAAGCCACAGATGTTGCCAGGCTCAATCTTATAGATCTCAAAGCCTTTATGTCAAGAATCTTCCATTCTTCATCGGTTATCTTCGTAGGTCTAGACTTCTCATCCAATGGTAAATACAAATCTCTTTGATACATATAATCCTCAATCTGCATCTTCCATAATTGATAATTTCGGCCGTCAAATTTCTTTATCTTGTATTTATTATCTTCTCGCCATTCTATAGCTCCCACTCAATCGAAAACCCTCTGTGAGTAAATTTGTCAACATACAAAACCTTCAAACAAAGCTCGATGCCGCTTGTTGTTGGGTTAGCACACCGGTTGTACAAACAATATATCATATCTAAGCATACATGCAAATAAAATCGGATATTCTACCGTAAGAAATATACAAAACAAGAGACATAAATCAACACCCAGATTTAACGTGGTTCACCCAAAGGTGGGGCTACGTCCACCAAGAAACAAGCCAATCTATTAACCAAAGCTTTGATAAGATATACAATGAAGATTTACAATCTTCCACACCTCTCGATGTTCAAGATTTCTTCCTTCAAGTTTTTGCTTTACCACCAAAAATTCTCTCTCACCAACCTTTTTCAAGTTCTTTCTAATTCTTGTTGATCATTTTCTTCTAAACCCTAGCTTTTGTGCTTATATAGTCGTTTATAGACTTAGGGCACTTAGCCATGCAATTACAATTAATAAATCTATTTTAATGTTAAAAATAGATATAATTCCCGAGAGTTAATTAAAACTTCGTCGCATAGGTAACCGACGCCGGTTCTGCCTAACCGTCGCTGTTCTACTTGCCCTTGACCGATGATGGTCTCTGTAACCGATGTCGGTTACTGTATTTTCTAGCAAGTTCCACCGCATTCTAAAATGAAGTAATTAAGCTTCACAACTCAACAATATTGCACATGTTATGCCATTATGGATTTCCTGGCATCGTTTTCTTATCGATTATTGAATAGAATTAGTTTTCAATTTAAGCTTCTAATTGAATAGGAGAAATTTTGAGCAGTAGATTATGTGTTGTAGCATGAAAGTTTGGACCCTCTCAATGTGATCCCAATCAATGGCTCCCAAGCTAGGTCCCCAAACCTCTAAACCATATAAAATTGTAGGCTTGATGATTGTATCAAAAAGGCATAACTTGGAAGGGATGTCTTGGAAATGGATCTGGAAACACTAGCGCTCCAAGACAAAAAGAGAGGCATACCCCTTGTAAAGGTGCAAGTGAGAGGAAGACTTCATGTTAAAGGATGGACCAAAAAATTGGACCCCAAGTATGTGTAGGTTGATGTGATCTCTAAAGTTCCCTTTGTAGAAAAATTGGAATTTGGAGAGAGAGTGCTTGGAAATATTGAAAATCATGACCTTAGTTTTACTAAGGTTGACCACAAGTTGTTGAAGATCACAAAAACGAGCAAGGGCATCAAGTTGTCGCTGTAAGCCCTCAATAGAGTGTGAGATGAGGAAAAAATCATCGACAAAAAGAAGGATAGCTATAACCACCTCATGCAAAATACAATTGTCATCTAAATGGGTATATGTTGTTTAAGAAATGCCTCCAACTCATCAATGTAAATGGTGAATAGTGTCGGAGAGAGGACACCCTTTCTTGATCCCAATGGTACTCTTCATAAAGTAAGAGAAATTATGATAAGTACGAAACTATCCAATAACTATCTCATAAAGCCTCCAAGCGATGGTAATTAGAGGATCTAGGATGTCGATCCCTTAACTTCTAGAAAAGCAAGTGTCTTGGAGCCAAATCAAAGGCCTTTTAGAAGTCAACAAAACAACATAATACTTTATAAGACCTATGATAAGCTTCCTCAATTATAGCACGGAGTGTGAATATGTGGTCAATAGTCTGATAGTCCCTCTTGAAGCTAGCCTGTCCCTAGCTATGATATTATTTCTTTCTGAGTACTTTGACATCTACATGTCCAAACCCTAGCATAAAGTTTGGCAAATGTATGCCCAATCATAATGGTCATGTAATTTCCAAGGGTAGAGAGATCCCCAAATTTATGAATAGGATGTATGATGTGCTAGGACGACCCTTTTGGTAATGTATCCTTGATTCTTGGTACTCTTGCATGCTCAAACTGCGTTGCACGACATACCACGTAGCTCTCAAACGTCGCATAGGACCTTCAAATTCAGTGGCCAAGTAGCACCATCTTGCTACTTGTGTTGATAATGATGGGTTGCGGACATGAAACTTGTTTCGTTTCTAGCTTCCATCTTTTTCCTTTATATATTCAACATATATGTGATTTTGAGGTGCATTGGTAATTCTTTTCTATACAGCATCTATCTCAGTATTTTCATAACTTCTTAAATATTGGGGGTAAAGGATAAATCAGGTCATATTATTTGTATGTCTCATAATAAGGTTTTACTCAAAAGTCATTTTTCCAATTTATTGAATATCCATGCCAATTTTCAAACAAAAAGGACATGGTAATCCATATTGATAGAATCAACAAGACAACTTAAGACTTGTGGGTACGTGTTTCGTATGGATATGCTTTTGAAACATTTCTTAGATTTCTCTTTCAACAGAAAAGTGTGTTAGATTAAAAATGTACTATGCAAGATTTATTCTCTTTTGAGATGCAGCTGAAGTTAGAATTGACTAAACTCAACAATTACGAGTGATGAATTTACAAGATCATTGGAATGATTTCTTTATTGTTCTCTCCTCAATTGGGAGTATGATTCTGCCCATTTCCAATCACCTAAAAATCACTTATTGAAAGCATTACACATTGAATTTGTTTTTGAATTGTTTAGTTTCATTTAAAACTGGCATGTTGTGTCTTTAAAGGTTGTGGTTCTTATTGGGAGTTCAGCTAGCGCGATTGATATCTCATTGGAGTTAAAGACAGTGGCAAAGGAAGTGCATTTGTCTGTACGAATGACATACATTGAACATAAAGATAATCCAGTCAACCGCCTCAACGTGCAACTACATCCCACAGTAAGTTCACCATTAAATCTTAGTAGAATATTCAAAAATGTCATTTGACACAAATAGATAATTAAAATGCAAATTATTCAGTAAGTTTACTTATGATACCATGTCTGATTTTTTAATCATTACATGAAGTTGGTCTCAATGTACATGTTTGACTAAACATAAAGTCAAGCCTGGTTCTAATATTATTTAGAATGCAGGTAAGATACTTAGATGAAAATGGAACAGTGTTATTTGAAGATGGTTCCTCAATCATTGCTGATTCAATTATCCATTGCACAGGGTAAAACAAGTCGATACATTTTCCTCCTATTACCTTATTTATTGAGTTTGGCCTTCCTTCGCCATCAACATTCTATTATATGGCACCTATTATGTTTCTCATCTCTTCTTTACCTTATCTACTTCTCATGATATATTTGTGTAGGTATTCTTATTCTTTTCCATTTCTTGATACAAATGGAATGATGATAGTGGATGATAATCGCGTGGGTCCATTATATGAGCATATATTTCCACCACTGTTAGCTCCTTCACTTTCATTTGTTGGGATACCCAAAAAGGTTTTAATGTTATAAAGAAAATGAAACAATGATATCATGCGCCTTAATGATATGGTTTAATTTGTAGCTATAATATATTAAATTTGACTGATGACATGTACATGATATAGCTACTTAACTAATGCTATTAAATTCAATCCTATTATGCATGTATGGGCTCTACTAATCCATTCCATACAAATGATCCTTTTGTTTGGCAGTAGATTATAACTTTCCCTTTTTTTTGAGTTACAATCCAAGTGGATAGCAAGCATATTAGCAAGGAAAGCAACACTTCCATCAAGGAAGGACATGATGAAACATGTGAAGGAATTATATGATTACCAGGAGATGATTGGGCTATCCAAGCGTTTTGCTCATGACATTGGAAGTTTCAGAAGGGGTTTTGAGGCTCAAGACATTGGAAGTTCCACGGGAAGTTTTGAGGTTGGTTACTTCCTTTTGAATTTTGACGTTCTTTTTTCCAATTCAGCTTTTACTTTTCATGTGAATTAGCATTTTGAAAAATTGTTTCCTTCTTGTCTATGTTATAACAATTCAAAACAGAATACATCAATGGAAAAATTATGGACCATCCTATTTAATTGATGTTGTTGGTCACCAAAGTAGACCTCTTAATCATAAAATTTATCATCCCAAAGTTTTCTAGTGCGAGACCTTCACACATACGCATGTTGATATAAATGGAACATATGAACTTGATATGATAATAAAAAGAACAATGTATCCAAGAGAGATGCCCTCATGGTTATTCAAAAGTCAAATAATTTGTAAAAGAAATCTCAATAAGGCATATTTCAATTCATCTTGGTAACACACTCTAGTGTTAATTTCTTCATCAACCTTATATTAGTAATTGTATTACTGCCAATTCGATCAAGCACTTTTTCATAACAAAAATAACAAAAAGATACAAAACGCTATGCCATTTTGTGCCAAAATATAAAATTGAAAAATAGACACTAGAAACCACAAAGATAGCAATAGATCGAAATTCAAGATTTGGGCATTGTTATGTCCTTGAACAGACTCACTTAACGATAAAGCCATTAGCTGCACCTTCAAGGTGATGGAAGATAGTCTTAGAGCATAGACTAGAGAAGACACACAAGTTAGGAAGCAAAGACTAGAGAAAACACACGAGCTAGGAAGCAAAGGAGGAAGATGTCCTCACTGTGGCATCATTTCATCATTCATGACATTGCCATTATAACTGTTTCAGCCATGGTTAACTAGAATGACATCATAAAATTAAATCCACAATCAAACTTGCCGAATCTGTTTTTCTCCCCTAGCTTACACTTGTTATTTCCCTAATATTAATAATTATGTTGCTGATGACAACCGATTCATGTGGCATAAGCATGTTTCTCTTGCATTTTATAGGTTAAACAAATGATGCAGTTGACTTTTCTTCAACGGATTTCACTTTTCCAGGTCCCTTGCATGAATCCTAAGGTAGAAGGGGCAGAAAAGAGGACAGAAGCAGAATCTTAAATCAGTCCTAGCATTGATTACATCTGCAACACTCTTGAATTTTGTAGAAATTCTGAGTTTTGGATGTTTTGACTGCCGTAATTGTCGCCTTATGGTGTGCAAGAATAAATCTGCTGGGTGTTGAACGTGTCTACTAAACTTTTACTAGATTTTAAAGCATTGACTTTCCATAGACGCGCATCAATTGTATTACAAATTCAGGCTTTAGCTTTGAGTAAATATTTGTAAAGGCATGAAATCCAATTGACTGCATTTGACTGGATAATTGATTTCAATGTGAAACTGTTGAATGTTGTACATGTGGATTTGATATTCACTGAAATATGTTTTGCAACTAATTTGGGACAACATCCCGGAAGAAGTGGTGTTGATTCTTGAGGTTGTGACATATCAATGAATTCAACGTAGCCAAAGAGGCCTTGGATGACAATTGGGAGTAGTATTCAGGGTACTATACATCCCTTCTACTTTTCAAAATGTTTTATATGTTTTTTTACAAGAGCTAAAAATATGAAAAACACACGCAGAATATGCAAGTAAAACACATTGGGATCTAGACTCACAAAGAAAACTCTCAAGACAAAGAATATAGTTAAGGGGTATAGAGCACCCTTTGTTTAGCATCAGCTAAAATCCTCTCAATGAAAAAATCATATAAGAAGTCTTACTTCCTCTATGCTAACCTTGTCCTCCTGCCTCTGTTTATAGGAAATAGCCGAGGAGGTGGGTGAGAAAGTAGTCAATAAAGTGAGTTCACATGGACAACTCATTGTGGCCCTCAATCACTTAGAGATAGGTACAAACAATGACCCTTGATATTGTGTCATACAAAGACAACAAGAAAAGACAAAAGGACCTAAATTATCTTAATATGGAGAATGACCAAGTAAAGCTTACACAACTTGGTGTGTATTACTTGTTTTGTTGCTTGATATGAGATCTAAAATTTCTGCATGGCTCAACATCCTAAAATATGGAACATTTTAAACCATACGCATATGGTTTTATAAGCCCAGTAACCAAACTCCTCGTTGATGACACACTCATATGAAATAAGAACAAATATACATAGAAATAAATAAAAATCTAATTCCCAATTGATGCAAGCTGATTTATTTTCTGTTTTATGGCACCATTCTTTTTCCAGCGAAAGCCTAACTTTATTTTTGTTTTGACTCTTGAGATCAAGAAGAGTACTTCAAGCAGTTTTAATCCCAACCCATCTGAGGATGGGGTCCCAAGGCTACATCCATAGAAAATGCCAAAAAAGGAGAAAACTGTATCTTTAGGGCATAGTAGATGAAGAAAAAGATTCTTTTTTAGACTGGAAGTAACCGAAATATAAATCATGGACATTAATGTTGCTAATGGCTCAGAGTCTACCGGGAATGGGGATGACAATTCCATTGCAATTCAAACTCTCTAATGTGGATTCTCTCATGGAACATAAAGGGTTTGGGTGTACCCAACAAACATCAATTTCTTAGAAACAAAACTCATGCTAAAGGAACTGATATGGTTCTCCTTCAAGCAACTTGCAGATCTAGGGCTTCTAGTGATTCCAAATACCCATGAACATGGGGAGCAAACACTCCCTTCGTTCTATAGTAACACACAATTATTCATTATGATCCTTCCAAGTATATATTGTGCTCCAATGAATCTTGCCCTTGGGGACATTTTCTGTTTTTCCATCTTCAGAGTTTTGATTTCAATTTCAGATTGTCAATGTGTATAGTTTCCCCAATAGGAGCTACACGATCTCTCTTTAGGAGAAGCTCGCAGATTGGATACAACTACTAGACCACAAGAGCTTATAATCACAGGAGATTTCGACACAGTAAAATCCCAAGAGGAAAAAAAAGGGGCTCATGTTTTAAGCATAAAAGTGCTGAAGCTCTTTCCAAACTAGAAACCAACACACCAATGTTGGATCTTGATTTTGCATAGGGTATTCACGCATGGAGTAATATGAGGAAAGGTATGATTATACAGTAGAAAAACTGATAGAATTATTATTTTTTGATACGAGGGAAATCGGTAAACGAGTCCACCCCTGAAGCCTCTAGGTCACGGGTTCGAATTTGCCTGCCAGTATAACCCTGGCACTGGTGCCAATGCCCCACTCCGCCCAATGCCTTTAAATCAGGGACTCGAACCCGAGACCTCTTGGGATGCTTTACCGCTTCCTCCCATGACCGGCTGGGCCAGCCCCTGGGGAAAAAACTGATAGAATTATTTTCTCTGACCACTGTATTAAAAACACACAAAATTTTCAACAAGGGTTGGGAATCCACTCTTTCAGATCACTTGCCCATCTCTCTTACTATCTCTTTTTTCCTTAGGGACACACATGTAGGCACATTTCAAGTTCAAAAAAAGGTGGTTATCTGATCCCAAAATCAATGGTAATATAGCTAGATGGTGGACTGAAGGTAGCCACATTAAGGGAACATAAGATGTATAAACTAATGGAAAAACACAAATGTCTCAAAACCAAATTAGAACAATGGAACAAATCAGAGTTTGGTAATATTTTCCAAAAGGTTTCTGAGACCCAAAGAGAACCAGAAATGGTACAAACAAAATATTTGGGTCATTGGCTTCTCTCAAGAAGCAGCCTCACAAGAGCAATTGCTCATTCATAATTTTGCCGAACCCTAAAAAAAGAACTGGTTATATTGGTGGCAGCATTCTAGAGAGCAATGAATCACACATGGAGATTCTAACACAGTATTTTCATGAATATGTTATTAACCGCAAAACATGTTAATAATTAACACCAGCTAAAAAAGGATGATGAAACTCTTATCATTGATCCCAATGTAATTCTTATGCAATCAAATTCTTCAAACAATTCTCAAAGAATCCGATAGTTCAAGGAAAACGATTGAGCACATCAGAATTTCTCAAAATGCGTTCCACACTTGATTGAAGAATAAGAGAACAATCCACTGATGCAACCAGTCAAAGGAGGAAATAAAAACTATTGTAACTTTCTTCATCCTACTGAATAAAGATCCAGGACCAGATGGGTTTCCGACATTCTTTTGCCAAACCTATTGGGAACTTCTAAAGACTGATATGCTGAGTTTGATTGAAGAGTCAAGAACAAATAAGAAAATGCTCTGAAATATGAACACAAAAAAATGTCTCTTATCCCCAAAAATCGAAGGCAGATCATCTGGATCAGTATAGGCCAATCATGCTACATGTAATACGGTATATTATAATATTTCCAAATTAATAGAAATGAGACTTTGGCCACCACTTCCAAAAATTGTGTCTGCTTCTCAGTCTGATTTTGTTTTATGAAGTAAACTTGATGATAATATCCTTTCTGTTCAGGAAATCTCTCTCTCTCAAAATCTAGAAGAGTCCAGGAATTCTAACTAAGGTTGCTCCTAAGTGTGGCAGATGTAGTTAGACTTTCATCGAGATCTCTTTGTATTCTTGTAGTTTTCTTTCCTATCATTGAGTGGATAAATAGCTGCGTATGGACACCAATGTAGTCAATTTCAATTAATGGACAATTGAGGGATCATTTTCCGTCTTCTAACGGTTTATGTAAGGAGATCCCGTTGCTCCTTATCCATTCATGGTCAAGAGTGGAACTCTTTGTTGGCTTCTTGGCGGGGTAAAGAACAATGGATAAATTAATGGGCTCCTTGTGTTGGACAAAGGAAACATCTGTACCAATTTCCTTTTTGTTGATGACACTTATTTTTCCACAATCATTGACAAGGAAATAAAGATTCTGAAGACCATCCTCTCCAAGTTCCAGATGGCCTCGGGAAGAATTTAAATCGTAAAAATCGTCTGTTCTGTACGTCAATGTCACTAAAAGGTAGAAAAATGAAATTTAATGCATTCTCCAATTTCAAGGAGGCAATTTCCCTCTTCGTTACTTAGGATTCCTGCTACATTTGAAGCACAGGGTTAAACTTTGGGATGTAAATATTTAGGAAATACAAAATAAATTATCACATTCAACACACAAATGGATTTTCCTTGTTGATCAAATGCAATTGCTGAAGTATGTTCTTCGAGTTGTCCCAATATATTATCACATTGGACACATAGATGGCTTTCCTTTACTAGTAAACTGAAATTGCTGAAGTCTATTCTTCAATCTATCACAATATATTAAATCCATTTTTGCTTCTCCGAAAACAGATTGAGCAAACTTTGATAAATATTCAATGAAATGTTCCTTTTAAAGGAGGGTACAAAAAAACACAAATATCCCTTGTCTCATGGAACAAAATATGTCTCCCAAAAAACGAGGGGGGTCTCAGTATCAGCAATCTCATTGGCTTCAATTAAGATTTTGCAACAAAAGCAGTCAGGCACCTTTGGAAGGACGCCATTTGGAGCGAGGTAATTAAGGAAAAATATTATCTGAATCTACAGGGTATTGTTCTTTTTTAAGGATGGGGAACAGCTCTTTCAGGAATAGAAAAACTTCTTCAAACTGGTATGCTTTACCTCCAAACTAAACTCACTTAGTAAGTGGGAAATGGACTCACCACCTAACTACGGGGCGACAGATGAAAAGGAATGACAACCATTCAACAAACCTCACTACAGGAACTCCAACTCACTATCTAATGACAAGGATTTATTCATATCTTGGATTATTGCAGTGAAATAAGTCAATTTCTTCAACAGTGGGATGTGAAAAATATAAAAGCGACTGACTATATTCTCCCAAAACAAACACAAAAGTTTTTAGTAAAACTAACCAAAAAAATTATTATCCCCACCAATAATTCAGACACCAGGATTCGGCCTTTCACACAGAAGGGGGAATGTATAGCGGCCTCAGATGGATCAACCCAAATTAAAAAGATGGAAATAACTTCAGGCCTTGCCTATCTATGTAAAAATCAAAGTATTTTTATGGATCCTTTTGTATAACATTCTCCTCACTACAGACAATTCCGCAACACAGATGATGGATTGGGCCCAACATCTGTCCTAATTTCCAACAAGCTGCTGAGGACATAAATCATCTCTTTTTCAATGTGTTTTTTTCACAATTCATTTGGAGTGAAGCTACCCTTATTTTTTGTTGTTCAATAAATTTCAATATTTTCCTAAGAAAAGAAATCAGTGCAGCATGTCTTGAATGGAAATGTAGCTATTATAACTCGTCTGAAAATTTCTCCATATTCACTCTGCAGTACTTACGGAAAAAATCAAATGCAGAATATTTGAGAATAATAAGGGAACTGTGAAACAATTGATAGACGAAATTGATGCAGCCACGGTTAGGGGCCTCAACCAAGAGATGCCTTATTCTACGCAGCCCTCAAAATACTCAGCACAAAAAAAGGCATAAAATGCAATACACAACTCTGGATTATATTTATTTCAACGGAAGGAGAATTACACAGCAATGCATATAGCGATCTCACAAGTCAAGATACTCAAAACCACACACACAATAGATGCACAAATCTCACTCGCTAACTCACAGTCTTTGCAAGTATATCTTATAACACCTGCTGAACTGTGACTGAACTGACTAGTTCAGTCTATAGCTGTAGCTTGTGCGGGTGTCATCCCTAACACAACCATGATGTTGTGCTTATATAGACGCAAGACCCATCTTATAACATGCTGTGAAACAACAACTGACCATATGGACTTAGGTCTGTCCCAATCCTCGGACCTCTATGCAAGAATAGGGCCCTACTGATAGCTCAACTCGATGCACAATGAGTCAGCTCAATGGCTAATATTATGAGTTAGGTGAACTCATGTCGGCTTCCTCGAACAATGTTGAACTTTTGAAATTATGAAAGTTACCTGCCACATTATGCCATTGCGCATAAACTGCACTCTAGCTCCTCCACTGAAATCTTGTGTGCTATTGCAATATAGCTCCATTGACCTTATGCGGTCTCAGTAGTAGATGCATGTCAGTGAGATGAACATACATTGGCAATGTGAGCCTCTGAAATTGCTCTTTGTGATGTTTTGCACACAAAAGGTGATCTTCTGCACATGGACTAACTCTGTTGAAAAACATCCATGCTTGCACTATCTCCTCAAAGATATTCTAGACTCGAGAAGATAATGCAAACATTGCTCAGCTCTTGAATACTTTCTGCAGTTGGAAAGTGACCATATGGCCTTAGGTATGCCTCACTCCTCTATGCAAGAATAGGGCTTAACTGAAAACTCAACTCGATGCACAATGAGTTAGCTCAATTGCTAATAGTATGAGTTAGGTGAACTCATGTTGGCTTCCTCAAAATTCTGAACTTTCAAATTTCAAAGTTACTTGCCAAAGTTTGCACTAGCTCCTCCACTGAAATCTTGCATGCTATCACAATATAGCTCCAATGACCTTGCTGTTTCGGTGGTAGATGCATGTCAGCGAAAGGAGCACACATTGCTAACATGAGCCTTTGAAATTGCTCCTTGTGATGTCATGCACACAAAAGGTGATTTTCTGTGCACAGACTAACTTTGTTGAAAAACACCCACGCTCGTGCTCAGTCTTAAAAGATATTCTAGACTCAATAAGATAACGCGAACATTGCTCAGCTCTTCAAGGGTTTCTGTGGTCACAAAGTAACTATGAGCTATCACATGACACTTGCATTTGTGCGGAACTATTACAACACTCGTACTTTTTTAGAAAGGTAGATGCAAAACAACCGTAAAAAATTGTGCGTTGACAAATGACACAATACACTACAAAGACTTCCTGTGTGCATGCAGCTTGCACATTCATTACAGACATGGACGCAAAACTAAACTTGCACAAAACAGAACAACATAGACTTCATGAGTGACTTGCATAATGATACACTCAACTAAACTTCTTAACTGGCATGTTTTTGGGGATGCGAAATTGCAAAGGAACTCAGATGCTCTCACATCATACACCCCAGGGAATAAAGAAAAGCATAAGCTCCATCTTATGGTTATGCTGATGGTATTCCATGCTTCACAACTTCAAATGCACTAATTCAAGTCGTGTCCTCAATGTCTCTATCCTTCCACTTGACTAGATATTCTTTTTATTCTCTCTTTTCCGCTTGCTGACCCTTGTGTCAATTACCCTTTCCACCTTGTCATGCTTCTCTGGCAACTGTCTTCTCTAGTCAACCCCTAAATTTGAATCCAAATTTGTGCTTCTTCCATCTTCTTGCGATGCATGATATGGATACAAATTTTGCACATTGTATATAGGTGAAACATCTACTTCCTCTAGTAACTCAATTTCATACGCATTCTTTGAAAATTTTCTCAACACTCTGCACACTCCAATCTTCTTCAATTTCATTTTGTTATTAGTTCCTTGTGGAAACCTTTGTTTCATAAAGCTACCAAGACCATGTCTCCAACATGAAATTCCACTTCCATTCGCTTGATGTCTGCATGTTGCTTATACCGTGTTGAGCTTCTTTTTAATTTTTGCACACTTGCTCATGACATCTCTCATATGCTCTACAAAATCCTCTGTTTTTGCTCTTATTTCTGCGTTTCTCATGTCATGCAATTCTGCACTCCTCTCAGACTCGAACCTTACACAATCTGGAATGGTGTCTTTTTTGTGCTCCTATCAATTGAATTATTATAAGCAAACTCAGCTCACGCCAAAATATTATCCCACAAACCTGGCTTATCTTCAAACTCCTTAACTTCCTAGACTCTTGTTGACGACCTTTGTCTGTCCATATATTTGTGAATGATATGCGGAATTGAACAAAGATTTGGTATTTAGTTTCCTCCACAATGTTCTCTAAATTTTCCTTCAAACTTTACATCCCTGTCTGATACAGTACTACATGGTAAACCATGTAGTCTCGTAATCTTTTTGAAAAACAAGTTTTTAATGTTAGTTGCATCACTAGTTTACCCGCATGTGACAAAACGTGCCATCTTTGAAAACCTATCGACATCTACAAACTTTGAATATTTTCCTTCTACATCTTAGGCAACCCTAAAACAAAATCCATACCGAATCCTCCCATGGTCTCTCTTGAATAGGAAATGGTTGATACAACCCTGCATTTTGACTTTTCCCCTAGCCAATTGACAAATTCTGCATTCTTGAACAAACTTGCATATATATGTATTATGAACTCGTCCGAGGTCAAAAATATCTTCCCGCCAATTGTGCATATGCCTTGTCATAGCCAAAATGACCTGCACATCATTTGTTAATTTTTGCAACAGTGCTTTTGTAGAACCTATTAACCAAAATGAGCCCCCTGCCCATTTTGTTAACATTGTGTTCTTAAGGATCTAAAACCTTGAGCACTTGTCTTTTGTTTGTGAAGTTAGTGGGGCTTTCTTCAGTCCGCAGGCCACAAACTACTATGCTTTTTCCACTCATCATTCCTGCACTTCCGCCAAGGTCCTTGTATACCGCGGCTTACTACAACAAGCTGGGAACCACTGTGCCAACCTGCAATGCCTTAGCCAAGCTGTGAAGCACCCAGCTGTGTCGTGTTTCATGTCTTTGGTTCCCCACAACCCGTACATCACTCAATTGTCTCAGTTCACTCATCTATGCTAAGTCTGAATTAGCAGAAGCTGCCAATCTTTTCTTCCCACTTTAGAGTGCTAATTCATCACTCCCTTATGCTTCTTCCCCCTTCAACTTCATTCTCTTCATTTCTTCCCTTACCGACTTCCATTTTCTTCCTGCCATAGCATGTTGACAACCCGTGGAATGCTGCAAAAACTGCTGAACCTGCAGATGCTTGCACGAAGCCACACTTTTTTTACCAAGCTGCGGAACACTATTCCAAACCGTGGTGCACTACATTTTGCTGCGATGGTCTTCTCATGCCGAGGAGTACTATGTTTTGCCATGGCACCCTTCTTCAAGCTCTCAAACAGTTTGGTGAGCCGCATTCGACCACATAAAGAGTTGAGGTCTAAGACCCTTTCTAACACAATGAAGAAAGATGCTAGTCAAAAGGAATTGGAGTGGGTCAAATGAACGGACGAATTGGCCAAGAAGAGTGTGAAAGAAGCCAAGAAAGACATGGATGAGATGAGAAAAGGAAATGGAGTCGACACAAACTCCGGATAAGAATGCTGGTACGGTAGCAGGGGTTTAAAAGGAGGCAGTGAAAGTAAGGAAGTAAAAACTACTTAGAAAGAATGAGAGAGAAGTTGAGAAAAGAGGAAGGATGCTGAGAAATTACCACGGGCACCAAGAGAGAAATAAAAGGTGCAAGAGACGAACAAGAAAGGCAACACAAGGAAGAAGAGTGAAAAAAATTTGGTGCAAGAGGAGGTAGATAAAAATAATAAAGAAGATACAGCTGTTGTGGAACAAAGAAAACAGTATGAAAAAAGCACAAACAAAAAAATAGAGCAGAGCAAGGAAAGCTCAAACAAATTGAGGACGGAAGGAAGAGAGCCAAAGAAAAGGTGCACCGCAAAAGGCTCTTTAGGTAGAAATATGAAGAAAGAATAAAAGAGAGGTCATTGTGGAGAAGGATCAAATAGAGCATGGTGGTACTTCGCAAAACCAATGAACTATTGTAGAAGTTAGAAAAAGCACAAGACCACCTAACCTATAATGCATTGATATTAGGAGGTGTACATATGTGTAGGGAAGGAAATCTATCAAGGGCTAAAGGAAACAAGTCAAGTATCATGGAGATTAAGCTACCTAGTAGAAAGGAAGGGAATGTTAGGAAATCACAGACTATGCAGCAATGAATACGCAGAAAGTTGAATAACAAAATAACAATTTACAGAGATAGAGATAAATGAAATATACAAAATACCAAACATGCAAGAGACAAACACCAGATTTATGTGGTAAAACCCTAGCTGAGTGCTTAGGGAAACATCCATGATGCAAGATATCAATCTTTATTAACTCAAGATGAGATTACATGCGAACTCGTTATGAGAAACTTTAGATCTCCACAAAAATATATACACCTAATTGGCGAAGTACAATTAGGATTCCTCCTAAAAATAGAGTGGAAAACGCCATTAGGATTTTCCTTCCTAAAATAGAATTTGGTTGAATTCGTCTTTCTATAAACAAGGGATTGACTCGAACCCCGCCACAGGGGCTTCATAACATGTCGCCACCCCCCTAGACCCCCTTCATGACAAGAGTGGGGAGGCAAGCCCCCACACCCCCCTTTAAGAAGTGAGGTACAAACCACGCCGCAAAGGGATCCAAAATTTAACTTTGTTGGCACATATCTAATAGGGAAAAAACTAGACAGGACTGAAGGGACAAATCCAACACGCTCAAAGTGGAAACCACAAAATAATAAGGTTGATAAAGACATTGACCAGAGCCAAAAGCAAGGTGAGAAAGAAGATCATAAATAAGGGAGAGAAGAAAGTGACAATGTCAAGGTGGACGGGGAAAAAGGGGAAATACTCATCCCAAACAGATCAAAGGCAGTTCTAGACTCTCCAAGGGACCCAATTGAGAAGTTGAAGGCCATAATAGCAAGTATGAGGCAGTCATCCATCTCCCCAATTATGCTAGCTGTGGGACAAACATATCATTCGGTTGGATAGGCTATATATTATACAGAAGCAAGAGATTGGGAAATCTTTCAGCATTCAAGCTATTTAGATTGGATTAATAGAAGTGTGAAGATGGAGTAGAGGATGTCTAAAGTTATGGAAATAATAAAGCAATATTGAGGCCACAATATGATCCCGACACCACATTGCCAATTGAGGATCAACAAGAAGAATGTATGAGTATTTTTATTACAGAACTTAAATCCTTTGGAGGATGAAAATAAACAAATCAAGGAGCAGGGCATGTTGGAATTCATCCATGAAAATTTTGATCCTTTAGAGAATGAAAAGAAACAAATCAAGGAGGAAAGCATGTGGGAGTTTATCCAAGCTGCTACCAAGCCAATGAAGAATGGGGAGTAAATGAAAAAGAAGTAAAGATATGCAATCCAAAAGCTAATGGAAATAAGGATCATGTAAAACAGTTATTTTCTTACTCCCTTGATTTGCATCGTCGAAACCAAAACCATTAAAGACCCGAACCAATCACATTGAAAAGGATTTGAGAGATTAAGTCATGAAGTATGACGTGTCACAAGATAGAAAATGTGTGAGAGGAGAAGATTGCTGGCATTGAATGATAAGTATAGAAAATCCCATACAGATAGGGATTATATGATTACTAATATGGATGATATGGGGCATTCCCTATGCTGTCAGCTATATAAGATGAAGGAGGTGATCAGAGACAAATCCTCAAGGCAATGGAAAAGGACAGGAGGAAACAACCTTCTACTGTAGCAGAAGTAGCTATGGAACTTATTGAGCTAAATTTCCATATGCCAAAAGTGGATAAGCAACTAAAGGCTTGGAAGAGTATTCAGCAAGGGATGTTGGTGCAGTGTAAGGAGGTGATCCCGATAAAAAGGTAGTGAGGAGGAAAAAGATAAGACACACAATTTTGGAGAGAGCTCAAGTACTTGATGAAGAAGATATAAGGGATCAAGTTTTCATAAAGATTTTGGTGCCAAAGAGTTAGGCTACTTAAGTTGATAATAAGACTCGGAATTAAACAGGCTATCCCCAGCAGATTCAAATTGAAGACTATGTTGAAGGATGAAATTATTGATTCAAGGAATACAACAAGGACACTCAGATTTGGCAGAGCACAAATTTTACATAAGACTTCATTTTCCTCAAGTTTGTGCGGCAAATCTGAGCTTCTTTCTTTGTGCAGTAGGAAATTTTAGTCATTTTGCTGCCTTAAGGATGAGGAAGTCAGTTAAGTCTAGGATGAGGAAGTTGGTTATTTCTAGGAGAAGTGTTGGTGTCTCTAGAGGAAACAAATTCGACATGAAGCTCTTGATGGTGCTGCGGGATGAGAAAAGAGCATTCTACAAGTTTCAGCAGAGGATAAATGTCTGTCGAAGATACAGGTTTAGGGTGACACCACCCGAAGGTATAACAACATATATAAATGGGTATTATGAGTTGTTTCTCTTTGTATCATCCGGATATATGCATAGACTTCGTATTTGTAATCATGATAGGGCAGTTCTTGAGATGAGATAGGATAGAGGCTAGACTGTATGAAACGCCCAAGAGCTCTCTCACGCATCTACAAGTGCGGGTATGGGGTGTGCTTGGAAAGACAGGGGATACATGTCAGTGTGGTTTTCCGCAAGGGTGAAAAAAAACTTGCCAAAGACTGTTTCCTTTTTTGGCAATTCTTTCCTTTTTTGGATTTTTGGTGAAAAAATCACAAGGACATAGAAAAAAATTTGCCATTTTTGGAAAGGGTCCGGGAAGATGTAGCAGCAAAAACTTGCATGTGCCATAACTTTCATTCTGTGGCTCCGTTTTAGGTGCCATTTTCTCTAAAAGTGTATATTTTCTCGAGCTCTACGCATTGATGGCAATATTTTTCTTATTTTCATAAAATCCATTTTTGCACCTTTTTGGACCAAGCAACTTCTTGCAATCTTCTGAAAGAATCATGAGCTTTGATCGCCTGTAGACAGATTAGTAATTAAAAATACTGGATAGCTTTCCAAAACTCGGTGAGTATTCTCCCGTGCTCGGACTAATCGTCCCACCTGCCAGCTTGGATCCATATTTTTCCTGCTTAGTTATGATGTTTCGGGAAATATGTCAGACAATACTATCGTGCTGAGTGGATCAAGGAAGGTCACCATGAACAATCAAAACTCCTTGAATCTTATCACAGTCACTAAGATAAATAACTGTGATAGAGAAATAATAAATTTCAATAAGTATGCAATGTATGAGAATTAAATTTCAATAAGTATGCAAATATTTCTTTAAATATATAACGTAACCAAAAACGCACTTACAAACCTGTACCTGTATCCGTGCAGTCTAGCTTAAAACCTATGTTCCATGAAGACACATCCCCATCCCTCGTCTCCATGCTGTTTTTCTATTTAATTATTGTTTCTAGGATCTTGGGGAAGGGAATTTTAAGCATCCCCTTTTGTACTCCGCACTTGCTGTTCACCTGATTATGATTTGGTGGAACATAGCTTTAGACTTGATCTTGATAGGAAGTATGAGGCAGTTCTATCAATTTTCAGATTGACATTACACCAAGTTTAAGTGTTCAGGGGATACATGGGCGTGTTTTGGTGATTGCTAGAAGGATCCCTACTTTCAAAACTTTTAAAAATTGGAAATGCTATTATTTATGATGAATATATGAGAAAATCTATTCTTGATCATGTGATATTTTTATTGAGTTGAACCCTATTTAGCTGGCATTTGTTTCAGCTAATGGAACTTTTGTCAAAAAGCCCAGCCTGGATCTGATCAAAGCACTATAACAATAACTCTACAACAGGTTACAGTCCTTAAACCACCCATCCAAGCAACTCTCAAAGAGAATGATGGTGATGGATAAAATATTGAAGATACTATGAACTAAATACCAAGTTGATCACCCCATTAATTTTAGGTGCAATGCCACCAAACTTGCATTATCTAACTATGCAGCCTAAAAGGCTAAAAGTTGAAAAAAAATAGTCATGGCTGCCTTTTAACTATGATGAGAAAATATTAATGTAAAAGGTTTAGGAATAGCAAAAGCTGCATCTCCATAAGCAACTGACAAAGTGAAGGCCACGGATGTGCAATGAGCACCCATACCTGCATAATCCAAATGATGTATACTCGGGGAACCTGAATAAAAGCCCTGAGAGGTAAACTACTATGTTTTTGTATGATGATGGCCAAAATGTTGTAGTTAACTGTGAATCGAATACGTTGATCACCAAAAGTTACCATTCATGTACATGAGCTTGAAATTTTAAACTTTACAAAACCCAATGATATGTTTTTCCACTTCAAACTGAAGTTAAGCACCAAATCTTGTCATCCACAAGATCTGCGTACCTGACCACCACAGATATAGTTAAAGGACCCAACAGTGAAATCATCAAAAGCCAATTGAAGCTGTGGTCCCGATATCCCAAGTCTGTGCTGTCCACAAGCCTGGTACCACTGAACAATCATGAACAAATAATGCAGCCAATCCTTTTTAATAAATGACCTCTTACATTCTTCCAAACTAAATCCAAGAAGCAAAGATTGAATCAACATAATAATGCAAACTCACAATATTCATTTTTCATTGAAGGCCACCTATCTGTCAAATGTTGCATAATGATAAGTTTGTTTGCAATGATCAAAGCTAAACAGCCCTTAACATTACTGTCTTCACTATTGATCCCCAAACCTTAACTATAATTGGATCCGTATAGCTACTTGATAAGGAAGGATAGGTCAAAAGTCTTCCAGGGAAAAAGAAATAGAACTAATGGTTAGAGATTACAAATATCTTTCAATGCTTTGAATTGGGGATCAAACATCTGTATAAAGTTGGGAAAGTGCTGAATAGGCATGCTGCTCTATTGACAGTCAAATGACCTCAAAACTACAAATGGAAAAAATGGTTGCACTAGAGGTCCAATTATAAAGACGTGTTTGCACCTTTCTTTTTTACTTTATTCTTTGATTGCCTTTCAGATTTAAGTGCAAAATCCCATGATTGAGCTTGGACAAATATTGGGCTTTGACCAGATTTAGGGGAAAATCCCATGATTGGGTAAACAAATATCGATGGCTTTCCATGGATTTAAGTGCAAAATCCCTGATTAAGATAAACAAAGCTCTATTAAGGCAACCTCACAAAAAGAATAACTTCAAGATATGGAGAGTGCCTTTTAGGGCACCAAGCAAAGCTCCATATAGAATGAGAATGAATCACAATTTCTGGGGTTAATTTGCATATAGCTCAGGCATAGTCTGCTTTTTTGAGCAAACAAAAGTTCCTAAATTACTGGGAGAGAAATCACTCCATGGTCCTATCTCATGAAATTTCCCAAAAAAATGTCACAAGATTATTTTCAACTCAATATGCCCAATAACATGATGTTTTATTATCATAGTGACAATTAATGGTTGCTTTTCAATACGATTTGCTGATTCTCATTAGGTTTGACAATATACATAAAATGGAAAACCAAGATTGACATATTATCTGCTTTAATAACTTTATATATACAAATTAGAAGGGCTGATTCTTGCAAGCAACTTTTTCTAGTTGCATAAGAAATCAATTAGTTAAATTAAAGGGAATCAAAATAGCATCAACGTATAAGATTTATGCCAATAAGGGTATCACCATAATAATATATTTGTTTGATATGTCATATAAAATGTTGACCCTATGCGCTATATCAAAACTTACCTATATCAATTCTTCATATTGCATATACTCATCTTTGTCAAGCTAAGAAATACAAAACTTGAAAATTATAGTAGACTCTTCAAATGTTTTATACTTAAGACTTTACATTTTCATTGATCATTTGGCTATAAATAAGATAAATCATCAAATTTACTTCTTCCATTGCTCTCATGAAGAAGATCAGATTCTGCAAATTCTACAATTCCAGAAAGGAACACTACCAGTAAATATTTGGGTATTCCTCTAGCTCCCAAGAAGCTCAAAGATTGGAAATGGTTAATTGACAGATTTGAACAAAATTCAAAAATGGACAAACAAATGGTTGTCCAATAGGAGGAAGGATGACTCTTATTAAGGCGGTTCTCCAAGCGATGCCGATTTATGTGGCGTCTGTGTTGAATATTCCAGGTACTATTTTAAAAAGATGGATTCCATATGTCAAAAATTTCTATGGAGTGGGGCTCAAGAAAAGAAAAAGTGGACACTTGTGAAATGGACTTCTCTCTGCAAACCAAAACAACAAGGAGGTTGGGTTTTAGGTTATCCACTCAACAAAATATAGCTTTGGCAGCCAAACTATACTGGAGGCTCATAAGTTGTTTGCCCGATGATCTATGGGTTGTTAATTTCAGAGGTAAATATGTGGAAAACAGTTGACCAAAGAGAATAATCAGACAACTCTTCCTAATAATGGATCTCCAGCATTAATGTTTATTAAACGTGGAGAAAATCTGATTAAAAACATCTTTTTTGGATAGTTCACAATGGTCAATCGGCTAATTTTTGGACGGACTCATGGGAAGGTCAGCCCCCAATTATAACAATCTTCCCTCAACTTCATCCTATTAAGGAGCAACTGCAAGCTAAGGGATGGATTAAGATAAGCCACTACATTCAGACAAACATTCAGCCTTGGGGTACTGAGACACGATGGAGACCTCTTATGGATTGGCCTACCAGGATTGAGCATGAAGATCAAAATCTGTTGAACAACATCCTAGGAGGACCCCTTTTGTCTTCGTCTGATCTGGATGAGTTAGGATGGGGAGGTAGCCCAGGGGAATATGAAGTAGCTTCGGGATATACATCCCTCATTCAAAATTGGACTCATCCTCAAAAAGCCTTGTTTCAGCGTATATGGCAGCCAAAGATATGGCCTAAGGTAAGTTTCTTCCTGGCTTATCATTCATAAAAGGCTTTTAACTGGAGATAGGCTACAAAAAGAGGTTTTAGAGGCCCATTTAGATGTGAACTTTGTACTCAAGATGAGGAAACATTGGATCATCTTTTCTTTCAATGCCCATGGGTTTCTATATTGTGGCAACAATTGGCTGGGTTGTTTAAACTTCAATGGAATAGTTTGGGATCCCTTACTCAGATTAATGATACTTGGAAGAATGTAATTCCTAGAGGAAAAAAGTTGCTCCCAGCTGTTTGGAGTGGTATCTCACTTCTTCTTTGGAATACATGGAAAGAGCGAAATTATAGAATATTTCGACAAACTAGTAGAGCTGTTATATATGTTTGGGAAAAAATAAAAAGTAACTTGTCAGAGAGCTTCAAACATAAGGATCACCCTCTCAAGAATGGGAGCATATCTATAAACAACTTTCTTTGAATCCTAAGGAAGCCACCATGCCTCGCTTTCACAAAAGAAAGATAGTAAGGAATGCAACTCAAGTGGAAGATGGGAAGATTTATGATGGGATGATAAATACAGATGGTGCTTCCAGGGGCAATCCTAGAAGAACAACTATGGGAGGGATTGGTCGCAACAGAGAAGGAGAAGTCCATTTCCTCTTTGCTGAAAATTTGGGAATTTCTACCAACAATGTGGCAGAAATCAAAGCCATCCGTAGAGGAATCCAGGAAGCCATTAAAATAGGCTGGCGGAAGATCAAGATACAATCAGACTCCAGAATTATGATGAACTTATTGAGCAAGTCCAATAATGGATATCCTCCTCAGTGGAGAATTGCTAAGGAGGTTTGTGAAATACGAAATCTGCAGCAGAAGGTCCAAGAAATTCAGTTTACCTACATCCTCGACAGAGGAACAAGGTTGCAGACGGATTGGCAAATTGGGCTCTAGACAATAATGATATCCTTTGCTATGGGTCACCTCCTTTATGGTGGTCTACTAAGACTCAAGAAGAAATCAGGAAAATCATAAACCTTGATTCTTTTCAATGAATAGTCATCTTGTTATTTTTGTGTATAAACCTAGAGATATGGCTAATAGCTTCCATGCTTGGCATGGTAGAGTATGTACTTGAAGATTTATATCAATATAATGATTGACTGTTTTCTTTTAAAAAAATAAAACTTATCTTTACAAAAGTATTGAGTTTCAATTAAAAAACAGTATTGGTTTTCAATAGACAACGATGATATATTATGGACTGTTACAAATTTTGCAGCTGAGGTCTGCCTGTGGTAATGGTTATATACAAATACTCAATGAGTAGTATGTAAGCAATCAGAATAAAGTTAAGCTCCTTCCTACAATTTGATTATAAAAATCCCACTTAAATGTTTTAAGACTGACGAGAAAACTAAAATTACAAAATTTCAAACAAAGGAAAAAAATCAAATTCAAAAATCTTGATCAACCTTACCACTTATCAGAAGTTTTAATTACCATCTAACCCGGGTTACTTGAAGTTTTAAGTTCTTGTCATTGACTACCATGGAACTTGTTAGAAGATATCCGAAATTGGTTCTAATATGTTGCCTCCTGGAAATCTGTAGCTAATTATGTTAGTTTTCAAGTGCTATAATAGAAAATCTTTTACATTAATATCTTAGTTTGGAGCTTATCATTTTTCTGGTTTATTTTTAACAATGGGACTGTTTCTACAGTACTGTGACTACCTTGCAGACCAGTCTGGCGCAGCTCGCTTTGAGGAGTGGAGGAAAGAAATTGCAACGGCACATTTAACATATTTTTTTCCAATCCAGAAACATTTAGGAGTTGTTGGATGACTACCCACTTGCTTGACTTGCTGGAGAAAACCCCCTATAGCCATGATGAATTCCTGATTTTGTAGAGGGTGGAGTTCTTGAACTACTGTGAGAACAACATGACTTCTTTATGTCTAAAATACAATATTTGATGTGAAGGTAAAATTCCTATAGCTTTGAGGAACATAGCTTCTTGCCTGATTACAACATTTTGTATGTTTGTAAGATGTTTCTACTGATGATTTGTTCTGATACAGACACTTGTTTATTTGCTTTTAGTAAGTTCATTTGAAAAATTTAACATGACTGCAAGATGGAAAGAATTCTTCTATAGGTCAACGAGAAATTCTTTTACGAGACTCAGAATATTGTTTCATGCACCCAGCATTACAATTCAGCAAAAAGAAGAAAAGATTGCATGGTTGATTCGCCCGAAATAATTGTCTACTCATGAAGGTTCCTCATACAACCAAAACATCTTAATTGGGTTGAGGTTCTACCAGAAAAATTGTTAATATCTTTAATTAGAGGGTAACCTGAATTGCCACATGGGGAGGGAGCACACATATTAATAATAAGAACGGTAACAAGCCAATGAGGATTTTAAGGATTAAATTATATTCTCATAAGCTTATCATCTACTTCTAAAAGAGAAAAAATGTTTTGGGAGTGAGTAAATGGTTCAATTCTTCAAATTTTAGTTTAAAGTCTAAAGAGACTATTCATCTCCTACTCACGAAAGTTGTAACTTTGACTAACAATAATCACTTTCAAAATTGAAAGACCCTAACATTATGATGCAAGGGCATATGAGGGGTATTGACAATCTTACATCATCCAAAATAATGTAGGGTGTGTTTTCATTTGTTATATTTAGTAAAACTGCACAATAGTGTGTCCCATTTAGTCAGCTAAAAATGGGGCCCATGAAATTTCACGTCAACAATTTGAGGGGTGTTTGGGCGAACACTCCCTTTGCACGAACCCCCTTTTGTTAATGTGCCATGTCATCAAAAAAGGGGTTCACTCGAACCCTCCATCCCCCCGGTTCCTTGCATATTATCCAAGAGCGAATCGATGGAATTCTTAAGGGGGTGAACCTTTGGGTAAACGCCCTTTGGCGAACCCCCTTATGTGGAGCCTAGGTGGCACCTATGTGCCTGTTTTTCCCTTAATCCATTTGGAGGGCAATTATAGGCCAAAAGATGCCACTTCAGATGCCACATGTTTAGGTCTAAATAGTGAATTAAATTATGAAAAATTACACATAAATTCATTTTTTTACAATCTTTCCAAAAATATATTTTTGATTTTTTAAAATGGGTTTTCTATTTATTTTTTAAATTCTAAACTATGGTATTTTAGGAAATTTGGTATGTCCCATTTGAGACACTATGAAAAATAGTAAATCATTTCCAAAAAAATTGAAAAAATATATTTTACTAAATTTTAATGTTATCGTTACGCTCATGAAAAAAAAATCAATTTTGAAATAAATAAAGAGATATATCACCATAAACATCTATACATATCTAAATCGAATAATATATGATCTCGTAATCAATAATTAACCCTAATGAAACAACATTAATATCAAAACGAATACTAAAAAAAAAGATGAATGTGTTCAAAACTCAAAAACAAAATCAATCGTGAGTGATCTCCAACCCATATTCTTCCATTACACTTAAAATTGATAATAAAACACTATTTTTTATGATCCGCAAAATGTAGTAGACCCCTTACTAATCAATACTTTAAAATTGGATACTCAAAATATGATTTGTAAATGGTGCAAGTGGGGAAAAATTGTTAAATACCATTTAACACTGTTTTTTAAAACTTGATCGTAATGTGTTTAAAAACTGAGTTACAATCTGATTTAGATTGATAACAAATCCATACTTATCAATATTCAATTTAAAACAATCAAATCAACTCATTTCATTTTTCCCGTAAATTAATAATTGCAATCATAAATCGATTAAAATCTACAATTTAAATTGAATAATATTGTGTAAATTAGGAAAAAGTAGAGACACCAAGTTGTTTACGGAGTTCACCAATTGGCTATGTCTCTGGGTTCATTCGAACCGATCCATTAAAAATAGACAACAAGCACAATTAAAAAACTTACAATACCATAATGGAACAAATAACTTGCAAAAATATACCCACCGACCTTGGAAGACTCGATTATACTCGCAATGTCGTCCCAACTTCTGGTAGCAAGTGCATGATCAGTTTCCCATCATTCTACGTCAAAGTGTCACTTCAACTCCTTACAAAGACGTCAAATGAAAGCTAAAACAGGAAATCAAGTACATCATATGGAGCGTCTCTAAATTCTGGACAAATCTCTAGTTCCCTCGAGTTCGAAAACGTCGTCATGATGACTTAAATTGCCATTCTTTACCAATTACCCCTTGACTTTAAAATACACAGGTCAAAAATTTGACCCCTTACAAATTCCAAATGCCTACTTTTATACCGCTTGCAAGTAGTTGGTGGATTGGTAAGGCTTCTTGATTTTTGCACGAGGTTAGGAGTTCGAATCTCCCAAAGTGCTTTGACCATAATATGTGCATAGGGTTTCTTTGTTTAAACTTGTCTATCCCACATTATTTGTGGGAGAGTGGATGAGTTAGTTTTAAAAAAATGTGGGGCATTATTTCAAATGGCCACAAGACCATTTTGTTTGAAGTATAATGCACCATGGTTAAGTTCTTGGAAAATATGGATAGCGCTTGGTCTCCATGTGATAGTTTGTGGAGCGCTTGGGGTTGGAGTGTGTTTGTTATGTGGCGGTTGTGGAGCGCTTGTGGTTGGAGTGTGCTCAATATGTGGGTGCTTAATGTAAAACATGTGGAATGCGCTTAACATGGAAAATGAGATGACAATACCCCAAAATAGCCAAATCCATTAACTTCTCACTTGCCACGTGTTAGCACGAGAGGGCACAAAAATAATATGTGGTAAACTATAGTGTAATTAAATAAATTAAATTCACACCAATTACCACACGAAAGAAGGGTCCCCTTCCGACACAAAAGCGAACTCCACTGGTTATGGTCTCGGTAGTCGGCCTTTTGCAAATCGACCATCGAAGACCGAAGGAGTAAACAAACATGTTTAAGTCTTTTTTTCCTCGACCAACCTTGAATCATGTAAATAGGTTTTGGGAACGAACTACGGTCTTGTTTGACTTGCACTTGTTTGTTGACCAACTTTGACCAACGACAACTTGAGCATACATGTTAGTTTTGCGCGTTCTCCAATAAACGTTGGAAATCTCTTGGAATGTTTTACCGTACTACATTAGTTTAGGGAGATCTTGGGAACTTTTGATGCCCAAAATGACCTCCGGATCACACCTCCCCAATAAGACTCTTTTGGTCTCCAAAAGGAAAGTAACTCACTGAATCAGCTAAACGAGATCTCTGCATCACACCAAAGTACATAAACCAAAATATAGCATAGTGGTTAAGGTTTCCAAATGTATTGAAATGCCAAAAATATCACGAAAATGGATTAGTGTAAATAGACACAAAGCGCCTTCCAAAGAGGCAATGTCTAACTAAACTTGTGTGAATTGGCCAATACTACAACTGCAAAAGTAGATTAGTATGAAATGACTACCAAATGCCAAAAATAGGCGGTGTCCACTGACCCTTGTGAAACTGTCATTCATGACAAAATATCACTGTAAAATATCACTGCAAAATATCATGGAAATGATTCAGAAATCAATTGCAAAATGCTTATAAAGAGGTGAGAGTTAGATTGAATCCTTGAAAATGCATGTGAAAATCAAAATATCTATCCAATGTAATATTGGGGATAGAATCAAATTGCATGCACAACTATCACAACCCAAATCGGTGAAACCGCCAATACTTGCATGAAAGATCCCAAACCACACACAACACACATCACACAACACACACACATATATATATATATATATAAATATTGCTTGCCTTGGCTCAAATCAACCGATAACATCAAAAGGGTCCATAGAACACCATACTAAACTGCATAGATAAATTAAATAAAACAAAACCCACAAACCGGGGAATCCAGAAAAGATGCCTAGGGTTTAACTGGGAAATTTCTTCATAAACAATTCAACCATGTATTTAATAATGATTTCTGATGCTAAATATTACGGCAATACAATTATAAATCTGCAGATAGATTTAATAATAAAGATTGACCAAAAACCCACTGTAAATGAATCAAATCAAATCGATTTGATATATATTTGATGCTGGGAATTACAATAATTATCTATCATGAAAAATACCTCAGATACGGCACATAACAACTGTAGAAGAAGTCGCCCCACTCTAGAAGAAGTCTGTATGCCCACTGCTGCAATTTATTTCTCTGTCTAATTGCTGGAATAATAAAAACCTGTGAATACAATGAAGACCTTGTGTGAATCTTCCTCCTTCGAATTGGGTTTCCGTCCAATCCGTAATCTCCAAGGGTTTTCGTCCATCGAGAGTAATTAGCAAGAGTTGCTCTGAATTTGTTTTTGTTCAAAATAATCGGTGTCCTTGAGCAAATGGGCCAAATCCTCCTTTTATAACCTTTTCCGAGAATTTTCATTAAAAGTAAATATAATTAATAAATCATTTATTAATTAATTACACCTTATAACTTCGAAAGTGATTTATTTATTTAATTAATCATTCCCGGCGCCCAAGGTCACTAAATTAGCATCTCATCATTTAGAACTTCACATTCTCTTTCCGACGAATGCGACTATAATACTCAAGTGCTCACCAAGTAATTCATACAAATATAAGCACCCCGAGTAAAATAATTAAAATAAGCCATTAATGCTCCCAAAGTGTGGAAATCGTCGGAAAGCACCGGAATCGAAACTAAGCGAGCAAAAGCGTGTCCGATGACGAATAATGAGAAATGAAGTCGGTTGGGTGACTTACTATAAATAGATACTCTCTCCAAGAATCTTGAGAACACACTAGAAGCCGAAAATAACCTCGAAAAGTGCCAAGTGAGTCCTTAAGACCAATGAACTCATTTTTAACATCAAATAATCCACCGATCATCCGATAAAACCCTTACCTGCTATGCACATCATCTCCTAATAATGAGACTAGCTTACAAAGATGACAAATATGCTACCCACCAAGTGTCCAAGGGTCATGCTTAGAAAGAGGGACATTACATGCAAAATATCCCCTGGTGCAACTTGCAAACCAATTTGTTATTATAATAAAAATATACTCTAATTGTAACCACATGTAATAGTTACAAATAAATGCCTATAATTGATAGGGACTTAAAATCAAGTGCAATTATTACGTATGGGTAAAAAAAGTTTGTATTATTATTATACTTACAAATGGTGCCCAATAGGGTCTTATAAGCATCCATACATTTGCACAATAAAAAGCGACAACAAATACTCTGAAAATGCAAATCCAAAATTAGACATTCTAAATATGCCCATTGAACCTGCATACTCTGCTGTCAAAATCAAAATAGAATTTATCAACCATAAATGTGAGAAGACATTCAAGTATGATAAACCTGTCACTCAGCTCTTCCCTACAGTGACTCCAAAAATCAGATTCAAAGCTGAAAATGAATATGGGAAAATTTCCTTTCAACATACAACAAAATCCCACAAAATTGCTTTGAAAAATTGCAAGCTATTTATCAATCACAACTATGCAAACATGAAACTAAGGAATTGTTTTTCAGCCCACTTTATAGGATTTTCCTTTTTAAGCTTTTTAATTTCCTCAATGAATACTTCGGTATCTACATGGGTTAGATAAAAATCATTGGTTTTACATTGCTTTCTTTCCTAACAACTTTCCATTGTTGTTTCAAATGAAGCTTCCAACACTTGTCAACCTCATGACCTTTCTGTTATAATGGGTATAATATCGTTTGTCCACTTTTTTAGGAAACTTACCCAAACTGCCATTTTAGAACCCTATTTAGGGAATGATCTCAAAAATATTACCCAAAAAAGATTTCCTTTTCCAACACTTAGCTACATAGTGGTTAGAAAATCCACAAAAACTGCATGGATAAATGTACCACAAATTTTGTGTATCTAATCCATAATCAAAAGGAACGTTGGAATATTTACATTGTTTATTGGGTGTGGTGGAGGTTTCTCCCTTGTAGTCTCAATTGTCCTAGAGCATTCACCGTTTCATTCTGACCACCAAAACTAAATCCCAAACCTACTGACACAAGGCCTATCCTCTACCTAAATGGGGTTAGCAATACCTTGGCCTTCTTTTCCAAGGTTTTTTCCATTAAATCCATTTTAAAAAGTAATTTTGAACCAATCCCTCTAGTGTGTTGTTCAAATTTACAAAAATCATTTTCAACTAATTTAGAATGGGAAGATTCAACAATTGGCGATATACTTACAATGCTTATCTCAGATTCACTACGTGCACTTGTGGGAGAGGAATATCCTAATTGCCAAATGGACTTGTTTTTCCCCTTCGCGTCACCACCAGTTTGTAACCTTGCCAAGAGCTCATCCTTGGATTTCAATTTGGTTTTCAATTTTCACATTCCTCTTCCAAGGAATAGTACATTGATCTCAGGAGAGCATTGTCTTCTGGATCTGGTAGTTGTATGCCTCAAGCTCATCGAGCTTTTCCCTTTGACATTTTTCCCATAGTGCACCTATACCGCCAATCACAACTAAACCAAATGCAAAATATGGAGCAACAAACGATACCAAGCTTGATCTTTAATCATTAATTATCCCTTATTAAACAACACTGATATCAAAATGGATACTTTAAAAATTTGATCATGAGTGTGTTCAAAATTGAAAACAAATTCAACCGTGAGTGATCTCTTACCCACATTCTTGCATTACACAATTAAAACCTGATAAAAACACTCTTTTTATGATCTCATGTAAACCGTAGTAGACCCCCTAATAATCAATAGTTTAAAATTAGATACTCAAAATATGATCCGTAAATGGTGCGAGTGGGAAAAACTTGTTAAATACCATTCAACACGAATTTTAAAAACTTGATCGTAATGTGTTTAAAAATTGAGTTACAATATGATTTAGAATGATAACAAATCCATACTTCTCAGTTATTCACTTTAAAACGATCAAATCAACTCATTTTTTCCCTTAAATTAATAATTTCAATCATAAATCACATAATCTGATTAAAATATGCAATTTAAATGAACAACATTACGTAAAATCGGAAAAACAAAGACACCAAGTTGTTTACGAAGTTCACCAATTGGCTACGTCTCGGAGTTCATTTGAACCGATCCATTAAAAATAGATTGCAAGTAAAATTAAAAAACTTACAATATCATAATGGAACAAATAACCTACACAAATATGCCCATAGACCTGGAAGACTTTAATTATACTCAACAATATCGTCCAAACTTCTAGAAGTAAGTGGGTGATTAGTTTCCCAACATTCTATGTCAAATTGTCACTTCAAGTACTTACATAGATGTCAAATGAATGCCAAAGTGATAAATCAAGTACATCATACAAAGCGTCTTTGAACTATGGACAAATCTCCAATTTTTCCAAGTTTTGAAATCGTCATTATGATGACCTGTATTGCCATTCTTTACAAACTGTTTCTTGACAATAAAATACACAGTAAAATAATTGACCCCTTACAAATACCAAATGCCTCCTTTTATACCACTTGCAAGTGGTTGGAGGATTGGTAAGGCCGCTTGATTTTTGCACGAGGTTAGGAGTTCAAATTTCCCAAAGGTGCTTTGACTATAATATGTGCATAGACTTTCTTTGTTTAAACTTGTTTATCCCACATTATTCATGGGAGAGTGGATGAGTTTGTTTAAAAACAAATGTGTGACATTATTTCAAATGGCCACAAGGCCACTTTTGTTTGCAAGTATAATGTGCCATGGTTAAGTTGTTAAGCACTTGGAAAATATGGATAGCGCTTGGTCTCCATGTGGCAGTTTGTGGTGCGTGTGTGGTTGGAGTGTGCTCACCATGTGGGAGCTTAATGTAAAACATGTGGAATGCGCTTAGCATGGAAAATGAGGTGGCAATACCCCAAAATCGCCAAATCTGCTTAACTTCTCACCTTCCACGTGTTAACACGAGAGGGCAAAAAAATAATATGTGGTAAACTATAGTGTAATTAAATAAATTAAATTCACACTAATTACCACATGGCGGCAGGGTCCCCCTCCGACACAAAAGCAGACTCTACACTACGGTCTTCGTAGCCAAACTTTTTGGTGAATTGATTGTAGAAGATGGAGGAGTAAACAAACACGTCCAAGTCCATTTTTGCCTCGGCCAACCTTGAATTACACAAATAGGTTTTGAAATGAACCACGGTCCTATTTGACCTACATTTTTTTGTTGACCAACTTTGACCAATGACAACTTGAGCATACAATGTCCATTTTACATGTTCCAATATGTGTTGGAATGCTCTTCCATACTATATTGTTTAGGAGATCATGGGAACTTTTGATGCCCAAAATGGCCTCCGGATCAATATATTCACTAGAATATTAATAAAAAATTAAATATATATCCAAAAATTGAAAAAATTATCCATTTAATAGAGGATTAAGTCTAGAATATATATCTAAAACTTCATAGAAAACAAATAGGTTTTGTCTACATTACAAGATGTTGGCACAATGTAGCTCCACTATAAAATAAAAAACAATCTTTGAAATTAATGACTAAAAACCATATTTTTTTTCAAAAAAAATCCACATACATTATACATTCAAAATGCAACATTTCATTAGTTTACAACATTTTCAAATTCTATGTAGTTTTGTGGCAATTGCCTCTACAATTTCAATGATGTCAAAAATTCATGTGTTTAGAGGTACAAAAGTGCAAAAAAAGTGGGACACACTTATGTGCTTTGACATGTCCATTGGGGATACGAGACACACAATATAAGCTTTATCACCCCTTTGGCAACTCCGTATTTGCTTTGTCCTATCATTTCTTTCCTAGTTCAAGTTGGTTGAAGATTCATCATTTTTTCTTTTTGACATCAAGCATGTACATTTTTGAGATGTTGAGACATCTTTTGGATTTGTAAGTTGACTTGGTCATTTTATGTATGAACCGTTCAAAAATGGTCTTGATGTGTGTTTTTATTTTTAGATTGCAATCCAACCATTTCCCCTGGTCTCTCTTCCCCTTTTCTATAAATGTAAAATGTTGAGGCATTATCAAGGGAGAGGATTTTGGATAAAGAACAAGTAAACTAGGACCGTGAAAAGAATTCATTTGTATTTTCATCTTTGACAAGAAGGAATATAAAGAGGTGCATTACAAACTGTGTGTTGAATGTTATTTCTTTATTTGATGTGTTGTTCTTAAGTTCAATACATTATAATATTCCTTACTTTCAAGTTTTGCATTCATTAAATCTTAATCAAGTTTATTACTCGGGTGTGTGTGTGTGTGTGTGTGTGTGTGTGTGTGTGTGTGTGTGTGTGTGTGTGTGTGTGTGAAGAAACAATAATAGTATATCGCTTAAGAAACATTGAGAACTTTTAAAAGTAAAGATATTAGATGTTGACAAAAGAAAAGTTAAAATCAAGGTGGAAAATACCCGCGAATATCCCCATAACCAGCCAAACGAAAGGTGAATTTGACAGTATTCAAAAACAAAATTTTCACCTGGTTTTTCATGGCTCCATCAAATTGACGCGACACAAGACGAATACAAGACGCCAATACCACTCCCGACACGCGCCAATGGAACGCCAATGGTCTAGATCGACGCGCATCACACGCGCGCACACACTAATCGTTCGTAATGACGCACGACGCCGGCTCCCAATGACGCACGACACTGGCTCGTAATGACGCGCGACATTGTCTCCTACCGCCGCGCGCATCGCTCGTAATGACGCGCGACACATCGCCTCCTACCGCCTCCTACCGCCACGCCATCGCCCCTAATGACGCGCATGTCATTTTCTCCTACGACGACGCACGCCATCGCTCCTATTGACGCGCGTGCGCCAGCCTAGACTCGCCGCGCACGCCGCCTAAGACCTTTGACGCGCGACATCGCTTTATTGACGCTGCGACACTGCATCCCCTAATGACGCGCGCATCTCGCTTTCTATCGACGCGCGTCACGAACCTCGCTGACGCACGCCAAAGGTCTTAGCTGACGCGCGCGACAATAGGGAGGAAGTGACGCGCGCGCGCGTAGGGGACAAAGTGTCGCACGCGTCACTGGGAGGAGCCGCGTCACGCGTCAAAGGTCTTAGCCGACGCGCGACAATAGTCCTAGCCGACTGATGCGCACACAATAGAGCCAAAGCGCGCGCCGCAGGGAGCAAATGACGCACGCAATAAGGGCCAAAGACGCCTATTTAGCTTATAAATACCCTTCTTGTGCCGCTCATTTTCTCGCTTTTCATTTTCCCGCTTCTTGAATTTTTACAGTGTCTAAATCGTTGTCAAAGACGCAATTACAACTATAATGTCGACTTCACATGCTTCCCAATTGCAAGTTCAAGCAAGAAAATCAAGAGAATCCAACTCAATCGATTTCCAAGATCAACTACAGAATCCCTTATGCCCTCACATCCATACGGCTTTAAAGATGTCTTCTAATATCAAGATTTGATGGAAGAGTGTGAATTTACAGGCTCAAGTTAATATGCCCCATTTCAAACAGATCCGGATATTTTGAATTACCTTCTCACATCCTACAATTCGTAGAGGACGGTATTTTTATGTGACTCAACGATGGCCAAATGTTCCAATTCACTATCAAGCAAATGACATCCATCGGTTTACGGGCCTTCCTTTCAAAATTTACCAATTACAACCAAGGCAACACTCCCGAAGAAGACAAGAAATTTCTCGAATCAACGATTTGGTTTCCATGTTGATTGTAAAGTATAATTCGCTTTTAATTCATATTTTTATTCTTTTTTTATTCTCGATACAATTTGCTGTTATAAATTTATAGTAATTTTCACTGCTTCGCATTCGCAGCCCATGTCAATAAATCCAGCGTGGTGTAGATACACAATCAATCGCACACCACTTTCACCGCACTTATTTCATTTTTTCAAGCCAAATTGTTTTGCAGGTCGCCAAACAGATATACCAAATTGGGCCATCAGATACATTTGTGCCACTATCTCAAAACGAAAATTCGATTGGTGCACATATCTATCCAAAAAATAAGAACCGACATAACAAATTCAAAACTCTCGATAAACCTTTCATTTATTCAACAAACTATCTCCTCGGCTTCTACTATGAGGCAATTTTAAATTTAAAAGATAAACAAATTCCTACTTGCTCGATGAGGCTTTGAAGAAATTCTCAATTCCATTTGAAGAACAATGTATAAACTATTTAGTTTGTAATTGTATTTCAATTTTCGACATTACAAAGGTACATGCTTATTAAAACTTAAATTTTAATGTTTTGCAGAAGATATCTCAAGCCCTTCCCCAAAAAAAAAAGTTATCGAGAGGAAGAGGCCAACAACACGCGGAGGCTTCGGGGACTCCCAATCTGAAATGGAAGCTCACTCCTCTCCAAACCCTCAACAGCTTGAACTCGTTAAACGCCGAGAAGTAATACATTCTCATATATTATTTACAAATTCCAAAGTTGCATATTTATTTTTCAATTTAAATTTTAACCAAATGAATTGACAACATTTAATATTGATGAATCACAGTGGACTTCTGAACCTTCTTCCCCAACTCACTCCATACAATGCATGCATTCATATCTTCCGAATACCACCGAGTACAACTCCTACAAGGCCACCCGTAGCACCGAGAAAACAACCCCGACAACAAGGTACAACTTTTCTATAGTACGCTTTAATTTCGTAGTTTTGACTTTATGAATTGTTTTAATATTTTTCATTTTTTTCTTGTACTTTTCAGCACATGTCACCATGATCAAACCACAAAGACCGACACCCACTCAACCATTAATTTTTAAAATGCCAACCAGAGGAACAAAGAAAAGAACATCAAACGCATGCCTTTTGCTCCGCCCCTAGTGGGACACTAAACCTTGCCTCCTCGCTTCAATTCCAACTCTATCACTTGGTGGCTTGCCCAAAGGCAACGGGCATATCTGCTTTGAACAATATAAATTTAGATGAAGATTATTTGGGCATCGATAAGAATGACCCAACCGGTTTTTTTCGATACCCGCGAGATGATTCAAGGCCAAAGCAGGTATACTTCAAATTTCAATTTTAATATGCTTTACAATTTTGAATTACATTCTCGATTTAAATTTATTTATCTAAATCTTGATTAATTTTTTCAAAAACAGATCAGCCCACCCAAAGGCGTAAAACAAGGAGCAATTGATCTTGGTGAAAGCCCCCATACTTCTCCAAAGAAGATCGTCTCGCATCGATTCGGGAGTGAACAATGCTTGCCACGCTTTCCTTTGAGAACTTAATTGGTTATGATTGTCAATCCCATGTCGCTGAGTTTATTATTCCTCATATCCAACAAATTATAGAATGGGAGAGAAGGGCTAAAGTTCTTATCAATGAGATTATTAGTCGTTATGAAAATTATTGGCAACGGATAGTTTATACGCCGCACCCGTAATCAACTCGCGAAGATGGATTCCTTACTTACCCAAGTAAGATGTGGGACTGCCACGCTTAACAACAACTATAAAGACGACATTTTAGATAAGGCATTAAACAAATTGGAAAATATTAGTGCCGAGGCCTGCATATTTTAACAAATGGTCCAAGGACAAGGATTTGGTATCAATCGCAAATGCCGAAAGAGATAGAGCGGTTGTAAGTACTATTACATTCAAACAATCATTCTGGTTAATTTGAAATTTTGAATTTACATTAATATTTTGAATTGACATTACTCTTTTTGTGCAAATTGAAATATGAAAATTTGAAGAGTCAAAGAAGGTTTTGCAAGTTCACTTGGAAACAAAGAAAGAACAGATTATCCGCAACAAAAAATTTGAAGCAAAATATTGTTTTGGTTAACAAACAAAACAATACACTAAAGCGGATAATTAAAGAGCATGGTCTCGACCCTGACATATTATTCAAAGCCAAAGCAACAGCTGATCCAAATTTGCTGTCGCATGGAGATGCAACAAATCAAGAAGAAAGAATTTTAAAAATCTGACAAGGCAAGGTCAGTAAGATCTTATAAGTTCAGGGGTTATTTCGTGTGGGGAAAGAGGTACAACCACAATGGAAGAAGCCATTGGGGAAGAGAGCAGAGTAGAATTGTATAAAGAAAAAGAGGGTTTTGAAAATTAGAAACTTTTATTATTGAGGAAACTTTAAATATTGAATTTGAAAACTTCTACTATTGAGTATGTACTATGGTATTTGAATTTAATTATATGGATTTATATAAAGTCTTTAATTTTAATTGCATTAGATGGTGATTATCATGAATTATATGTATGTTTCTTGTTTACTTGCATTGTCATGAATCAGTATGTGGACGTAGATGATGAATGATGATAATTGATAATTAATGATAGATGATGATGAAAGACGATGATCAATTTAATGTGTATAATGTAAAATGTAGTGCCTAAATATCTTGTGGGACTTTAATTATCTTGAAAATTATGTTTTTGGGAAAAATAAAGAACTAAGATTTGAAATGCATCTTTAGGATTTCTCCTTAATAGACTTATGGTGTAGGAAAATTCTATTTTAAAGAGATTCACCTCTATATAAGTGCATAATCTCTCATTAGAGAGGTTGTTTGACATCCAAAATAGTCAAGACCATTTGTCGAAAATAACGCTTTTGCTGAAACAATCATCGATGTGGAGGCTAGATTAGCCAATTATGAAATAGTTAAATTCCGTGCCATAAGAATTAGAGCTTGGGAAATAATCAAGACCATGGTTTAAAAGATATGGTTTTGTTATCATGGATATTGTTTTGTGTAGAGTAGATTGACAAGTCATTGTGTAAATAGTCAAGGTTATGGAGGCTAGATTAACCAAAGTCAATAACCATGTGATTAAAAGATAGGTCAAGCTCGATATAGAACTTTGAAGTTTAATGTAAAACATATAAGGTTTTTATCATGAAGATTAGTCTCAGATAGATCAAGTTCATAGGTTGAAGAATCCTATCATTTTTTTATATTTGATAAGGGTGAAGAATAATTGTGGATTAGAACCGGGAGGCTATAAGTTGGAATAATTTTGAGTGTGTAAGAAAATATCAAGGTCAAACTAGATCATAGGTGTGTAAGTATTTATGTAGAGCCTCAAGAAGGCACACTACATTTGCAGGATAGTTTGAAGTTAATAGAATTATCAATGTTCTAGTATTTATTACTAGAAAGGATTTTTATTAGATAAAGACTCATCAAGTTCCTCACATTTCATTCTTCCATTTAGATCTAATTTTTTTCTTTGGTTTAGTTTATTACATTCATGATTTCTAAAAATCCCAATATGTAGTATCAAATTAATGCTTTCTTAGAACAAATTCAGCATTTTGATTTAAATAGTTGTGATTAGTGTAGATTTGGGTGGTGACTATAGGATATGGAAGATAGCATTAGAATTGAGTTTGAATAACTTCGTGTTAGAGGATGATCATTATAAGTCTAAAATAGATCTATTTCTTCATGGAGAAATCAAGAAGTGATGGATCTATGACAAAAGCAGGGAATTTTAGGAAGAGTGTCGACTTATATTTATAATAGTATAATGTATTGTTTAATAGTTTATCCCAGCTTAAAAAAATATATCAAAGGATTTTGCACATATAAAAATAAATTAAATATAATTCTAAGAAATCAAGAAAGAATCATCACCGTAAGAAATTAAACATAATTACAAATATGATAGGGTTTAGCTTACCTCTTGCGTATTAGATTGCTGTGAAATCATCAAGGGTAACGTGCTAGATCTTTGTTTTACCCGACATCAGAGATAGAGGGGTGAGTTGCCCGACATCACACCCCGAGAAGTGCCAAAGAACATCTTTAAATATATAGACCAACAATATCTTTAAATAAATGATAACAAGAGCTGAAAAAATGTAAAGTAACAAACAATAAGATTATGTTGAAGAAGATACCTATTTAAAATTGAAATCATCCCCGTAATGTGCTAGATCTTTGTCTTAAAAAATTCAACATAAAAATGGATTAGTAGATAGATGGGTGAGTTGCCCGACATTGTCACCCGAGAAGTAACAACTTTCCTGACGGATGTCAACCCAATGCTTTTCAAAAATAAAATATTGTATTTAACTAAATGTAAATACATAGACATCTTTAATGATAACCAGAGCTGAAAAAATGAATAAGAATAAACAATAAGATTAAGGGGAAAAAGATACCTCCTTAAAGTTGAAATCATCACTACCACTGGTAATGAGCTATATCTGTGTTTCAAAAAAACCCAACACGAGAAATGGATTAGTAGATAGATGGGTGAATTGCCTGACATTTTTAGTATATAGACTCAGTAACATCTTTAATGAAAACCAGAGCTGAAAAAATGAATAGTAACAAACAATAAGATTAAGGGGAAAAAGATACCTGCTTAAAGTTGAAATCATCACTGCCACTGGTAATGAGCTAGATCTGTGTTTTAAAAAAACCCAACACGAGAAATGGATTAGTAGATAGATGGGTGAATTGCCTGACATTTTTAGTATATAGACCTGTAACATCTTTAGGAAAACCCATGGTTAACCAAAACATGAAATGTGTATAGGAGTGTCTTTTAGTGCTTCATGCCAAATTTAATCAGATTTTGAAATGAGTATTTAAACTTATTCAAGTTTTTATAAAACTGGATCGCTTAGAAATGCAAACTAAACAACCTGTCTTCTTAGCATCCAAGAAAAAATACAATGCCTTCTTCAGATAAATCATAGAAGTTAATTTTGTATAGGATTCACATCTTGAGATATTGTAAAATGTTTTGGGGAAAATGGATCAGTATCAAAATATGTTGTATAGGATTCACATCTTGAGATTCTCTCTTCAGATCGCTTCTTGAGTGGTCAATTAAAATATGTCTTTTTTTTTCAAATTTTTAAGGTGGTGCATATGATCATAGCTCAATAAGGTTGTTTACATATCATATTAGTTACAAGAATGAACTTGAAATCTTTGATCCTTTAGTAGATTCATCTCATCCTATGTAAGGATATTCAGCACAAGTATGAGGTTTGAAAGATACAATAAGGGTAAAGTGATCAAAATTGTTGTGTAACGGAAAGTTGTTTTTACTTTCTTCTAATTATCATTGTTGAGCTGATGAAATACTTGGTCACCCTCGCAATGAGTATCAAAGTATAAAATTCCTCGCTACCACCTTGTTTTGTTTTCCTTTCTCAAGATACAATGTTCAAGTGTATGTTCAAGACAATTTTCTTGAAGCTCCCCATTTCTATGCCTCAATTGATTAATCATGATCTTCTCAAGTACAATTGATAAAATGAAGTGTCTCAAATATTGAAAAAAATTTTTTTACACCAACATAAAGTTCTCTCAGCAAGCAAGGTCGATCATCTTAAAAAGGTAACATTGTGTAAATTTTGTCAAGAGTGCCTTACTGGTACCTCATCTCAAACTCAGTCTTAGCATATATCATGAAGTTTCTTTTTGAACTTATCAAACAAGACCCTATCATCATCAAGTACACACCAAACACTGTTGTTTCTTTGGTCCGGGGATAAATTTGAAGGCTTCATCTCAATTGGCTGCATTGCAAACATGAAGGGAATTTCCTCTAGTGCAAAAGAGGTGAAAACTTCGAATTCCATTAAATTTTGGATAAGAAATCAATTATTTGGTAGTCTCAGTTTTCTCTCGTGGCATAAAGAGATCCATCTAGTCACTCATCACTCCCGACGCACGTCAATGGAACGTCAATGGTCTTGACCGACGCGCCATCACTCGCCATCGCTATCGACGCGCATGGGCCTAATGACCGCTCCTAATGACGCGCACCATCGCTCCTTTTTTCGACGCGCCACGCTCTTTCGACGCGCGCATCGGCTCTTCCTATCGACGCGCGCATCGCTACTTTTGACGCGCGCACGCTCTTTTTACCGACACGCGCGACGCCGCCGCTATTGACGCGCCGCCACCGATTCTATCGACGCGCGCACACTCGCTCCTATTGACGCGCGTCGCTGACTCCTATTGTCGCGCCACACGATCTTATCGACGCGCGCCGCTTTTTTATCGACGCCGCGCATGATCCATTGACGCGCGTCAGCTAGGACTATTGTCGCGCGTCAGCTAAGACCTTTGACGCGCATCAATTGAAGCCATTGACGCCCGATTTAGCCTATAAATACCCTTCAACCGGTCATTTTCTCGTTTTCACCTTCCAGCTCTTGAATTTTTGCAGGTCTCAATGCTTCCTAACCAAGTTCAAGAATAAAATCAAGAGAATCCAATTCAATCGATTTCCAAGATCAACTACAGGAATCCCTTATGCCCTCACATCCATACTGTTTTAAAGATGTCTTCAGAATATAAAGATTTAATGGATGCGTGTGAATTTACAGGGCTCGTTAATATGCCCCATTTCGAAACAGATCCGATATTTTGAATTACTTTCTGTCATCCTACAATTCAGAGGACGGCATTTTTTATGTGACTCTGAACGATGGCCGAATTTTCCAATTCAGTATCGAAGCAAATGACATCCATCGGTTTACGGGCCTTCCGTTCAAAAATTTACCAATTGTTACAACCAAGGCAACACTCGTGGAAGAAAAGAATTTTCTCAATCAACGCTCGGTTTCCATGTTGATTGTAAGTATAATTCGCTTTAATTCATATTTTTATTCTCGATTCTCGATACAATTTGTTGTTATAAATTTATAGTAATTTTCACTGCTTTCGCATTTCATGCAGCCCATGTCAATAAATAAAGGCGTGGTGTCTAAGATGTAGCATTTCGAGTACATGTAATTTTTGCAATGCTAGTGTCTAAGATGAGCTTTGAACTTTGTTTGACCCGATGAGTGCAAAGGGAAAAGTTTAAACAAAAAAAGATCTTAAGAAAACTGATGGAACCAAGAAGGGGAAATTAATTGATGTTCCCAAACTTGATGATGCAAATCAAGCAGGGGGAAGAATTCTCGATCAATGTACTTTAATATTAACTGAGGGTGACTCACCAAGGCTCTTTGCTGTAAGTGTTTGTGCCTCAATCAGAAATGTGAATACCGAATTTGGTAGATTGTGACATGTTTCGACATCACTTTCCAATTTAATTTTTTGTTATTTTAGTTATCTTTATCCTATCAAAAAGGGTGAATATCTATTGTTGGTCAATATTATTATGGCGTGTTTCCTCTCGTAGGTAAGTCGCTCAATGTCGTGGAAGCTACCACTCACCAACAAATGGAGAATAAAGAGATAGTAAATATAAAAAAATCCTTGGTCTACAGAAGATAAAATATATGACAACATTAAATCTTTAAGATATGGCCATCTGATGATAATGACAGACCAGGTACATGATCTTTGTCTAGCGCTATTTAGTTTCTGCTTAATTCTGACACATCCTTTCTAGTGAGATCCTTTTTGACTTGTCCTTTGTCTCTTAAAGGACCATGATGGTTCCCACATCAAAGGATTGCTGATCAATTTCATACACCATACCTGGCCATCACTGCTTAAAATTCCTTCATTTGTTGTGGAATTTATCACTCCTATTGTCAGGGAATGTTCCCCCTGTATATTTGGTTGAGTGTATTGAGACTCTTTATATTTGTTTTTAAGCCTCCAGATGTTATGTATCTCCATGTCTAATTTTGGCACATGTTGATGTAGGCAACTCACAAAAATGGAAATGTGTTATCTTTTTACACAATTCCTGAGTATGAAGCTTGGAGAGAATCATTGAGTGGATCGATAACTGGCTGGACCATATAGTACTACAAAGTAATGCTAGTTTGTTTTCTCTTATATGTTTTCAAGTTCTGGTTTTGTTCACTTGCTGATTAGGTATCACTTGTTGCTTGGACCATACAGGGTTTTGGCACAAGTACTTCTAAAGAGGGCAAGGAGTATTTCATAGATCTGGACAAGCACAAAAATATTTTGTGTGGGTTGATGAGAAAGATGGAGATGCTTCCTCATATCAATCAGCTTATAGAATGGGACAGAAGGGCTAAGGTTCTTATCAATGAGATTATTAGTCGTTATGAAAATTATTGGCAACGGGATAGTTTATACGCTGCAGCTGATCCAAATTTGTTATCGCATGGAGATTTCTGGTGTTTGGGGAAAGAGGTACAACCACAAAGGGAAGAAGCCGTTGGGGAAGAGTGCAGAGAGTAGAATTGGATAAAGAAAGAGAGGGTTTTGAAACTAGAAACTTTTATTATTGAGGAAACTTTAAATATTGAATTTGAAAACTTCTACTATTGAGTATGTACTATGGTTTTTGAATTTAATTATATGGATTTATATACAATCTTTAATTTTAATTGCATTAGATGGTGATTATCATGAATTATATGTATGTTTCTTGTTTACTTGCATTGTCATGAATCAGTATGTGGACGAGATGATGAATGATGATAATTGATAATTAATGATAGATGATGATGAAAGACGATGATCAATTTAATGTGGACGAGATTTATCATCAAGCACAAGTAATTCTTCTTCTCTAGACTTTTGAACTTGTTTTAAGATAATTATTCTCTACACTTGTAACGATATGATCATAATGTCATTAGAATGGATATAGATGATAAATAAATGGAATGTGTTATAATGGATATAGATGACATTAATGATTAGAATGGATATAGATGACATTAGAACGAATAGAATTGTAATGATATGATTATGAATTATTTTTAAAAATGAAATTGTTTTAATAAATTTAAAATTAGATAAATAATTGTGTTAATAATAATTGTAGTGTCAGGACTCAGGATATGATAATGATATGGTGATGATATGATATATATGGATGATGAGGAATTTTATGTGGACTTATATTTAAAATCGTATAATGTATTGTTTATCCCGAATTTTATGTGAATTTTATGAGGAATTTTATGTGGACTTATATTTAAAAATAAATTAAATATAATTCTGAGAAATCAAGAAAGAATCATCACTGGTAAGAAATTAAACATAATTGCAAATATGCTAGGGTTTAGCTTACCTCTCAGATTAGATTAGATTGTCAGAAATCATCAAGGGTAACGTGCTAGATCTTTGTTTTACGTTAGATCTTTGTTTTACATGACATTGTAGATAGAGGGGTGAGTTGCTCGACATTGTCATCACCGACTCTCTAGAAGTGCCAAAAAATTCAACATCTTTAAATATATAGACCAACAATATCTTTAAATAAATGTAAATATATAGAATTAGACTCAGTAACGCCTTTAATGATAACAAGAGCTGAAAAAATGTAAAGTAACAAACAATAAGATTATGTTGAAGAAGATACCTATTTAAAATTGAAATCATCACCTGTAATGTGCTAGATCTTTGTCTTAAAAAAATTCAACACAAAAATGGATTAGTAGATAGATGGGTGAGTTGCACTCGACATCACAATCCCCGAGAAGTAACAAATTTCCTGACGGATGTCAACCCACATTTTCAAAAATAAAAATATTGTATTTAACTAAATGTAAATACATACACTGTAACATCTTTAATGATAACCAGAGCTGAAAAAATGAATAAGTAATAAACAATAAGATTAAGGGGAAAAAGATACCTCCTTAAAGTCAAATCATCATCGCACTCGTAATGAGCTAGATCTGTGTTTTAAAAAAACCCAACACGAGAAATGTATTAGTAGATAGATGGGTGAATTGCCTGACATTTTTAGTATATAGACCTGTAACATCTTTAATGATAAAGATAAAAGATAGATAAAGAAGATACCTATTTAAAGTTGAAACAATCCATTATCAATAGCTTCATCAAAGTCGATGTTGTCTTCTGTAGAATGTGACGAAGAGCCAATTACACTCTCAAGGTTGGGAATATTTGTACTTGTAGCTGTATTATTCACACCTCTTCTTTCGCAAAGGGAATTCCAGTGCGCAATTGCTCTATCGAACGGAAAGGTTTCGATGGAGTATCGAGAAACATAACACCTCATGCAACTTTCCAAATTTTTATCCAACCTGCTTTCTCGCTTTTGATTTTATAAATGACAATGCACTGAAAACCCTTTCATCCTCCACAGACCCCAAAATCATTGTTTGGCATAACTCATATAATCTGAAATATTCACTGATATCTTCTTGTAAGATAGAACTTTGATAGATTCCTCGCCACAGCCTTGTAATAGCACCACTTTCAGAAGGTTGATCTAAATTCTTATATTGGTTCCTCATTGTTGTTGCAAAATTTGTTGACTGAAACTTTAATAAATCGGCATTCAGTATACCTTTGATTTCCACACCCTTGAGCTCTGACGTCTTTGTAAATTGTTCCATTATTGTACCCATTGATTTATGGAAATGCTTACTGACAAAGTCTGCACGGCCACCTTCAGTATTCCAAAAATTAGGATTCATCACACCCATGGCTTCCAGAATTTTATCTTTATAGAAACGTTCCCTAATTTCTGATGACAAGGTTTCTGAAATTTTTTAAGCTTTATTCTTGTTTCAACTATAACAGACTCAAACAAATTACGTGTCACGGAACATCTTCTCGCTCCGATCCTCGTAATATCTTGACGCTTTTTGCAAAATGTGCACTATTTCCTCCCATTAACAAAGATGCAGAGGTGATCGTGGATATTAAATCTCAAAAAGGTGTTAGGATTTTTAAGATCTAATAAATCTCTCCAATTTTCAAAAACAGGTGCATCAAAACTATCATTGGAACAGTACAATATATCAAGACTTTGACATACCATTTTCCTCATCCGTATAAAATCCACAATATAGATTAATCTTCCCTGTGCATGCTTCATCAAGCAGTATTGATCTCCTTTAACATTGGAAGAATACCAACCAATGTAAGCAATGTCTCCAAATCGGTTAAACGGAACAACAAGTCCCTTGCCCTATCAACTTCATGACGGTATTTGTGCATGAAACCAACCAATGAAGGATACTCCTCACGAACTCGCATGCAGTTCATACAAAGAGATCCATCTAGTCTCCACATCCTTCGTAAGTTTTTTGCCATCTCGTAATTCCAATTGCAAATTTTTGAACTCGAGAAAACGCTTTGGGCTGCTTGACATATAGGCATGAAGTTCTCTTATAAGGTCTTCTAATTTAGCAACATTTTCGTGGTTGCTTACCATTTTATACGCTAAATTCATTCTCGTGAGCCATACAAAGAATTGGTAGCATATATGGGGCCACCGTTGTTTGTAATCTAACACAGAGCCCTGTTTCGGTGACCCCGCATGACAGATGCACCATCTCGCTCCAACGCATACCAACTTCGTAGCAATTTCATAATCACCATACCAAAGAACATCTTTCAAATGAGAAACAACTATTTTATATAGGTTTTCGGCATTGCAGCTTTTCAACCATTTTCATAACACCCAATGATGAGGTGTCCTTATATGATTTTCTAAAGTATAGATGTGGATACATACCCATGCGGTGTTGTCGATCATTGTCACTTCATCAATCAAAGAGAGATAAAGTTTGCTTTTTTTACATTCTCTTTCAAATCTTCCTTCTCTATCATCGAGAGGCATTTTGCCATTTCCCATCCACTACTCTCGCACCAATGAGACGAGAGGTACATTCAAGATTCCGTTAAATTGATACAAAACTTTGAAATCGAGGAAATCCGAAATCGCTCTTCCTTTTTTAAGTATTTGAAAAAGAGTAGAGAATTGTATGAATTTTGCATGTAGATTTGTTTCTTTCATCTTACCAATATGCGATGTGATCGTTCCTCCCTTTTCCAATAGATGTCTGTGTTTTTTCTGCTCTGCCTCATATTCCGCTGCATATCTAACATGCATGCATTCTTTTTCAGTTTTCCACCTATGTGTTTTGATTTTCTGGCCATCCGCCCCCGTTACAGTTAAATATTGTTTTCCACAATGTTTTTCTATAGTGTCCAAATTTCAGCTTGCATTTTTTGTTGCTTTCCCAATTTCCACGTATATATTTTACATGTACATTCGATGGGATTTCTTCAGAATTAGATGATTGTACAGTTCAATAAACGGAAATTTAGCTTTACCCAATCAAACTTGTATGTCCCGCCAATGGTCCACATATTCTTGTTCGTTTTCAATGCTTTACTTTTTTGAGTAGAATTTTGAGCAATATCACAATCACCAGTTTCCTCTTTCTTGACCGGAGTTTGATTTTGATTTCTGCCTTCCATTTTGCCGAGTGTTTGTATCTCGTGATATCTAGCCGCACTTCTGGTTGCACCCCAACAGAACAATATCTTCAAGATCTCGCATATTATCGTAGGTTTCATTTGTTTGACTTTGATACACGCGTGCATGCATGTCCACCTCAATAATACCTTCCACACAACAAGATTCTCGATTCTTTGTGGTGGCATCTATATGATTGGTATTTACAATATCTCGTATCCACAGAGTTTCCAAAATACTTGAAGAGTGATTTCGAGATTTCTTACTTACTTTTAGGTTATTCGTATTCTTTGAGCTTTCGCACCTTCCATTATTCTCAAAAGAGTCCTCGTGTCAAAAAAAAAACCAAGTAGCGACTGGCCCAGTTGTCTCGAGGTCTTGTCACGCATCCACTGTCTCGAGGGTCTTTGCACGTGTCAACTCGCACTTAATCACTGCGCAACAACATTTCCGCCGCAACCACACCTTATACTGCCCAACACTTCCTCCGCTGCCGCGCAACACTTCCTCCTGCACGCTGCGCAACACTTCTTTCTGCCAACACGCCTCAACACTTCCTCCTTTGCCACGCATCACACTTTTCCTCTGTCGCGTGCAACACTTCCTCTCGTCGCGCAAGAAGATCAAATCTTGTCGCACAACAATGCTTTGTCATGCGTCAACACTACATTTTTCACGCGTCAACAATCACAAAGCAAACAAAGAATATGAATCTCTAGTGCTCAAGGGTATGCGAGTTCAAATTTCACAGTATTGGTAATTTGGTAAGCTACTTGAGGTATACTACCCGGTGAATCACCTAGGTTTTTATAGGAGATGTTTTCAAATGAAGGCGAAGCCGACCCCAAAAAAATATACTATATATTTTAGGCAAATAGGACACCGACCCACTCCGAATAATTCACCTTTTCAAATTTTCCTAAAATGAAATTTTTGCCATATTACGAATATTCACCGCTAAAATTATCCCCTGGATTAAACATATGGGTGGGTTTGTAAGAGAGGTATGTCACCGCTATCCTTGAGATGTTTGTCTCTTATTGGCTTTGAAATTTGGCACTCTTTCAATTATACAAATTATGTTATGGAAAGTACACACCAATATATAAGATGTAAGGGTTCGTTACATGAGGCTATTCTAATCTAATTATTTCACAATTAACTATGCATAATCATAACAACACATTCACACTTGAAAAAATAAACAAATAGATGAATAGCTTAAATACTTAAAAATGAAAAATTAGTTGTATGCAGTCGGAACAAAGGAGATCTAGATGTGCAGATAGGTGGAATAGGGTGATCAATGACTTTAATGTTTCGTTATTGATATTGGAACTAGAAACTAGCTAGTGAAGGAATGTACCACTCTACTAGGAATGACTCTACGATCTTGAATCCTATTACAATTATCTTCTATAAATTTGTGTCATTCTCTTGTTTGGAATTATATTTCATTATATGTCACTCTTGTTCACATATAGATCACAATATGGGAGATCTCTATGTACAAGTAAGTGAAATATGGTAATCAAGGAATGAGAATATTTTGTTATTATTCTTTCGGGACTAGAAACTAAATTGGTGCATGAACGTATCAATCATTGGAAGATCGACTCTATGGTCTCAAACCTTCTTTATGGTCTTGGACTCTATTGCATGAGATTTAGTAATCGTGTCATTTGTTTTTCTAAACATATGTTTCACTATATGACTCTCTTGTTCACAACCTTGGCACAACCTGTAATCACTTGCAAAAAAGTGGAAACCTTAGATACTTGTAATACTCTTCATCAAAATATTAAAAACAAAAATAACAATCATGTGTGTTTTGAGGTTGGACTACCCTTGTTAATCAACCCCATGCTGAGCCAATCCAAGTGTTGCACTAAATTCCCTCAAACAAGATTAAGCCTCATTTGATTATCCAGGGTGCTTGTGTAAGTGTGAGTGTGATATAAGCTAACCCTCTTATGTCTCTTGACATAAATATAGTGGGCTAACTATAGAGTAGAAGATGTACCCAACTTGGTATTAATGTAATATAGTGTGCTTTAACTATGTGACTAAATTCTTTTTCCTCAAACCCTTTGACAATGTTTGATGTGAATTTTATCTTACTACTTGACATGGCTCTAGGACCATTGCATGCTTAAAAATGGAGGAAACTAGCTTTTTGACAATGTTTGATGTGCTTTAGATTTTTAATAGTGGTTTCTCTACATGATGTGCAACTGATTTAGGAAGATTTAAGAGAGCCTTGAGTGATTTTGAAATGATATTTGCAATAGGAACTTGTAAGAGTGTCATGTGAGTTATAAAGTGATATTGACTTGTTTACATAACCTTCTGTAGGAGAAATATTATGATATTAGGTTAATCATAGGAAGATGAAATGAAACACTTAAGATATTCAAATTAAAATCGTAGAAGTAAGAAGATGAGAGAGGAAGGACCGTATGTTGGTAAGGGCCATACAACTTATCATGACCAAACTATATGGTATCGATGATATGAAGTATGTGATGCAAAGTACAATGTTTTGGAATAATACACAAAGATGATTTAATACTTTGATTAATTAATATTTTTGAGTTTGAGATATAATAGAGTGTGAAAATGGGTAATTCAAGATAAAGCTAAGGAGATATGCTTAGAATAGGAGCATTTTCTTAGTAAGGAAGCATAGTCAAACTTTTCATTTCCAAATAATAAGTTATCAAATTTGAGTGCCTAAATTTTCCCCTCTTTAATTATGTAATTGAAAATTGTATGCTTAAAGGAAAAACATACATGAGCGTGTACACAAACTTTATATTTCCTCGATAGTTTCCTTTCAATGTGTTGGTATTGACATGCTTCATGGTGAAACCGTCAATAAAGAGTATAGTCAATGTCTATGATAGAAATTGAATTATAACTAAAAGTATAAATATTACTTACAACTTTTTGATATTGAACTTGCATAAAGTAAAGTAAAGAGATGCAAAACATGGAAGGAATACACATGTTCATTCTATGGAGGGAGGATATCTCATTTTTGTTTTACTTTTGAGATTCAATAGTGTTGTTGAGATCTTTGAAGGATTGGGGGTGATTAATACACAATTGTGTCTTTGAAGAGAAATTGGAGTGTTGAGCATAAAAACCCAACACCAAGGATAAAGAGAGGAATTGAAGTACCCTATTAAGAGATAATACTATGTATTAGAATGTTTAGTAACTCTAATATCTTCCCCTTTAATTTTGTAAGAGGAGAGGAAGGAATACCTACAAATAATATATCTACTTCAATACCTTCCACAATCCCACAAACCACATCTCTCTATCAGATGGATCTAGTTCCAATTTTGTAAATAAACCAAATAGTTGAAAAAGAATGGATATACCATACCCCCACTAAGTGTTGTACAACTAAGAATGAGTTTATAAATTATGGAATAACACAGAGGAGAAGAAGGCCTATGCCCCCAAACCTTTTGTTCTTGTAACTATTCTTGAGTAGTGTAAAGAAGAATGAATGAAATAATCATGTTGGATGTATAATGCTTAAATTGTGTAATCATGTGCATGAAATTGCATAAGAAGACTGTGAATGTTTAGTGAAATATAATAATTCTAGAAAAATTTGAGAATATATTGTCTATATGGGGACATCCATTATGGTCAGGACCATAGTTTGGTATTGACCGTAGTCTAAAATTTTGACTTGTATTGAAATTTTCCACTGTTTATTATTTGCACCACCAATTATTGAGGATTTTTACTCTATAACAACCTATTCCATGTCCTGTAAATTTTTTTTTAGATGTAAAATAGATCTCAATGAATTTCCCCTCTTTTAAGTCATGGGTGATAAATTATTTGAGTGTAAAACTCAAAAAAAAATATTTGTACCCGTGTGTGTTAAGTTTGATAATATGTGTAGGATCACATAGAAGGTTGGAATGGTGGTCACTATTGGGAACCTTTACCTGTAAAATAGGTTGCACATGGTGGAGACCATGACACATAAGAGAAACAAAATGCAACACACAAAAACAAGAGTAACAATAGTACTTTTGTATAGAAGTATCAACACAATTGTAGAGATAATCAATCAAGATAACATGAGCACCAATATAGAAACATAGTCACATAAAGACATAGAACCACAAAAATGGGACACCTAGAGTGTCACAAGAAAATTGCAATAGGAGGCATTGTAGGTCGTATACAAAAGAAGTAAGTGTATACATGTAGAATACACATAGATCCACAAACATGGGACACCCACGGTGTTAAAATGAAACCACCAAGCCATTATCGGGTCATATATAATAAACAATTAATCGGGTAATAATAAGAAAGTAGCCAAATAATGAAGCAATCAAACATGTAAGTAACCCATAAAAGAAAGTAGTGAAAATAATGTATCAAACAAGTATAGATAACATCAATAGTAATAACATAGATAAAAATATAGGTTAGCATTACTCTACAAGACACATGTATTAGTGTTGTTAGTTGAAAAGATAACATATAGACAATATATGTAATCAAGTGTAATGAGGAAGTGTGAAGGAATTTTAATGAAACAAAATCACTTGTATAGTATAGTAGATGACCCTAAAGCTTAATGTTAGTAGGAAGGGACCAAATCAAAACTTGTCATCATGAATCAACCTATGTATGGCTTGCATCAATCTCAATATACCTTGTAAATAGTTGTGTGTAAAGTGCATATTAAAAATATGTGCTATCCATAAAACTGATATGAAAAACATGTATAAAGTAACAAAATAGCCAACAAAAGCATGAAGAAATCTGGATTTTGTATTTTATACAACTATTGGAATGTTATTGTATTTTGTGCTTATTTTTATTTGAATATTTTTGAAAATAACTATGTATAGGGAAGTAGGTATCACAAGAGATACCCAATAAGAGCCTAATAAGGAGGTATATCGAATTCAAAGGTGAAGGAGGCTTGGGCCTCATAAGTGTCGAATAGAATAATATGCTCGTGTGTATTATGTGTAGAATGTGCCATATAATATCTAGGGTGGGAAACCCATGATGAGTGGTATGTGTAGAAAGTGATCTAGTCATAGGCCTATGAGACTATGACCTACTAGAAGTAGTATGTGACTTGGGTGACTGAGTAGAATATTGAGGAAACTATTACCTACTATAAGTAGTATGTGAAGTAGAACACCTATGTATAGATGCACTAGAAGTAGCATGAGAACAAGAAGACCTAAACTTAGATACAACAAGACCAAGAGTGGTAAATGTATGTGTTGGTACACATTGCTTAGATATAGGGTTCTCAAATGGAAAACCCTAATGTTAATCACCCGCTTATTCTGAATGAACTTAACACATTGATGTAATAGAGAATGGATAGCCACAAAATCACATAGCCAAGGTAAACCTAAAAACATGTCACATGAGGAAGTAAAATATGCAACAAAGTATGGAATATAAATTGTAATAAAGCCAACTATGAGAAAGAGAACAATATGCTCAATGTTTTTCTTAGTTTCAAGTGTGATTTTGTTTTTAGTATATCCAGGAGAAAAAATTAAATTAAGAGTGCATATATTATGTGCACTAAATACTGTCAACCGAACTCTACGTATAGAATGATAATCAATAAAATATTGAACATAAAGTGTATTAGAAACAAAATTATGAGCTATATCAATATCATCTAAATTAATAACTAATAAAGAATGTTTTGTAGTAGTTATAGTACCAATACTAGCATCCAATGGGTGATCATAAGAAGGTGGAGGCGGTACAAAAAAATTAACATTGTGAACCTCTAAAGGAGATTTAGTAGTATTATGCTTAGGAAGTGGGTCACTAAATATTTTGAGCTTTGCATTATCATTAGTAGGCTTAAATTTAGTAGGGCATCCTATTCAATAGCACTAGCATTAAGATCTTGAATAATGTGGTGAAACTTAATACAACGATTAGTAGTATTACCAACACATCTATGACAATCACAATGGGAATTAGCATATTGTTTTTTACCATAAGTCATGTTTCCATCGATCTCAAGTAGTGGAGGAAGAAATACAAAGTTACAATGAAGTAATTTTTTAAATAATACATATGGTTCACAAGGAAAAAACATGGATTGTCATTGAGGAGTAACTTTGTAGGATGAGATAAACAAATTATGGTGACTTAAAATTTGGATTTATCATCATTTGGATTTCTCTTAAAATTACTTTTTCCTTGAAAATTATGATTAGATGTGTCAGCAAGATTACCATCATATTTGGCTTATTCATGTTGAGGAGATTTTCTTCACAATATTTCAAAGTATGTCATAGATGATCAAATGAATGAAACTTTTCAAAGATAACCAATTATTGTAAAGGAGTAGTAAGACTTTGTGTAAAAATATCTTGACGTTCACTATCTTCCAAAATAATTTTCATCTTATTAAGCGTGGTATATAATTATTGACGTTCTCATTAGAACCTTATCATACTTTAACAATATGAGCATAAGAAACATTGTATTGAATATTGATGGAGAATAGTGTAAGAAATTGATTAGCTAAGGGAGTGAAATTTTGCACATAATGCATAGAGAGATCATAAAACCATTGTAAAGAAAAATCCTTTAGACTCTGAGGAAAGAGCTTGATAAGTAATGTATCATGCCAAGCATAATCTAGCCATGCAATATGGAATATGTGACAATGCTCTTTAGGACCCTTGCCATCATATATGTGAAGTTTAGGAGTAATAAAAATGATAGGAAAGGGACACGAGGCCATTTCAGTGCAAGTGACTTATGAAGCAATTGAGTAGAATCCATAACATGAGAAGAAAAAGATGCACCTTGTTGTAATTGTAAAATTTGAGCCTGCAAAGTATGAACTACGATTCAAGAGTATTTGTTCTAGAAGAATAAGAATCTAAACCACCTCAAGTATATATAGGAGATGTAGAAATGATAACAATCATAGGAATAAACATATCCACATTTTGAAGGGAAGATTAGGCACCCTTAATGAAACAGGCACCGAGATATAGGAACAATAAACACATGCACATTAGATGATGGTGGGCGGGAGGGAGGGGGCACATGGATTGGGGTGTGAGTAGTGAGCCAAAAGGAACATTTAATTAGAGGTTTGATCATGAGCATGCTTAACAACAACAAGAATTTGGATGAGAGACTTAATATAATAAGGTTCCTCATGAAGTTGAGCACGAAACCTGGACACAAGTGTAACTTGGTCTTGACCCACAATGTGTTATTCATAATGATCATAATCAAAAGAATTTTCACTATTTTTTTCAATTCATTCAAAGGAACCTTATTAGAATTATGTTCCAATCGAGAAAGGATTCTAGAAACATGGGGAGAAGAAGAAGCCATGATTATGTGATGCTTTTGGGTAGGAGAAGAAATATCGGTATGCTTAATGCATTATTTATTATGCCAATTTCTAAGCCGAAATGGCATAAAGAGAAAACATATGTAAATTTAAAATAATGAAACGCTAGGGCCACTGAAGGTTTGAGAAATATTTTTATTCAAGCGTTAGGTTCACTAAAGTTTTATATAAATAATCGATTATGTTATGGAAAAAAGCGAACATGCTATGAAGTAAGGGTTTTTATTAGTTAACAATGGTTGACGGGTCCCTTTCCACATGGTTAGATTTTCAAATACTGGAGCGATAACTAGTTTGGGACACAACCGAGGTCCCGAGATCCCCCACACCTAAGCAACAATCAAACCTTGGTGGGCTAGGAAACATTTAAATGACCCAACCATTACACCCCATCTCATTGGTGATGTAAGGGTTTTTTACAATATGATATTATGATATAATTAATTCACAATAAACCACACATAATAAAATCAACACATTAACACCTACAAAAATGATAATAAGATAGATTAATATCTCAAGTACACAAGAGAAGATGGATACTTAGTTGTACAAGTCAAAATAAAGGAGATTTGGAAGTATAAGAAAGTAGAGATATGATGGTCAAGGACTATGAATGCTTCATTATTGACACTAAAACTAAAAATTGAGTTGGTGCGAGGACCATACCAATCTATTTACACCATTTTTAAGACTAACATAAGATTAGATTTTTTGTGGAATGCACAACAAACTAAAAAATAATGTAAGATTAGAATACTAGGAGCTATTTTGATTAATTAACTTCCGACATTATTAATATAATATCATAATAACGTATTGATACTTGCAAAATAGTGTTTACAATATGCTACAAGATCAAATGCACAAGAGGGAAGACGTACTTAGCTAAAAAAGTGGTATAGGAGATATCTGGATGCATATATTGGGAAAATAGGAATAAATTAGCCTATAGATGCTTTTTTCTAGAAACAACACTAGTTTGAAGTTCAAAACCTTATGTATGGTATTGGACTTGCTGGGAGTGAGGTTCCATAAAAATTTTTACCCTTTAATGGTATGGAAATATGCTTCTTTATCAAGCCCTAAGTGTTGCACAATCCTAAACCATATGAAATTAGCTGAATGGAACTCAAACCCTGACCTTAGGTGGAAGACCCTATAGTAAGGTTAATGTTTTGGTTGAAGTGTTATCTCATGTACTTCCTACATCAACACTACTCTAAAGAGGCCTCAAACCCCACATAGTTCTCTACCTAGCATGTGATTTATAGATGAATACAAATAGTTGACAACTTAAATTACTTTGAACATGAATGAGATGGTTGTGCTATTTATAAGACATTGAGTAGGGTTGTTTGGGTTCTTATAAATGAGATAAGATGAACTCCTTGACTTGGTTGAGTGATTCAAATCTGTAGTAGTGGCTTCCATAGTGGATGTGCATCATCTTTGGAAATATTTTTGGAGCCTTGAGTGCCTTTTGTATGTATTTGGAATGAGTGTGCTAAGTAATTTTCTATATACTTCCCAGGTGAGTAAATGAGGTGATGTTAAATTGCTTATATATGGTTTCAAAGGTAATTTTTCATATATAGTATGAATTAGGAAGATGAAAAGACCCAATAAAGATAATGCCTTTGAAATAATATGTGGAAGATGTCTTAGTCCAAGACTATAAAGGTTGGCAAGACCAAATTCCACATCCCGACCTTGTTGTATAGTTTTGGATAGGGAGATGATGGATGAAATATGAAATTTGCATCAAGATGGGTAGAGGTTAAGCATTGATTCTATGTATTCACATTTAGAAATTTTTGAAATATCAATGTATAAGAATAAGCAATTTGGGAGAGATATAATAAGATATATTGAATGGAGATAGAATATAGGTGTTTTCCTTAGCCAAGAAGAATAATCATAACCAACAATGTCAAAAGAATAAATTACCAAATTTGAGTGTCCAAATTCCCCACTCCCCCACCCCGCTTTAAGTATAAAATTAAAATTACATGCTTAAAGGAAATTGTTACATTAGTGTGTAGAAGAAATTTTTCTTTGGTTGGAGTTTTTGTCATCCAAATGTGTTGGTGTTGGAATGCTCCATGATGAAACCTACAACATAGAGTGTAGTTAATGTCCATAGTAGAAATTGAACTGTAACTCAAATGTAAATATATAATTTAAAATTTGTATAAGGTGAAATAAAGAGATGTAAAACATGGAAGGAATACACTTTTTTGTTTTGTAGAGGGAAGAGCTCTCGTTCCTTGCTTGCAGTTGGAGATTTGGATTGTGTTGCTAAAATTTTCAAAGGATTGGGGGTGAGCATTCCCTATTTGTGTCGAAGGAAAAAATAGAGTATTGGAAGGATATAACCCAACAAAAAATATGTGGTAGAGAGAGAAGAAGAGAGGGGTACAAATGCACCATGTGAAGGAGAAGATCATGTATCAATTTTTTTTACTAACCCTAACACATTCCTATTTGAAATGAGGATATGAAATAATGTATATAAATAGCTTACACACTTTAATAATTTTCATAAATGCATAGACCACATCGTTGTAGATGGATCCGCACCCAAATTTGTATATATAGACACAAGGTATATTAGAGAATGGGTGCCCCCATGCCCTTTACGTGTCTTAGTATTCACGAGTAAAAGTGTGTAGGATGTTGAATTGATGATGGAGAAGGAAAGTTATGCTCCAAAACCCTTATTTTTGTAACTATGAATGAGTACGGTAGTCGAGTGAAATATTTTACACCCCATATAAAATTATTTGAATTATGTCAATTGAATATGAGATTATATCAAAAAACTATATCCATAAGTGGCAATTTAAAAATGTAGAAGAATCCAGTGTAACTTCCCTTAGGGTAGAAATGTATGGTAGGGCCAGAACATTGATATGGTCCTAACCTTTACGTATGGTATTGAACTGTGTAATTTATACCAAATTTTGGTATCTGGAAATGTTTTTGAGGAATTTTTCCTATAAAAACCTATGAATTGACCTAGAATCCCGCATCCAGGTGTAGAATATACACTAATGAATGCCCTCTTTTGAGGAATGTGTGATAAAGCATTTGAGCGAGCGAATCAAAAGAATAGATATGTACCAATGTAATCCATATTTGATAACTTGTACATACAAAATGTTCTACACATGGTGGAGACCATGACGTGTAAAAATACAAGAAATAACAACAAAAATAGGAAACAATAACAACGGGACATGTAATAGAATACTTAGAGCAAGATAACAATAGTTAAGTGAATAAACATAAGTAATAACATTCAGATAAAGGTCACATCTAGGCATAAAGACAAAAACATGGGACACCCATGGTATCACAAGATTATAATGGAATGTAAATCACATACAAGAGAATAAATGTCACATAAGAAATGTATAGAGCCACAAACATGGAGACCCACACTATCAAAATAAAAACAAGGAACTTAGGGTGCATATAATAAAATAGACAAAACAAAAATCAAACTTGTATTTAAAAAAATGATGTCAAACAATGATAAAAGCATCATAACAAGTAATAAGAAATGCACATGAAGCAAGATATGTCAGTGTTGCATAAGACACATGTGTTAGTCATGTTATCTCAAAAGATAACATGTACACAATATATGTAATCAAGCATAATGATGAAGTAGAAATGAACTATGATGAAACAATAACACCTATATAGTGTGGGGATGCCCTAAGAGAAGAATGTAAGGAACCAAGCTAGATCCTATCTTCATGTAATGTTCTGTGTGTCTTGCATTGATCTCAATATACCTCATGAATTCATGTGTATAAGGAGTAGAAAATATATGCTATCAATTAAACCATAGTGAAAAACACCATATGTAATGTAAAATGCTAAAAAACTCAAGCTATGTGTATATGTCTTAGTTTTGTATTTTTGCAAAGATTTGAATGCTATTGTATTTTTAATTTAACGATGTATGATATATAATTCATATATGTAACTATGATATATAGCCAAAATAAATAAAATACTATATGTTTAGAATTATAAATATTAATAGAAATAACATAGGCATCACCCTCAATGAAATACGCGAGAGCATGAGCGGAAACCTATTATTGTGAAAGAAGGAAGGGAGATCCTCATATGCCCCCGATATCGAGAGAATGGGTTTGACACTAGTGAATATCATCTAGAAATTGAAAGAATTGTGTGCTTAAAACATATAGAGGATGTATTCTCACTTTCGATTCCAAACATGTATGGTTGTTAATTATTTTTGACATAGTGGATTACTTTGTTGTTAGATAATTATTCATAATACCTAGTTTTATGTAAGATTCAATGTTGTGTGAAACTCAATGCTTTCCATCCATACATTGAGAAAGAAAAAATGCATCATGAGGAGCTAAAACATGGGTGAAAATTAGTAGAAGTCTTATGTATGTTATGAGGGTTATAGCCAATACCCCGCATGTAATAGTGGTAGGCAACGTAATGGGTTCACAAATACCTTGTGCATGGGAACCAAGTCATTGTCTAACGAATCCATATTTTTGTAAATAGTTATAGTTGATCCCATTGTGTTCAAAGAAAAGTTGTAGAAAGCCATGGATTTGGGGTAAGAATTCCTAAAGAATCCCCAAAGGCTTCAAGCAACAAATCAGTGGACCATCCGATAAGAAATGAACAAGATCTTCTAACTAGCATGCATTATGAAGTAAACATTCAAATTTAAGCTAATTAAACTATCTCTATTCTTTGAAAGCTTTAAAATAATGAACCTAATAAGCCCTAAGCAATCAGTTTTAGTGATTAAGAGAAAGAGATCTCCCCATTATAGGCTTTTTGAGCCAATGGTTCTTCTCTTTTACTCTACAAAGTGGATTGACAATGCAAAAGTGAAGTAAATAGCTCAATATCTAAACTAGAAATGAAATCTAGAAATGAAAACTAGAACCTAGATGCAAAATACTATAATCTATGCTTAGGAAGAAGGGAGGAATTCTTGAAAATGAGAGAGGGGGTCTAGCCCTATATATAGTTTTCCATTTGGGAAAAAGGGGAACTTGGGTGCATGTGGGACAAATACTAAATTCCAAAAAGCACTTTTAGCAAGTCAAAACTTACTTTGACTAGGTTTAGGGAGAGACAAACCATGTTTAAGCTTAGTTAAACATGTTTAAGAGGTGATTAGGGTTTGGAGAGAGTTTTGAAGGGCTGGATCAATCCAATGAAATGGATTGATAGGTTAGGAAGGTGGTAGAAGTGGACTAGAAGAAAGTAAGAAGCTAATGTAGTTAGAATGAAGCTATTATAGCTTGTTTAAATGGTTTACAAGAGGAAAAATGACAAAAGGGATGTCGTAGGAAGAGAGTTAGATAGGTCGAACTGGCGGTGTATTGTCGGTTTGTAGGAGAAGCACAACTAGCACAATATTAGTCGTAATAGTGCAATATCTAAACTACAGGTGTCTACATTTGCCCCTCTTTGAGGTGATGTAAGTTACATCACTTTGAAGAAAGTAGACAAATATAAAAGAGAAGAAAAATTTGAAGGGATAGAAGAAAAATTAATAGGATGAAGGATGCCCCCTCGAGTGTCGATGGGGTGATGAAAGAAGTCGATCGACACTCGAAAAAGGTGAGATATAAGAAAAAGAATGGGGAAGGGGCAGGATGCGAAGAGAATGAGAAACAAGAAAAGAGATATTGAGCTATCCACAAATTAATTGTATCCACTATTTAAATCATCATTTTGCTTAGAGACTTCCTCATCGGTCCTTATTAAAATGTGAGCATACAACAGAAGCGTATAGTGACATGGAAAGCCAAGATACAAAGCAACTGTCTATTGCTAAAAGGTCAACTCCATGCAACATACAGACATGCAATGCAATACGAGAAGTAAACAAACTCATGTAACAGGGAAATAAGTACAGTCACACACACTTAAACCAACAATGTTCAAGAAGGTTGCACAAATATTTTGTTATCAAGCTGAAGTCCCAAATGTTTTGATAAATGACAAGGGTAAGAATGATGCCCCAAGCAATATGCATATGCAAGGGAAATGACGGAGGACACTTGGGTCCGATGAAAAAGCAACGTGCATGATGAAACAATACCAGCAACTAATAGTGCCCCAGAGTATAGACAAAGTAAGTAGCGGTCTTTTGTAAATGATTGTAGATCAAGGTGATTCGCAAGTCATAGTTTCAAAACATGTGAAAATACCAACAGGATATAGGATGAGCACCATGCAAAAGACACAAATTTTAGCCAAAAATGAGTTGGTTACCGATTTTAGTTCATTTTTCAAAGTTTTATACTATTTTTGATTTTTCTAAATCAATTTTACAATTTTTAAATTTTTTTGATCAGTCAAAAGAATTCAAAAGATCAAAGATCTTCTAAAAAGTACGCATGGAGGTGAACGGGGAAGGCGAGGCCGAAAAAGAGCCAAAAGGGTATCCCCATGGAAAGAAAGACAAGGTGATACTAATTATTTTAAATAATTATTTTTCATGATGGGAGGTAGATAGATGAAAAAGAGGAATCAAAATAGAGGAAAACACCTGTAAGGTTCGTAAACAATGCCAGGGTTAAGAGGAAGTGTCCGTAGGGTAGCACAAAGTGCCCCAACGTGTGAAAATTAATAAAAATAATTATTTTAATAATAAAAATAATTATCACGGGATAGAGAAGAAGATTAGAATGACCACGGTGGAGAAAACATGCCCCAGGGGCATCACGACGAGTTAATATACCCACCCGGGGGGTAAAACAATCACGATCAATTCATTTGTACCAGAGCCCTTGCAAATTTTTACCACAACATGTTAGTGAGAGAGCCTAGAGCACAATGCAGAGGTTACCGACGAGACGGAGGTGAGAAAACCGGATCCGGAGTACCAGCGAGACCCACGGATGGACCCTTCGTGAGTAGTCTATCCCTTCTCCTTTAAATTTCACATTTATTGCACTTTTAGGTCATTTCTAGGGTAGGTTAGGTGGAAAAAACATGCGCGTGCGCATGTGTCAAAAACACGTGGACGCGCACACGTATGCATGTGAAAAAAGTGAATACACGTGAGTGTATGCATTGAAAAATGTATACACGCACACATATCCGTCGGGGGAAAACAGGGATGCGCACGCGTGTCGAACCAAGTGCGTAGGGCACTAGGGAAAAATTTGAATTTCTCGGGATCGGATGCACGCACGTGTGTGTCTTTGGGAGGGACACGTAGGCGTCACACTGGGTGCATTGGCGTCTTTGTGGCATACACACAAAAAGAGGGAAAAGCAGGGGGCGTATATGCATCTATTTTAGGGTGCGTAGGCGTCGAGAAGGGCGTGTGTGCGTCGAAAAGGGCACGCATGCGTCGGGAAGAATAAAAACACATTTTAGCAAACAAAATAGCAAAGTGTAGAGGAGAAAATTAGAAGAATTTAGCAGAAAAAGGGAAATTAGTAAGCGTCAAGGACTCTACGGACTATGTTTCCTTAGAAAGATAGCTAGAAGTTAGATAAGTGCCTAACACTTGTTTTTGATCTTGCAGCGTAGATTACCCGCACTCTCAGACGCGGGAGAGATACGGCCACCTCGAGACGATAGAGGCACAGTTCGAGGATGGAGATAGGGGGATATTAGATATCCTCCTTTATGTCATAGGGTTAGCCTATGTGGCTGACATGCCTCAGATCACCCTGACCACGACCTTCTTATGGCCATAGTAGAGAGATGGCACAACGAGAGCCAGTGTTTTTGGCTACCTACAGGGAGATCACCATTACATTGGAGGATGTCTGGCGCATCATGCGCATTCCCATTATTGGCTAGCCTATTCAGTATGTGAGTGATAGAGCAACATTGGATGGATGCATTACATAGCTGTTCGGAGTCCCGACGATACCTCATCATGGGATGATAGTGAGATTGTCATCGCTGCATCGATGACCTCTCTCTAGATCGGGTCATGGTTTATATGATGGCCTTTGTCAGTGGAGTTTTACTCCCTGACAAGACCGGCTCCTCATTCCCTCTTGGACTACTTGGAGTCATTCTTGGATTGATACAGGGAGAGACTTATTGCTGGGGCCAGTGCATTCTGGCACATCTTTATTGGGATCTTCATCTTATTACCTACTACCATCAGAAGATGGTAGGTCCAGCCAGGCTCCTCATGATATGGGCCTGGGATCACATTGCTATCGGGTGCCCCTTAGGTGCTCTGAGAGTTCGGGCTCTAGAGGAGCCATCTACCATGGGTTGGGTCCCAATCGGGATGATGTTTGGCCTTACAGGGGTGATCCTTATCCCTATCGTCGAGAGCTCGATGACTTACAATAGGTGGCAGTAGTATGGAGGCCATATCGACATTTCCAGTGGCCCGAGGATGCCCGGGAGCTATCTATAGCTAGAGTAGATCATTTTATCATGGGCAGCCACAGCTATATGTGGGAGTTTTATAGAGTGGATAGGTGCTAGCGATAGTTTGGCACCACACAGATGTTCCCGGGCTTGACATGTGGTATGCATGCGGAGGGCGCGCGAGTATTTTGATATGGGGCCCTAGATAGCCTATGATAGAGCCTGGGCTAGCTTTACACAGGTGGTACCCATTGCATGGGTACCCTTGAGGTAGGTTCGAGATCTAGGGTGCACAGAAAGTACACACCCTGGTACCATGGCATGATTCCACACAGGCTGACCATTCCGAGGGTAGCATATGAGGCAGGCATGAGGCCTCCCCCAGTGGGGCTACCTAGTGATGACGATGGTGCTGATGATGATGATTTTGATGATGAGGGTGGCCCTGATGCACATCATCAGGTTAGAGGCCATGCTCCACAGCCACAGGTACAGGGCCCTAGGCCTATTCCTAGATAGGTACACCAGGCTCTAGCTAGTTAGTTGCCTCCAGTAGGCATTCCAGTGGGTATTTATGTCCCACTACAGTAGGTTTTACCACACAGGCTCCACCTCCTCAGGCTCCAGGGGGTGGTGATGATGGATGACTTGCTGCATTACAACAACAGCTACAGGCCGCTATAGTGGTACAACTTCAGGTGGCCACTGAGAGAGATCATGCCAGAGCACAGATTTAGGTTTTGATTACGGAGAGAGACCAAGCCAGGTCTCAGTCACAGGACAATGGCAGGGCCATATGGTGGAGTCGATTGCTCGGTTGCGGTAGCGCAGGGCACTCAGTTAGTGGGTACCTTAGGCCAGGCACAAAGCCAGTTACATAGTGTCATGGTCCAACATGACCAGGTGTAGCCGAGGGACAAGGGCTATTTGATAGAGAGAGATCAGGCCCGCAATGATTTACAGACTGTTACACTAGAGAGAGATCGAGAGGCCACCTCTGCTAGGTAGGATGATGTAGATAGAGGTCGATTGATAGGCAGCATGATGCTGCCCTATAGGTAGCTTTGGCCACAGGAGATGAGGACTTGATACGTGACACCATCAGGGCCACAGGCGAGGCTCTCTATTATAGGACAACCTATTTCTAAGTAGTTCCAGAGAGAGCGAGTGATGCCATATGCCCAGCTCGATGTGAGCCGCACAGGCTCTAGATCACGGAGGTCGGCTAGGTCAGTACAACAGCCGACCACCCAGCCGAGTACACAGCAGAGGGCTACACAGGGTCCCTCCTCACAGTTGGTAGGTTCTTCAGGGGTAGGCCCATCACGGCCTCCATTATTCCATCCCCCAGGACATGGTCCCAGCAGCCCCGGTGAGGGTGAGAGTTGCGGATGAGTCTCCTACTCATGCCATTTGTATATGTATTCATTTGTATATGCCTCTTATGAAGGCGGGTTTTGCCCATGTATAGATTCTTTTGATTCTTTTGTGGATGCCTCTAGATGAAGGCTCGATTTTGATCGATGTATGTACTTTTGATGTACCACCATGCCTCTGTATGCAGGCTTAGTATTTGATCCCTGCCCCTTTTATATGGTAGATGGATAGAGCATTTTGTATATACCGGACTTTGACACTGAGATATTGATTATACATGTATCATATGGACACTTTCTTGTATATCTTGTCATGTATTGATATATTGTCATGGTAATTACATTTCATTGATATTCATGTTGTATCTTTTCCTTTTCATGTATGTGATATACTTTCAGATGTAGAGATGTACATGTTTTCTTTCATAGTGATGATATACTCGTGTATTTGATATCATGTATTTTAATTTATGAGATGTTTGATTCCACATGGCTAGCATTTTGGGATGATACTAGATGATATTGGTGTGGGGGGATAGATTAGTGATTATGCACAACCCCTCTTGCCCCCATTGATGATACGATATGTGATGATTAGCTTAGCATACATGCATGATGTAATACTTAGCATTTTATTTATATATGATGTATAGATGATGGTATAAATGTGATGAAATGATAGATGATAGATGTGATAACAAACAAATGTGCTAAACAAACACACAAGCAAAAGTTAACAAAACTAAACAAATATACACATGCAACACAATGCAATGCAACTAAAATGAAGATTAATCTAACACTTTAATCTAAGCAAGTAAAAATGAGTTCTAACAAGTGTACATAGCAATCAAAGAAACATACAACAATTAATTACAAGCATAACAGTCCTAATAATGAATGCAGTGCAACACACAATTAAACCTAACAAGATCTAATATAATGTAAGCAAAGAATCATTCAAAGAATGAACAACACAACAAGCTAAGTACATCAAAACTATACAAACCAACAACTAAAAGCAATCTAACTACCACTTTGTTTTTGTGGGATAGTATTGACATATTTTCTAATGTTTTTGGGTTTATCACGAAGGATAAGTTTTCGTAGCTGTGTTCGTCATTGTTGTCTAGGTTTCCCTAAGATGACATTGTGAGATGAATGTAGCTTTATCCCTGAAAAGGGAAATTTTCCAGATGTTTAGGCTTTTTATGTACCCTTTTTAAATGTTTTTGTATTTTCAAGGTCATGTTTTGAAAGCAATGTACAAGCTTTAAAGAAACGTGGAATGCCCCCAACGTGATGTGGGAATATACAAAGGGTCAAATGCCACGTGTTAGTGTATAATGAAGTGGAATGTGAATGTGCCCCCAATGATGTGGGAATATACAAATAGGCCACATCCTTCACATAGATATAGTGTAAGTAAACTAGATCACAAGTCCTGTAAGGGAGCTCGAGGTCGATTCCTAGACCTAGCCAAGGTACTATGGATTTTAGCAAGTGGCAAGAGTTACCCATCTTGTCGCAAGAGTGACTTGTGTATGAGAAACCTTCCTTGAGCGCCGAAAACTAGTTTTCACAAAAGGACATGCCCACTGTGCCACAATTACGTGGTTTTCACATGAGGACGACCTGCTTTTTCTTTACTTTTTCTAAATTTTTAATTTTTTGCTTGTTTTTTTCTTTGTTTTCTACTTTTTAGTTTCTTATCTCAATATTCTAGCCACACCTAAGCATAGAAGTGCTTGAGGTGAATGGCATTCATGGGCTCTGGAAGCTCTTCACCATCTGAATAGGCAAGTCTATATGCCCCTGATCCATATTTAGCGGTCACCACATAGGGACCGAGCCAATTGGCCTCAAATTTACCTTTCTTTTCCCTATCTTTGGTGGTATTCTTCTGATTTTATTTCAGTACAAGATCACCTACATCAAATTCCCTACGAATGATGTGTTTGTTGTATCCTCTGGATACTCTATTTTGATATACTTTAAGGTGATTAAGCGCTCTGATACACCGTTCATCTAACAGTTCCAACTCTGCCAGGCAAGCAACTCTGTAGTCTTCATCTTTATCAAGGTAGTCCCTGAGAGATATTCTTAGGGAGGGAAGCTCCACTTCCAAAGGTATGATGGCTTTAGTGCCATAGACAAGTGAATACGTGGGGTCGCACCAATAGGGGTGCGGATGGAGGTTCGATAAGCCCAGAGGGCGGGATGGATCTGCAAGTGCCAATTATGACCAGTTTTACCAACCATTTTCTCCATAATGTGCACAAGATTTTTGTTTGTAGCCTTTTCTTTCCCATTACCTTGAGGGTAATAGGGGTGGACCATTTAAGTTGGATATGAAAGTGTTGACACAAGGTTTTTACCATCTTATTTTTGAAATATTTACCATTATCAGTGATAATGGCCGAGGGGATACCATAACGAACATATAAGATGGTTCATGATAAACTTGGATATTTGTGCACCGGTGACATAGGTAAGAGGAACAACCTCCACCCATTTAGTGAAATACTCGGTGGTAGTTATGATGTGTGTATGACCATCTGATGAAGAAGGGTGGAGCTTCCCTATGAGATCTAAACCCCACTTTGAAAAAGGCCAAGGCGTTGCAATAGGCTGCAAATCCTGTGCCGGTGCATGTATGAGATTACCATACTTTTGACAAAGTTCACATTTCTTCACGAAGTTGCAGCAATCGGATTCCATAGTAGGCCAATAGTAGCCTACTCTCAACAGTTTCTTAGCTAGCACCATTCCACTAGTGTGTGCCCCACAAATACCACTATGTACCTCTTTAATTGTGTGAACCAAATTAGTAACATTTAGATAGTGAAGCAAGTTCCCATCGTAGCCATGGCGATAAAGTGTGCCTCCTAGGAGGGTATAATGGGCTATGCGGCGGATAAGGGATTTTTTCTCTGAATGGGTAATGTCAGGTGGGAAGGTTCCATCTTATAGGTATTGGTAAATAGGGTCATACCATGGGGATAGGGGACCAACAACTTCACATGCTAAATAGGATTCAGGCATATCATATGCCGACATCTGTAAGTGTTCCACAAAGAAAGGCATCTTACTCTCCTCCGGCGGGATGTGCAAGAGAGAGCCTATGGTAGCCATGGCATCCGCAGATCTATTATGAGATCTGGGTTTTTGTTTGAATATGACATGTGAAAAATATTCCTTCAGGGTTTCAACCATCCTCTTATAGGGAATAAGTTTTTCATCTTTGACTTTGTACTCATCATTGACCTACTTAATGATAAGATGAGAATCTCCAACAACTCGTAGTTGTTTGATGTTCCAAGTGATAGCTAGCTTGAGGCCAGCAATGAGTGCCTCATACTCTACAATGTTATTGGTACAAGGAAACCCCAACTAAATGCTCTTGGTATAATATCTCTTGTGGGAGTAATAAGCACTACTCCTGCTCCTGATCCATGAAAAGTAAATGATCCATCAAAATGGATCTACCATTCCGTAGATTCTTCGATATACATCATAGATGCATCTGGGAGATCCAGACACAAAGGCTCTATTCCTAGTAAAGGTGCTTCTGCCAACTGATCTACCAATACCTGTCCTTTTAAGGACTTCTGATTTACAAACTCTATCTCAAATTCACTCAAAATAATGATCCAATTAGCCATTCGGCTATTAAGGCGGGTTTGGATAAGAGGTACTTAAGAGGGTCAACCTTGGAAATAAGTTTAGTTTTATTGTTAAGGAGGTAATGGTGAAGTTTTGAAATGTAAAGACAACTACCAAGTAGGCCTTTTCAATCTGTGGATAGTTCAATTCATAGGAAATCAATGTATGGCTAAGGTAATAAACAACTCTCTCTTTATGGTTAAGATCATATTGGGCAAGCAGTGCACCAATAGCGAATTGGGTAGTAGAAATATATAAAAGGAGAGGTTCTCTAGGAGTAGGTGGCATCAACACAGGTGGATTTACAAGGTATTGCTTGAGTAGAGAAAATGCCTTCTGACATTTGGGCCCCCACTTGAAAGCAACATCTTTCTTCAAAAGATGTGTAAATGGGTGACATTTATCCGCAAGCTGAGAAATAAAATGGCGAATAGCCTGGATCTTTCCTTACAGACTTCTGAGTTGTTTAAGAGTGGTGGGTGGAGGCATGTCTGTAATAGCAGTGACTTTGGGATCCACCTCTATCCCTCTTTGATACTATGAATCCCAAGAGTTTTCCTGATAATACACCAAAGACACACTTCTTAGGGTTAAGACGAACCTTGTAGTCCCTGAGGCATTGAAAGATATGTCTAAGCACTTTTGGGTGCTCTTGTCTGCTCTTTGATTTAGCTAATATGTCATCCACATAGTCCTCCATAATATCATTCATCATATCATGAAAAATGACAGTCATAGCACGGTGATAAGTGGCCCCAACATTTTGAGTCCAAACGACATGACTTTGTAACAAAAGGTTCCCCATGGGGTGATGAAGGTAGTTTTGTGCTGATCCTCTTCTACTATCCTTATCTAATTATACCCCAAGAAGCCATCCATTAAGGATAGCATCTCGTAGCTAGCGGTAGAGTCTACGATCATATCTATGTTCGGAAAAGGAAAATCATCTTTAGGACATGCTTTATTGATGTCACGGAAGTCAGTATAGATCCTAATGCCAATGGGTTTCTTTTGTACTGAACTATATTGGAGATCCAATCTGAGTAATCAATAGGTTTGATAAAATCTGCAGCCAAGAGTTTCTCCAATTCTTCTTTGACAAGAAGTGCAACTGTAGGATGCATCTTCCACAGTTTTTGTTTAATGGGCTTGGCATCTGGGTGCACAACAAGGTTGTGCACAACTAGTGTTGGATCCAAGCTAGCATGTCTGAATATGTCCATGCAAAAACATCAATGTATTCTCTTAAGAGTTCCACAAAGGTTTTCTATTCTTGAGCTGAGAGCGAAGCCCCCAACTTGATCATCCTGGTAAATCCTCTAAACCAATGTTAACACTGATGGTTTCCTCAATGAGCATTTTAGATGCGTCCTCCATTCTAGTAGGATCAGGAGGGAGGGTGAGATCAACCTCCTGAGGAAACTCTTTATCATCTTCAAATGGATAAGTTATTTTATCCATGTGCTTTGCATTTTGTTCTTCTATAAGTGTTTCAAAGAGTTTTTCACTGTGAGATTTCCATTTATTCTTTGTACTAGGCTACTCTGAAGTATTTTTACTTTTATTCACAACATTCTTACCCAAGCGGCCACACATCTCTGCCTCTTCTCTGAAGTATGCACATGTGTTTAATTAAATTTGGAATCCTTTCTTGTGGTCCCCAGTAGGAAGAAAATCCCTGAGTCCCATGAATTTTGTGAACGCTTCATCATTCTCGAAGATATCAAGTGGTACATAAAGTTGTTGGTCCCAATCTACAAGTTCAGGATAAACTAGGGTGACTTGATAATCGGTTGAAGGGATGGATTCAGATAGCGTAAGGATGGCTGATTTAGGAAATAGGTTTGTGGAAGCCAAATCTTCGTAGAGGCTACATTGGGAACTTGTATCGCTATCCTCATTATACGAAATGTCCTCGCACTCAGAAAAGGTAGCGTCAACCTCAATGGGTTGAGCATCCTGGGATTGTAACCCAAGACCATGCTTGTCGATTTGAAACGGTGAGTAGGAATAGGTTCTAGGTGGCCTTGTGCGTTGGCTCCGCATCCGTATCCTTTATAACCCATGATGAACATCATGCGGTGTCCTTTAGTATACTGAGGTGCTTGATGGCATGAGGCCATGGTTCCTTCGGTACCTTACTAATGGGATCCTCCAACATATTTTCTTCGGATAGGAGGCCACTATGGAAAAATTTATTCAATGGTTCTGAACATGGTCCTCGTGTACTTTTGAACTAAAAATAGGGCTTTCCCCATGTCCTAGGTGACACTGATAAATCTGAAATTAATAATGCTTGTTTAAGAGTAAAGGGCTCTCCTGGTCCATATTTTGCTGATGTAGCCTCCCAAGATGTAAAAGGATTGACCAAAGAAGGAAAGTCCTGATTGTAAGGTGTGAGTGACTCTGAGTCCACCCGATTCTTCATAGCTTCCATTTTAAGAGGGATGAAAAAATCGGTGGAAGGGCACTCATAGGCTGCATGAGAGAAACTACTCCCGAAAGTGAGTGAATGGCTCAGGATCACTGAGATAGTGAATATACGCCCTTCATGACATAACTTGATACATTGATGAAAAGTCAAAGATAGCTCATGGCATGAATCACTGGATGAGATAGTTACGAGAGAAATATACAACCCTTGAATGGCTTAGGATCACACTCGAGATAGTGAATATACATTGATGAATTGATGAAAAGTTGAAGGGATAACCTATATGGCATGAATCCATGGATGCCCCAAGAGCATGTTATATGGGAGATCTAAATCCGGACATGGAAGGTCGTATCATGACAAGTTGGACCTACTTCCATGGGCACTATAATAGTACCTGTGGATTCTCTTTCCTCATTATCATATGTTGTGATGGTGATGGTCTTAGCTCCCAGATCTATTTTTGAAAGGCCTAGCTACCTAACCAGCTTCAATGTGCATATGTTTAGACTAGATCCCCCATCCACAAGCACTCTTTTAATCTTACGATGGGTAATGACCACTTCTAAATAGAGTGGAAAATTATGCTCAGGGTTGTTACACGGGATAGCGTTGTGATCAAAAGTGATATGATCGGTGGTTCAAGGTGGGCAACCATAGCTTGCAAGTTCACGTGGGGATCTACCTCAGTAGAGACTCTAGAATTTTGTAATGTTTTGTACAATATATCCTTGTGAGCAGTAGAAATTTTAAGGTCTAAAATGGATATTTTAGCTGGTGTTTTCTCTAATTGGTCTAGTAAATTATACTAGCTTTGAGTAGCTGGTATTGGATCAGGTATGATTAAGTGAGTGCGTCGCATTCCAACTACACAACTCTTTTTGAGAATTTGATTGTGTTTACTCGGTCATCGTGAAAATGGATGCAACCTATAAGGGAGTCAAATGGACTATTATTACTAGGGTAAACATATGCAGCAGTGCGATAGTCATTAGAGGCCTGCTTGTGATCTGGTTTCCTTTTCTTGTTATCCACATGATCGGGAAAAGGTTCTTTGTATATGCCCATTTTTTCATTAGGACCTTGTCCTGAATCAGGAGGTGATTCTACGACAATCTTGCCCTCTTCAATGAGGTCTTGTATGAAATGCTTCAGTCATAGACATCTATCTATTTTGTGTCCTTTGACACGATGGAAGTCACAGATATTCATGGTCTTTATACCAACCAAGTTTTTGAGCATTTTCTGGGAACGGTACTGTGGTGCTTGGATACTCTACCATTTTAGCATCATCTAATTGTTTTAATATGGCAGTCAGGGGTTCACTCAATGCTGAACATATGTTTTGTAGGTGCCTTGGGATGAGGCCCTTGCAAAAGCTTCAAAAGAGGACCTGTCTGCACAACTTGGACCCTTTTGGAGTCAATAATTCCATCACCAATGACGTGCTTATTCTTATTAAAGAACTTAGGTTTTCTATAGATTTGACCTCGTGTTTGTTTTTGACAAAGGGTTTAAGTGTTCCTTTAGTAATAAGAGCCTTTTCAATTTGGCTACCTTTCTCTATAACTTCTTCAAAGTTAGATCCACAATGCATCTAAAGATGGAAGGCTATCTCTGCATTTAAATTAGGAACAAAAATGCTCACTAATTGTTTTTTAGGTAAAGCACAGGGGAAGCGACTAGCCAGCGCTCTCCATCATTGTAAGAAACCCACGAAGGTTTCATTAGGTTTTTGCTTTACATTGCAAAGGTCATTCATCATGACATCGTTTTCGATATTGAAAGAATAGTGCCACACAAATTTTTCTGCTAGTGCTAGCCACGTTGTTATAGATCCTTTAGGTATGCTATAGAACCATTCAATCACCAAAGCTCCCAAACTATGGGGAAAGAGTCATATTAGAAAATTATCATTGTAGGTGACCTCTTGACAAGCCATGTAAAAGTCTTTGACATGATCATGGGGATCACCTTTTCCTTTGTACTTGTCGAGCTTTGGAATAGTGAAATGTTTAGGAAAGGGCTGCAATAACATGTCTTTATCAAAGGGATAAGGACATAGTTCTTCATAGAGATACTTTCTGTTTTGGCCTATATTTCCTGTTGTAAGGTTGTGATCGTGTCTTTCATAGATTTCAATTCATCCTGAATGAGTTGCTCCTTAGTAGGTGATATCGACTTGTGAGCCTGAGTTGCCTTAAAGGTATAATTTGTATGCGGATCAAATTGAAACTCGTTAAGTTTACCTTTGTCTTTGTCTTTACCTATGTTTCTTTTTGAAGCACCTAGGCTCGCTAATTTCTGACTCAACTTCAAGATCTTGTTTTTGGAGGGTCTCCTCCTTAACCAGGGAATCTTCTTCTTCATCAAATTTTGGAGGAGGGGAGGCCTTCCGCTCAGTTTTTACTTTACATAAATCTTTAAAGTGAGGTTTACGTGATGTTTCACCCTCAACAGCGGCCTTATGTTGCCTAGAAGTGGATGCATATCCCACATCGAAAGGATTATTTGTGTCTAAGATGAATTTTCACTCTCCTAAGTTAGGGTCAATGACCTTGTTTTCTTCTTCACGCTCATGTGGAAGTTTAGCCCCTAACGCCAAGACTCTTGCGAGTACTTGATCTTTGTTATAATATAAGAGCTCATGTCAAATCTGTTTAGGTCTAACCTTTGTTGTTCTCCCGAAGAGTCCGACTCTTCTCCACTATGATCGATTAACATTTCCGTATCTTTGACTTGAGAGAAGAGTGGTCCTAAATTGTTACCGCTAAAGGGGAAATCATCGAAGGGATTAGCTCCTGCATTAAGCTCACCGGATTTTGTTGCCATTTTGAAAAGTCTAGGCATTACTAGCCAATACTCAAATGTAACACTATGTTTACTAGTTTTCAAAGGATACCGATATGGACAGATGAAAATGTATCACTTACCTAAGTTGTGTTATGTCAAATCTATACTTAAAAGACCAAGATGAATGACAATGTTGTACCAGATATGTGGGCCGAAGTTAGAAATCTAACAAGGCTTGAATATCAGCACAATACTGACAAAGTCCCTAACAAGGTATACCTAGAACTGACTCAAGTACTGACAACAAGCCAAGTGTATTGAAAAGTGGAAGTCATAATTAGATATAGCGTAACAATGCTATCAAGATATCTCAACCAAGCAAGCAAGGCGTCGATATCAAGACAACATCATGACGATATATATAATGCATTATCAACACTCATCAAAAAACCTAGATGATGTCAAAACTAAAACCAAGTAGAAGGTATAACAAGAAGTCTACGATGATGTGAGTAACGTAACCATGCGTAATAGAGGGATTTATACTACGTGCCCAAAGAATGGGAGATGCAACATAAATGCCAATACTAAATGACTAAAATGCAAGAAAAAGTCAACAAACTAGGGAGAGACAGAATGACAAACCGACCCGTAACAATGACGAAGATCCTGAAATCAATATCGTAGGAATGCCAAAGACATAAAAACACCCACTCACTTTAGTCATTTAACACCCCAGCCACAAACATGGATGAGTGTAAATGTACAAAAAAGTAGCTAGCACTATCTCTGACATGACACGTAAAGTATGCCTCTGTTCGAATTCCAACATGGAAAGTATGAACGCATGGGTGTAGATCAAGAACATGTGAAAATAGACTTAGTTTCACTTTGGGCAGAGCTTCGCCTCGTTCAAAAATGAGAAGGAAGCTAAGCTAAGTAATACGTTTGTCTAAATTTGTGATGAAAAACACTTAGATCCAACTTAGAATGGGTTCGTTACCATGTTCGACAAACAAGGTGTTGAATCCAAACAAGTTATCACTTCATGATGGAAAATGATGCGAATGGACTAGTAAAGTTGGCCTCCAGACAAAATGGTCTCCTTAATAAGCTCTCTCAACTAGGTGTTACAAGGTTGTCTTAAGCGAGCACGATTTACCCAAAAATTCACTAACTATTAGTTTGGGAGTATCTCGGCTTTACTTTACCCCCTTCAAGAACAGTAGGCAACTAGTGTGTCTACATGTACTATCACTGGGGTCACCACACGGACAACCGGTAATGCTATCTCACAAGGTGTACTAGTCAAGTAGGTAAGCGAGGCGCTTCCTGTTTTGTCCACGAGGTTACTCAGCGGTGGACTACTTTGGGGTTCCTGAACCACCCCCATTGTTATAACTTAAGGCATTATGCCAAAGGGGTTACATTCCAGTTAAGCGGAGAGGGACTTACCCTTTTCCGAAACTTGCAATACAGTGTGTTGAATGTGGTGTGTTTTTTATCTTTTTTAATCTTAATGTGGTTTCAAAAGTGGCACACCTTTTGAAATCTACAAACACACGTGTATTAGAAGTTTTCGCTTTGTTCTCAACACCTTTCTTTGACCAACGTTAGGTCCTATAGACAACAAGTTGGTTAGTAGTTTTCCGTTTTGCTGATTGAGGTAAAAGAGAACTCACACTTGCTTTTGATTCCTAAGATCACCCGAAAGCGCAAAGGAAGAGCATACGCAAAGTGGAAATCCTAAAAGCACATAAAAATGTTACTTTATCCTTAAGAAGCAAGTGTTTTTAACATGTAAAATAGATTTTGTGTAAGTGCTTTTGATCTCCAAGATCACTTTGGAAAGCGTGAGGAGAGAGCATACACATGTTTCACAAACCCTAATTTAAGCTAAGGAATGAAAAACACTTAATCATGCAAACCAAAAATTTTTAAAGAGTTAGTCCTATTTTAAAACTTGTCAATATTTTTAGAAACCTGCACAAAAAATGTAAGAAAAATAGCTAAAACAGACTGTAAATTTTTTTAATTTTGATAGTAACACCTACAGCGCCCAAACCGACATGTACGTGCCCCAGCCAATGGGTACACACCTAAACCAACACCTACGCGGGTATGTTAAAATTTAAATCAGTCAGCAACACCTACGCACCCTGATCCAACAGGTATGCTAGGGTTTCAATGCGTACGCACTCCTACCGATGGATACGCGGCCCAAGCAAAAAGAAGTCTGTAAAATTTTACACAGTGATATTAATTACATAGACACGTCTGCAGACGTGTGGAAGTCAATGGATACACGACGCATCCAGCAGAAAAATTCAAAAACATAGAGGACACCCTGACGGATACGCGGCCTTTCCGATGGAGACGTGCATATCTCAACGCGTATACGCTACCCTAAAACACCAATGCGTGCCCTGTATAAACACCTATAAAAAACATAGATTTTCAAAATTTCAAAAGCAAACAGGTTTTTGGTTAGTCAAAGCTTCCTATTTCTATGTTAAACCCACAAATGTGTGTAAATAGAGTTCATTAATCCAAGGTTTAAAACAGAAATAAGAAAAATAACAAGTGATTTACACTAAAAAACTTGAAAAAGACTTTGAAGAACTCAAAGGACCTCCATTAATGGAGGATGGACATAAGTGTCCCACCGAAATGTGTTCAAAGAAAAGTTGTAGAAAGCCATGGATTTGGGGTAAGAATTCCTAAAGAATCCCCAAAGGCTTCAAGCAACAAATCAATGGACCATCCGATAAGAAATGAACAAGACCTTCTAATTAGCATGCATTATGAAGTAAACATTCAAATTTTAAGCTAATTAAACTATCTCTATTCTTTGAAAGCTTTAAAATAATGAACCTAATAAGTCCTAAGCAATCAGTTTTAGTGATTAGGAGAAAGAGATCTCCCCATTATAGGCTTTTGAGCCAATGGTTCTTCTCTTTTACTCTACAAAGTGGATTGACAATGCAAAAGTGAAGTAAATAGCTCAATATCTAAACTAGAAATGAAATCTAGAAATGAAAACTAGAACCTAGATGCAAAATACTATAATCTATGCTTAGGAAGAAGGGAGGAATTCTTGAAAATGAGAGAGGGGGTCTAGCCCTATATATAGTTTTCCATTTGGGAAAAAGGGGAACTTGGGTGCATGTGGGACAAATACTAAATTCCAAAAAGCACTTTTAGCAAGTCAAAACTTACTTTGACTAGGTTTAGGGAGAGACAAACCATGTTTAAGCTTAGTTAAACATGTTTAGGAGGTGATTAGGGTTTGGAGAGAGTTTTGAAGGGTCAGATCAATCCAATGGAATGGATTGATAGGTCTAGGAAGGTGGTAGAAGTGGACTAGAAGAAAGTAAGAAGCTAATGTAGTTAGAACGAAGCTATCATAGCTTGTTTAAATGGTTTACAAGAGGAAAAATGACAAAAGGGATATCGTAGGAAGAGAGTTAGATAGGTCGAACCGGTGTATTGTTGGTTTTGCATAGGAGAAGCACAACTAGCATAATATTAGTAGTAATAGTGCAATATCTAAATTACAGTGTCTACACCCATAGTAGTGGAAGGAAGTAGACGTATGCTCATATATGAATATTTGAGTGGGGTCAATAGAATTTGGTATGGATTTTCGAGTAGGAACAACAAAATTTGGTATGGATATTCAAGTAGGAGAAATAGACTATGTTATGAATATTTGAGTAGGAGAAATATGATTTTGTATGGATATTTGAGTAGGAACAATAGAATTTTGTATGGATATTTGAGTAGGAACAAATACCTTGGCATGTATATTTGAGTAGGAGCAACAAAATTTGGTATAAATATCCCGAGTGGGAGAAATATATTGTGTATGTGTGTAAGGAGTATACATGTTGGCATTATATGTTGCAATACAATACTTAAAGTGGTGAGGATCAACATGGCAAGGTATATACAACCCCTAATAGTTGTATTTTAGAGAATCATGTAGTGTGGATGGAACAATGTTCATGACATGTATATAAGGACGCCCTAAAAGGATATTGTAACTAAGTTCATGAGGCATAAGTGTATAACAAATAGTATCATGGGTTTGATTATTCGCAATAATATGTAATGTGATTTTTCAAAGAACTCAACAAGGCATATTATTGAAACTACGAATATTTATACTAGACGGGGTAATATCATGGGCTGATATTACGAATCTATTAAGGAAGGATATATGAAAATATTGAGGTTGGATCCATTATCAATGAGTACATGCTTAACCAACTTATTGTGTATTGTCACTTAAATATATAAGGGGAGACCATTTTCTATGACATCTTAAGGGTAGATCAATAAAGTAAATGATATGGGTTTCTCTTGGAAAAAAATAACTTTTCATGAATGCCCATACATAATTAAGAGATTTGCTAATGATGGATCCAAAAGTTTCGAAAGACATTAGAGATTATATCCTTACATATGAGATTAATTTAAGAAATTCAAGGAATCATATGGTGGGATTATTAGAACAAGATATAATTATTGAAAGAATAATGTATCTTAGAATAAATAACATACACTAATTATGAATATGATGCCTACAAGAAAGATACCATAGAGGAAAAAGACCAAAATTGATGTTTAACAAAAAAATAACCATCGATTTAACAAATTTAGAATTTGTAAAACCCTAATTGCGAGAGTCTTGTATGATACATAAATGATAAAAAATTACTTAATATAAATGACACAAAAAATAAGCAAGTAAAATAGAAAAACCTAAGTGTAAGAGGGAGAAAGAAATACTTAGTTGATTTTCATGATCCCAAAGGTGATATGGGTTTAAACAAATGATGAACAAGAGGAGCAGATTATCGCGATTGCCTCAGCAAAATTATGGAATTTACATATTTGTTGGGACTAGGGTGCCTAGAACTCCCAGGCGAGGTGCCTAGGTGCTAGAGACCTCTATTGGGCACCTGTGACTATACATGGGATCGAAACTATTTTTTCTTGTGTCACATAAGTGTCGATAACCTTCACTTTTGTTTCCTATATGTTGTTAGATGGTCTCTTGATTCGCCTCTAATATGCAAAGAGAAGATAACCTATAAAACCCTCAAACTATGTAAAATACCAATAAAAAAAGATGCAATATGGGGATTTGAACTGACCCCAAAGGTCACCCAATAGAGTGAACTTATGACCAAGCACTACACGACATCTTAGACTCCATGTAGTTCTTGTGCGTGTGTGATAAAATTGTGCCCTAGGAAGCCTTATGCAAGTGAACATGATAGTGGAAAATAGCTAGATGTACCAATGTAAATAGATGTGTGGATGGAAAAATTAACTTCCCCTCCTATGCATGTATGCAAAAAATACAATCCCTTTTCCCTTGAATGAAAGCTAGATGAATGCCTTTGATGCTCTTAGATGCCTTTGGATGCAACCTTAGGTGATGATAATAGATGCTTATAGCTTGGTCCTTTATTTTGGTCACATAGCTTTGTATTTATATGATTCCCTTGGTTGAATTTTGTAATTGACAACTAAAGGCCAACCCATAAGAAAATAAGATTCCAAAAAGATAAAAGAGGCCCAAAAGAGAGTGAGTAAGATAGAAAGAGGTCGGGGCGCCCAGAGGTGACAAGGGTACGTGGGCACCGAAGTCTCGATTGAGTGCTGGTGTCCAAAGTCATGAAAGATAAATAACTAAAGTAACAAATTGGCTTTAAGGTGTAAAATACTAGAAAAGAAAACCATAGACAAAGCAAAGAGGCCAAAGATAGCTATCAATTACTAGTTTTCTCACTTAGGAATCATATGAATGCAAGTATGTGTTTATGGACCTAGAAATGTACCCAAGTGCGTGATTTTTATCTACGTTTCCCCCACTTTATGTTGTTGAGTGAATAATTAATAACATAAAGTAGATAAGATATGCATACCTAATAACCATGTAGAGTGTGATGGCGATAGTGTGTTGAAGAGACAAGTGAAAGTGTGAAGTGATAAAAATGAAGCATGGAAGCTAAAAATAGGAAGTGACCCTAGGGGTGAAAGCGTATGAGTTGTATTGTGTTGTACCTATTATTGTTGTAGCTTGATGAAGGGTTACTTCTTATTGTGTATTAAGGACAAACTTGCAAAAGAAGAGTGAAAGAGTAGTCAAAGTCATGTGTTATGAAAAATTTGTAAAAACATGTAAAAGTATGTAAAAATGTTAAAAAGTAGTAAAAGGAAAGTGTGCACATGATCCGTGAAGAGTGAAAAGGATAGAAAATGTCCTGAATATTTTGTAGAAGAATGAGTTTTTGGGTGATCTCATGTAAAGAGTGAGTTTCTTGGGAAATATCACACCAAGAGTGAGTTTTTTTGATATCATGCCAAGAATGATTTTTTTGGGTGATCTCACGCCAAGTGCAAGTTTTTGGGTGATCTCATGCCACAATATAAGAGTGTTGGGGAGAGAGGTCTAGTTTTACTCTCCTTCCATGAATACTTCCCAAATTTATACACCATTGTAGCTGGTGTGATCCATGTTTAGTTCCATGTTGTTCCATGTTTGATCCAAGTAGAAAAAGGATATAGAATGCATTTTGATTCTTTGGAGCATTGTGCATATACCGTGAAACTACTGAAAAGCGTGTTGCTTTGAGAAAGTAATTGTAACCGCACTAGTCATATGCACCCAAGAAAGGTCAGGAGTTCCTAGGTGCTAGTGTCTGTATCGGATGATGGTGTTTGTGTTGAACTAAGGACCCAAGTCAGATTCTGGGCCATTTTTGTGAGTGTATATTGTTCTATTCCTATATTGTACAGGCTTATAATACAACTCTGAGCTACTATATGGGGTGATTGATTCACCCAATGTATGCCCCCTCATTTTGGGTGCATAAAATGTTGCTAGGAGGATGCAGCCCAAATGAGAGGACCGGATGCTGATATGAAACTAATACCCTATAGGGGAGGGAATGTGCATGGTAGAAACCAAGGCACATGTAGACAAAGTGGCTAAAAACATGTGTTAGTAGAAGTGACAAATATTCTATATAAGAAAATGTAAAAATTAATTTAGTGTATATAAAGTAGAACTTAAAAGAAGGTTTCAAACATGGGACATTGCTCATAATGCGACAAGATAATCATGGCTGAAGTGGCAAAAACATACAAGCAATGCACATACAATACATAGGACACAACCCACAAACAATGACATATAATAGAAGACAAAATAAAACAAAGTGTAACAAACAATCATGGTGGAAAATAGTTCCTGCAAGGAAAATGTTGCACATGAAGCACCTGTTAACATGTTAGAAAGATAAAGAGTATGTCAAAGCGTGTATAGATCAATGGAACAAGTAGTGTGCTAGTAAGAATAGGAAGTAGTATAAAATGAAACAATAACACCTGTAATGTGTGAGAAAGTAGATGCCCCCAAGAGCCTCGATGGGAATGTTAATAGGTACAGTGACAAACATCATTATTGCATGTAATGATCTATAAAAAGGTTGCATTCACAACTAGAGAACAAGTGAACATGCATGTGGATATATAGAAATATAACGACATACTAAGTTTCTATCTACATGCCAAACAACTTGTACATGTAAGCATAAGTAAGCAACAATAAATGCAACCAAGATATGCAGTATGTTATGAATGAGTGAGATAGAATGGTATGTAATGTAAATGTGATGGGATCAACGTGCCCCCTCTGAGAGGATGTGGATGAATATGAGATGAGGTTCATTTATAAAAGACCCCTCGACAGTCAAGAATGAACCATAGTTCACAAGAGTGCGTCATTGGGAAATGGTTTGAAAATGTGTGCTAGGTAGATAAATCAATCAAGCATAAAGCATAAAGAGTATGAATGTGGTGAGGTTATTTTTTAGATTTAAACCCTCGGTACTCAAGTATGAATCGTGGAACTAGAGTACGTCATAGGGTGGTGATGATACAAGTGGTATATCAAGTTGTGTAGGATGATTAAGAAATACTAAATGCAAAACATGGAATGTAATGATACAAATGAGAGACACTCGAGAATGCTAGGGAGAAGTAAGCATGATGTCCCCCAAGTGTATCTCATTGTATAGGAAACTTCGTTCTCACACGGGTGAAAGCCGATACAAGAAGCCACTAGCAACTTTGAATGATGGAGGGCTTAGGACCTCAGATGCAAATGTGGATCTAGGCGCAAAGAAGATAGATGTATGCTATAAAAAAGCTAGATTTGCAAAACTGAAACAGATAAGATTAGATAACAATATGTGGGGTTTCCCGGATAGTGTCGGTTCCAAGAGGATTTTAACTCCCTTGGAGGATGTCAACCCCCATGTGATATAGAATAATGATAAAATACAAGATAAATCGATAACATGCAAGCTGATAAACAAAAGAACCTGACGCCACGGGTGTGTAGATGGTGCTATCGATCTAATCCGAACACAATGTGCAACAAGAACCCCACTACGTGAACTAATGAATCATGGGCAGAGTATTGTGGGATTACAATGTTGTTACGAGGACATCATGTGGATATAAATGATAAACAAGAAGCTTAGAATTCAAAACAACATTTTCCCAGATTTTCTAACTTATTTCCTCCGATCTGGTTGGTCCAGGTCTTCCGAATCTAGGTTTTTTGGTACCTTGAAATATGGGGAAAAACCATATTTATAGCTTGGAGGTGAGGTTAGATTGGGGTTAACAAGTAACCGGGGTTGGGTGGAGTAACCCGAGTTAAGAGGTATGATGTGATCATGTGGGGACCATGGTTTGAATTATTAGATGGAGTGGGGAGCATGATTGACATGGTAGGTGAGATGATAGATTCCATTTGAAATTTAGAAAGGGGTGTCGGATGGGTATATTAATACCCATGGATTGAATAATTTGTGAGAGATGAAATGGGTCCACATGGATCCCATTTGATAATTAATTAAATAAGGTGAGAAAATAGATGGGATTTCATTTAATTTAAGAAAAAAAAAAGTGAGAATGGAAATTACATGAATGTGAGATGACGGAGGGTGCTATACCAAAAATTGGTGTCTACATTTTCCCCTTTTTATTGAGTGGTTTGTGATAGCAAGCCACGAGACAAAAACAAAAAGGGTTAGATGAAATATGTGTTCAAGGATGGATGAAGACATGACCAAAGGCAAGATTCCCTAGGCAAAAAAGGATCGCAATAACAATGAATTTTTTTTACAAAGGTGACTCCAATATCACATCGGTAGAGGAAAATTGTGGTCTCAATGGAGACAGATGAAAATGTTCTACGAGACTAGTGAGTGGGTGAAGACCACTGTAGTATGGATGTAAACCACGATGACCAATTGGTCATAGGAAAACATCAAAATATGTGCAACCGAATGTGAAAGATGTGTGCAATCCTTTTCTACGAGGAGTTGTGCAAAAATCATGCATCTGCAAAAGGGATGAGAATGAAGATAATGATGCCCAAAGACACAGAGGCACGAAGGAATCAAAGTGAGTTATATGCGTTGACAAGTATAAGGATGAAAAGGTGCCCCAACATAAGACATAGATGGATGTTGAAATAAGATATCCCAGGGGGAATACTCATAAATGTGCACATGATGGTAGATAAATAGAAAGGTGAGATAAATTTCCTTAAAGGGTGATAAATATGATGACAATCATGTTTCATAGGAAAGATGCATAAGTGTTAGAAAATTAGAAGGTGAAGAAGACAAAGAAGTCTCGTTTCTTTGATAAGTAGGATAAGAAGTCAAGATACTTTTGTGACAAAACAAAAGCAGAGCAAATATTCATGGAAGAGAACAAGATCAGATAGGTGATGGCCGTTATGGTATCCTCCAAGACAAAATGTCAAAGGAAGATGGGAAGAGATTCTTAGAAATGGATATGATGATGTCCCTGTGAGAGGACTGACGAAGATAAAAGATGTGACAGGGTTCTAAAAAAGAGAAGAGGTCAATGCTGTAGAGAGAAGAATGAGAATGGTAATGAAATGGATCGATGGTGGTACATAAATAGAGAAACATTGGCATTGACCGTGAATTCTAGGTGTGAGGGATGTTGAGAAAGAGAAAAGGGAATAGACATGAGGATTGGTTGATTATGAGAAGAGTAAGAAAGATCGAATGTGAAGGCAACAGGGGTATGGAATAGAGGGACGAAGACAGAGGAGGAGAAAATAAGGAATGAAAGGGGAGGAAGAAGATAACAAAGAAGGATTATAGAGAAAGGGGGAAATGAAGAAGGAAAAGAAAAGAGAAGAACATAAAATGATAGAGCAGAGGGTGAAATTATGAAAAAGAGAGAGTTATTTAAAACAAAAGGTGTGAAGGAGGATGAAGCAAAGGAAAGCAGAGAGGTAATGGAAAATGAAAGAGATGATAGAGCAAAGAAAATTGAAGGAAACAGATCATAGTGAGGAAATCCAAGGCAAAGAATATGGAATTGACCGCATGGAAATGCATGTGGATGATGAGATGATAAAGGAGATGGGACAACACTGAAGAGTTAGGTTATTGATGGGGAAGTAAGGAGGAAGTGCGAGGTAAAATAGGAGGAGAAGGATGATGCAAAGGAATTGAAATAAGACGAGGATCAGAAAGGAGGAGAAGAAAACAAAGAAAATTATGTAGAAGGAAGGGAACCAAGAGTAGAGATATTTGATAAAGAGTGAGAAACACAAGGAGCGTAAAGAGAAGCTTGAGGGGAGGAATGACATCGATTGAAAAATATGTAGAGATGCATGAGATGAAGATAAGTTGATGACGAGCAAATAGAGAGAGGGTGTATGATGAATACAATGAAGAAAATGGCAAGGAAAAATCAAATATGGAGAAGTGGTGAGGAAAAAGAAAGGAAAGAATAGGAGAGACAATGCCAGTGAATGGATGTTAGGAGAAATCCACCAATAATGATCAATAGGAAAAGATGGGACAAAAGATGAGATGAGGCAGAAAGTAAACGAAGAATGGGAGGGGGAACGATAATGAAGAGACATTAGGAGAAGTCCCCTGATAATGATTAGAGGGCACAAAGGAAGGAAGGAATGAAGATAGAATGGAGGAGGCAAAAGAAAAGGATTAAGATGTATGAATGGGGATAAATGATTTTTAGGAGAAGTCCATCGAATAATTACTTGGTGCGGAAATAGAAGATGATGATGAAATAATGTTAGGGGAAGATTAATGACAATGACATGTAAGTGTGGGGGTAGATATGTGGGAGAACTCTAGAAGATGGAGTGGAAAGAGTAAAGAAAAGATGGATAATGATGTGTAGGAAGATGAAGATGAGGAGAGGATGCATTGGATGAGAATGAATGAGATAAAAATTAAGAAACAATACAAAAATGAATGGAGAAGCAATGGTTAAGTAATATTACCTAGCGACGGATGATGGAGATGAAAAAGGGACCAATAGGAAGTGGTGTTTGCAAGAATGAAAGAGGAGGTGAGAGGATGTGATGATGGGGAATGACGAGAAAATGTAGATGGAGAGAATGTGGGGTAGTGGGTGAGTGTAGGATGATGATCATGCTTAAGAGGGACTCTTAAGTAAGATCACCATGCCGCATGAGAGGATTTAAGTAAGATCACCAAACCGGTAGTGACGATATGGAAGGAGAAAGACAACATTGTATTGGATACAGGTGTGGAAGGGTTGGTTGGAGTGGATGAGTACAATGAGAGGCAGGAGACAGAAGATGAGGAAGATATGATGGGAGGTGGAAGGGTCAGATGGAAAACCATTCTTAAGAGGAACTCTTAAGTAATATTGCCTGTGATAGGGATGGTTACGTAGGATTGTCAGTAGCGAAGAAGAAGAAGGATGATGAAAATATTGAGCAGTGTATATCAAAATGAAACAAGAGATGAAAGGAGGTGATATCAAAGTGATAACAAGGAAACAAAGGAGTGTGACATGAATGGATGGAGGAACATATGTAGTGTAGATGGAGAGTGTAAGGGCAATCCTTAATTGGGATGCCCATGTGGTGGGAGTGATGATGCAAGAGTGTTAAGTGAAAAAGGAGTGGAAAGACATTTGTGGTGGTGATTGTTGTCTATTGAAAGAGGAAATGGTGGAGAAGCTTCTATAGCAGGAGGATCCAAGGAAGAAGATATACCTTAACTAATATTCTCTGGCTGTATGGATGGTTAAGTAAGATTGTTAAACTGAAAGTAGAAGAGTAAAAGAGAAACTCAAGAGGAAAGACAAGTAAGATATATGGTGTTGTGCAAGGGGACATAAAGGTGAGAAGGATGATGTGGAGAAAAATGGTGATGAGTGGAAATGGAGAGTGAGGAGACAATGGATCAAATACATTGTTGAACATGTTGAGAGATAAGGAGTTGCAGGATAATGAACTTTCCTTGAGAAGGATCCTCAAGTAGGATTCACAAACTGCAATGGTGATCAAGTAGAATTCATAAACCAAAAAGTATATTTACAAACAAATTCATGGAGATGATGGATAGATATATAATTCATAGAATGAAATTTGATGTGATTTTTATAAAAGATGATCTGGATAAGATGAATGAAACATAGTTGTAGCAAGGGCGTGAAACTATGTTTCAAACTCGGATTGAGATAAACAAGAAAGGTTGCCACTCCGGGCATTGCACTTGCTGCCGATAGCGGTATTAACACATAACCAACAATAGTTAGTTATACCAAAAGAATGTGAGGGAAATATGGATGAAATATGATCGTAATCCTAATGTTGACATGACAAAGGGATTGAGATGTAACTTGTACACAGGAAGAGGGTTCTCCAAAGGTGGTGTTCCTTAAGTCTATGCCCCAACTCTGGGAAAGGGAAAGAACAATAGCATAAAGCTTTCTAAAAATGTTGATAAAGGAAGGCTGATCAATGTAGAAAACCTTCCAGATGTCATAATAACAAAGTAGTCATCCTTCGAGGGTATGGTCTACTTTATACATAATATGGATGGCAAGAATAATATGATAGCCGTCCTTTAAGGGATCGGTCTATTTCTTTTTATTTTTCTTTGATTTTGATTTGTATGCTTTTTGTTTCCTTTTCTTTTATACGAGCAACTGTCCTTTGAGGGATCAGTCTATTTTTGATGACTTTGATTTTGCCTTTTGCATACATGAATTTGAGCTTCACATGGGGGAGAGCTAGGAATAGCTAAGTAAACCACTTAAGAGGGGATAAGGAATGTACAAGAGACACCCTGGACCCTTTGCATGGCAAACTAGGAGAATGAGAAGGTGATAGATGTAATGGTTACGGGGTCACATCAAAGTAGTGAAGGTGGACCACATAATTTAGATCATTACAATGAAAAATGGAAGGGGCTAAGGATGGAGGAATGATCTAAGGATATAACTAAGTGCTCATTGGTAAATATGCTAACAGTAGACTGGTCACAAGTGCAATGCATTAAGAGGTTACGTCTCTGGTTTACCACCAAGAGAAGGAAGACATTAAGTTGCAACAAGATGAGATGATAGACAAGTAGGAAATAAAACTATGTCCTAAAGGAAACAAACATATGACCAAAATGGTGGATTTAGATGAAAATAAATGATGCCCCAAGAGAGACACAAATATGGCCACAATGGTGGACTTCAAGAAAAAGGTACCTCAATGGAGAGACAAACATGGCCTCAAAAGAGAACTTTAATGAAAAGATGATGCCCCAAAAGGGCATAAATATGGCCACAATGGTGGACTTAAAATGAGTGAGGATTTGGGCAGAAATAGTTTAGATTGGATGAATGTGAAGGAGGTAGACAAAATAATGTCAAAGAGCGAAGTCCCCTAGTAACAAGGGAGTTTGTACGGATGAGATGCTCAAGGGCGAGGGAAGGTTGTTCCCCAATAAGTTAAATGTGAAGGAGTTAAAGGATGTCAAAAGAGTTTAGATGAGATTGTTTTAGATTTGGATGGGGTAAATGATTGGAGACCACAAGTGTGCTTAGTAAGATAAGCGGTATTGATGAAAAATGGAGGACCTTCCTTAGGAGGAATTTCATGTGCATGAGGAATGTTAAGGGATGATGTGGATGGAGGAATCATGGGAGACCCAACAGATGGGATATGAATTAGATTTAAGGTATATGGAGAAGGAACTTTCCCTGAATGAGGAAATCATCTTTCTCAATAAGGTTGTGGACGATTGACCGAAATGCCTTACAATGTTCGATGTCATGGCCCGGGGTACGATGATAAGCACAACTGCAATTAGGATTGAACCATGATGGCTTTAGACCATAGGGATTAAAGGCTTTAATGGGAGGAAGTGTGATGGTAGATATTCGAGTTAAATGTCAAAGGATATCTGTATAAGACCCCATTGAAGTGTCATGGGGAAGGTAACTCTTGTGGGTTTTGATAGGATATCTCAACTTAGAGTTAGGAGAAAAAGTGGATGTAGATTGGATGGGTGAATTTCATTTTTGGAGGACAAATCAAATTTGGTTGAAGGATTGTATTGTTTGGATGTGGATTGATTGTTGCAAGATGTCGTAGATGGAGAGATTGATCCTAACATAGATGTTGTGGCATTGGATTGTTGAGAAGAGGGAAAACCTAAATGTTTTCGAGGATGCGCAGGGGATTGTCGGGGATTTTTTCCTTGAGCCTTAGAATTCAACCGAGAAGATTTACCTCTAGCAGGGATGATTATAATTTCAACTGGAGGATCTGATAGCGGTGGTGTGGTTATTAATGGAGAAAATTTCCTAAAACAAGACGAGGACGTTAATGGAGAGATAGGTGTTTGTATGATGTGATTAATGATATCTATGTGAGATGTGGATTGTTTTGGTTTTGGCATGGAAAGAGTTAATTTTGTAGAGGGAGAAGGTAAACCATATTTATTTGATTTAGGTAGATGTGTTGGTTCAGTAGATGATCCAAAGGGTATCTTTGATAGGGTTACAGATCGAGAGGATTTGGTTGGTGTGACAGACAAATTAGGCAAAGAGTATTGGGGTAGACTGGGTGATGCGGCCACGGGAGAAGATATAAGTAAAGATGTCAAGGTAGGGATAGGTGTATTTGTTGGTATGATAGATATAGGGGTAGCTGGGATAGATAGGGATGTAGGAATATTTGGAATATGTGGAGATGTGATAACCGATGGAGTAGACCTTATGGGTAATGTAAAAAATGTAGGCGTATTCTCAGGTGTAGAAGTAGATGGGACTAGTTGTTTCATAAATGTTTCGAGGGGTAAGAATGATATGTTTGCTAAAGGGGTTGATGTTGAAGGTGGGGCTGTAAGGGTGCATGTAGTAGAATAAAGTTTAGTTGGGATGATTGTGGAGATAAGTGATGTAGGTGTAGTAATAGGTGTGTTTGATGAAGATGTGGGTGAAGGGATAGGTGTGAGAGATGTAGGGATATGTGTGGATATGAGTGGGGCCGAAATAAGTGCTAAGGATGAATCTAATGTGGTAGATTGGGGTGTGTTTGAAGTGGCGAAGTGGATGGTATAGTTGAATTTGATGTGGATGTGATAAGGATAGGAGAAGGTGTAGGTTCGGACAGGTAGTGCAAGTTGATGTAGGTGTGACATGTTCTAAATAAGAGGTGGGAATAATGTCCACTATGGGAACATGTGGAGTTGGTGATAAGATAAGATCTTGACTGACAATGTCAATCATATAAGCATTTGATAGTTGAGATGTAAAGGGGGTGACATGATTTTTGGTGGTTGATTAGTTTGCACCATGGAACTATCGATTTGGATATCCCCTTTATTTACAAGTTGTTGGACACAATCTTTGAAGGAATGTCATTTCTCAATGTCGTGACTTTTGACTTGATGATATTTACAATAGTGAGTTTCGTGATACCAAATAGGCTTGGCTTGCGAGTTGTCCACGGGTCATATGGGAGGAAGTTGGATGGAGTTTATAGTAATCAATTTATCAAACACGAGCTATATGATTCTACCAAGGGGTGTAGTTGGTTGTTGATTGAGGGGATCACTGTTGAGGCCATGTGTTAGACATAGATGGGGATGAGGGTTGACTGACCACAATGTTGGCTGCACCTTAAACTTTTCATTATGTGTGAATGGTTTAGTAGATTCAATTTTTGATTTAATTAAACTTAGTTTAAGATGACCTTGCTCAATGGCACGGGTTTCAAGTTTGCGAGCCATTGTGAAAGCTTCATCAAAGGTTCAAAATGATTGGATTTACAAAGTAGATGATATATGTTTTACACATGAATGCGAGAATAATTCGATGAGTTCGGTTTATGGGATAGTGAAGGATAGTTGGTTTATAAACCCATGCCATCGTGCGGCATGAAGCCGCGATGGACTCGTCTTCAAACCAAAATGGTATATAGATCAGTGATAGTGGTTTTACGTGTGATATTGATAGAAAAGTGTTCTAAGAACAACTGTGCAAGTTGGGTGAAGGATAATATGGAATTTCATGGGATACTGTTGTACCAGTCCAACTCGGGACCAGATAAATACATGGGCAAAGTGCAAAGAAGTAAATCTTGATCATGCACAATAATACAACATGCATGTTTAAATGCGAGGAGATGTTGTTGAGGATATTCCTTGTTGTTGAACTTATTAAATGTAGGAAGTTTCCAATGAGGAGGGTAGGGTTTGATTGGAACCGATGGATGAATCGGTTTTTACAAATTTGTTCATAGGATAAGGTTTTCTTGGGTGCTATGGCAAGGGTTTTAAACTAGCCAACTGATTCATTAAGGCATGAATTGGATCACTCGATGTGTTGTAAGGTTGAGATTGGATTGGTTGTGTGGTTTGAAAAGTAGTTTGATAAGGCGAATGATGTGTTTGTGGATGTGTGGGTAGTTGGGGAAGCGTCTGATAAGGTGATTGATAAGTTTGTGGATAGGATGTTTGTGGAATAGTTTGATAAGACAGTTGATTAATTTGTGGATATGTAGGTGTTTGGGGAGATGCTTGCAAGGACTAACATGTGTCATAGGTTGGGATTGCTGCATAGGTTGATGTTGAGCAATAGGGACATGATATGTTTGTTGAAGTAGGGTAGGTTGTTGTGGTAAAAGATAAATGGGGATATGTGTGTTAAGATATTGATACGGTTGGAGCATATGATAGGTAGGAATGTAAGTGTGAAGAGGTTGAGATGGCTGACAGAGACATATTAATGGAATTGTCAAAATGGGATGTGGGTGGAATGCGATCCACCAATTTAGGAGATTGGGAGGATTGAGAGATTGTAGGAGATTTTTGGAGTAAGAAGTCATATATGGGGTTAGGAGGAGGCCCAAGTGTCTCGAGAGGAGTGGGAGATGGTGGTGCGATCGGTTTAGGAAGACTGGCTTGACGAGGGATATGAGGGTTGGTGTCAAGGTGGGGATAATTTTGGATGACATGGTTCTCATGAGGTGAGACCATGGAGACTGGAGGTTGGGTGACTGACGACGTGGTTTTGAGTTTAGTATCTTGTTGGGTGAGATCATCAAAAGAAGTAATATCATTGGATAGAGAAGATTTTTGTTTTGTCTCAATTTGAGAGAGAGTGACAATAGGTGTGAAATAAAGAAACATTTGTTTATGTTTTTGTTGACAAAAAAATCAAGCAACATATTTTTATCATCATGATTAATTATGAGATGTGAAAAAATTAAAATGGATAATGAAGGTACCTAAAGAAGTCTAAGGCTGGTTTCAGATAGTTTGGATTGGGAGATGTTTGAGATGGTTTCCTGTTGGGTGTTTAAGTCCCAATCAGTTAACCAAGTGAGAGGAATTTTTGATGTGTTAATTATGTTTGTGCAGTCTTAGGAAGTGTGTGATAAGTGAAATGCAGAGAGTTAAACCCCTTACTTAGGCTATGTGATCAGACATGATGCAAAAAGAAAGGTTCTTTTTAATCCAAAATGAAATGTGACATTCGATGTAGAAAATCACTCAGAAAAGGGAAATTTCAATGCAAAAATAGAAAATAGAGAAAAATGAGAACATCCCGGGAATGCTTTTCTTGATTATTTAAGTGCGTGTGATAGTGATGTATTTTGAAAGTGCGCAATTAGTGGCCCGAAATGGTCTGGTACTTAAAAATGCACCATTCATTATTGTGAATGAGGTCAATAAAAGTGGTTTGTGTGGTGTGTTTGATTTAAACATTGGTCTTTGACAACGTTATTATGTACTGCTGAAATGAAGAAGACAATTAGTTCATGTGGATGACAAAATAAGAAAAGCAATATAATGGTCCTAATGACGTGGTCTTTGAAAGAGATGCTTAATTAGAGAAATAATAAATATGATTATTCTAAGTATTCTAATGCACTAATGTGTATATATATATAAATAAAATTATGTTTTGAAAAACACCTAAAGGTATATTTGGGATGACTTACATACGACGGGAAATAAAGGGATCTAAGCGAGTCAAAATGACTTAATTTAATTAATGTTACAACGGAATTAACAAATTGAGCCTAACTAAATGATGAAGCGTCAATATTCACCAATTAATTCACAAGGAGATGAACCAAAATCGTAAAATTAAGTCCTAAATTAACCTAGATTTACGAAGTAACATTAACCAGGGTTAGCTAAATGAAAAATAACTACATAAATAATAGTATAGCCTATATTAGTGGTTCATATGATTTGAAATAAATAATTTTAGCCTAATTTGATTTGTTGATGAAGTGAGTTGAAAATGTGGTAGTACATGTATGGTCGAGCCATGTGGAGTTCACATGGAGGGGTCCTCTTGGTCGGGGAGAGTGTGCATGGAGAGGGAAAAAGACCACGTGGGTTGGTATATGTCGGTTGGGGGTTGACTCGTGGCCGAGAAGGGGTGAAAATTTGATTCAAATAGTTATGTTAGGTATCAATGGCTATTGAACAGTGTGACGATATGCCAAATGTGTATGACGTGAATTCAATCTATTACAGTAGATTAGATAAGAAAGTGGAGGTGGTGAAGTATCGGTTTGAACTACACAAAAAGGATGAACTGAATATTCGATGAGGGATAGTAAAGGGAATACATATTTTATTTTATTTTTGGTGGATGTGGATAGGTGTGCAGGATGGGGATGAAGTTGGAGTGAGTAGTGTGGGAATACTCGGAGGAGAGTTGGTTAAGATGTGTGGTGAGGAGTGCTAGGAATTGGCTGGTGTGGGAGTGGATGGAAAGCAATGCAGGAGGAAGGTAGGTTTGCAAGGAGGAAAGAGTGGTAGATCTAAGCATTGTGTGAGGATGGGGGAGCTTGGGAAAGGGAGAGATGGTGAGCTGAGGCCGGGATCGTAGGAAGTGAATGGAGGAAGTGGATTGGGAGATGGAGATGATGTGTTGTGCAGTCAACATGGGAGAGATCGGTGTGTGGGGATAGTATCTTGGTGGGGAGAGATGCAGGGAGGTGTGGAGACAGGGAGTAGAGGATGTGCAAGCAAAGTGAAGCGTAGGTATGGGAGTTGGTGGAAAACATGGAGGGGTGAGATGGTGGTCGTGTGGCTTGAGAGATAGAGCTCGGGTGGAGTTGTGTGGAGAATATGGGAGCTCGGGTAGAAGAGTAGTGAGGGGAAGGATGGACTCATGGTAGAGAGTGGGGTAGAATGGGTAGGTGAGTTGGGTGAGTGACCGGGAAGAGGAGTGATGGGGTGGAGGAGAGTTGAAAGGAGAAGCGGTGAGTTTGGGTAGATTAGAGTTGGGAACCGAGTGGTTTGGTGGAAGGGAGATGGAGTAGCTCGAATTAGGAGGATGGGAGTTTGGCGAGTTGGGAGTTGGAGAATGAATTGAGATGAAGGTGGGAGCTCGGGAGGTTGAAGTTGGGTCAACGGGAAGGGAAGTGAGTTGGGTGGAAGGGAGATGGGGGAGGATTGAGGAGTATGGGTAAAATGGAGTCCGGATATGAGGTGGCTGAGTGGAGAGAGAAGCCGAGTTGGAAATGGGAGTTGGGTGGAGAGTGGAGTGTGCGTGGTGAACCGAGGAGAGGAGAGAGATGGGTGTGGTGAAGCGGTGAGTCAGCGGGTGAACAGGTAGGTGAGCTGAGGGGAGTGGAGATGGCTTAGTTAGGATTCTAAAAGTTTTTTTGTATTTATTTTAATAATTTAATTTAATATTTTTTAATTGTGTTAATTGTTTTGTATTTTTTATTGTTTTAAATAACAATAACATGAAATTTTAATACCAAGTATACACCCTTTCCAAACAACACAACGAACTTACCTCGGTGATGACAAAAATGACCACATGTACAAAGGACACCACATGGCGGGATCACATTAAATCCTATAAACGAGTGAGCTTACAAACGAAATATTCACAAAATATATCACATGAAGGCCACTAAGATAATAATGAATTGCTGCTATCAAACTTGAAAACACAACCAAGAAACAAGGTTAATTTTAGGATTTTCTTCCCATGCGGGTAGAATTCAACAGAAAACAAGAAGAGCACATACCTTTTGATGACTTCAATGAGTGACCATATGAACCTGAGATCAAAAATACGATGATATTGCAAACAAACAAGTTAGAAAAGATGAGTAAAATAAAAAACAAAACAACCAGATCTAGGATCTAGTCCCACCGGCATGCCAAATGTTGTACAAGAAACTTCATTCTCACGTGGGTGAAAGCCGATACAAGAAGCCACCAAAAACTTTGAATGATGGAGGGCTTAGGACCTCAGATGCAGATGTGGATCTACGGGCACAAAGAAGATAGATGAATGATATAAAGAAGCTAAATCTACAAGACTAAAATAGATAAGATTAGATAACAATATGCGGGGTTTCTCGAGACAGGTGCAGGCCCAAGAGGATTTTAACTCCCTTGGAGGATATCAACCCCATGTGATATATAATAATGAAGAAATACAAGATAAATCGATAACATGCAAGTTGATAAACAAAAGAACCTGACACCACGGTGTGTAGATGGTGCTATCGATCTAATCTAACACAATGTGAAACAAGAACCCCGATATGTGAACTAACGAATCATGGGAAGAGTATCGTGGGGATTACTGTGTTGTTATGAGAAAATCATGTGGATATAAATGATAAAAAAGAATCTTAGAATTCAAAACAACATTTTCCAAATTTTCTAACTTATTTCATCCAATCCAGGTCACCAGTCTTCAGGGGTCTAGGTTTTTTGGTCCCTTGAAATATGGGGGAAAACCCATATTTATATCTTGGAGGTGAGGTTAGATTAGGGTTAATAAGTAACCGGGGTTGGGTGGAGTAACCCGAGTTAAGAGGTATGATGTGATCACGTGGGGACCATGGTTTGAATTATTAGATGGAGTGGGGAACATGATTGACATGGTAGGTGAGATGATAGATTCCATTTGAAATTTAGAAAGGGGTGTCGATGGGTATATTAATACCCATGGATTGAATAATTTGTGAGAGATGGGGGATAATGTCAAAATCCTAATTATCAAATGGGTCCACATGGAGCCCATTTGATAATTAATTAAATAAGGTGAGCAAATAGATGGGATTTCATTTAATTTAAGAAAAGAAAAGTGAGAATGGAAATTACATGAATGTGAGATGACAGAGGGGCACTATACCAAAAATTGGTGTCTACAGTATGATGTGAAGAAGAATCAAGTAGCATCATCTAAGAGATCATCATTGTCATGGTCAAACCCAAATGGAGAAGCATTAGAGACCTGGTAAGCAATAGTATGGGGTCAATCACACAAAGAGCAATTGTGGTGTAAATGATACATTCCCATTATGTACTCTTCATTTGTGAAAGGTGGGAGAGGAAAACCATGTGTGTACCAATGACTAAGATTTTGTCTATAGCCAAGAAATGAGTAATCGCAAATAGATACATGACCGAAAGGCATGGGAAATGTGATATCAATACGATCAAAATCCAAAGTTCCACCAATGTAGTTGATCCAAGACTATCTAAGTGTAAGTGGAGAAGTACGAGAAGTGTGTGCAACAAAGACTGAAAAATTGAAGACATGGAGGCCATAAGAAGAAGTGATGCTAACATATCCGTTATAGAGGCGAGAAGAATGAGGTGGAGGGAGGAGATTGATGTAGAAGCATCCACAAGAAGACCTTCAAATGCAAAATTTCTTATTCATAGGGTCAATTTGAGTTGTTGGAAATATTTAGAGGTCCTAATGGGATCATGTGAGTCATTACAAGTAAGTACTAAGGTTTGGAAATTTGAATTCTTCCTCTTTGTGTATTTCCCTCCAAAAAGGGAATTTGAAATTGTAAAGGTTGTCATGAAGGTACAAGATGATTGTAATAAATGAGAGGGTGAGTAAAGTGTCTAGATGAGGTGTCATAGGTCATTAGAGTTAGGGACATGTCTAAAAGTTGTAAAAATGGCCATAATATGTGAAAAAGGCATATGAGAAGTCCAAGAGTCACAAAAAGGAGTTATGAATCAAGAAGAGGAAGTTACATGAAGAGAGAATTCAAATATAGGAGGAGGAGAAAGTAAGTTAGAATAATTCCTCAAGTTGAGAGAAAGGATAAGGTAAGAATAGGAGGAAGGAGGAGGTTTCCTCAAGACAAGGAGGAAACATGTAGATGCATGCATTTTGTAATAAAAATTCCATATGAAATAATCAATACTTTGTTTTTGCATTTGATTCTTATTTGATCATGGTGCATTTCTGATTCTCATGCATGAATGGAATTTTTACTTATCTATTGATAGTGTGGAGAGTATTTTATAAGTTGTTTCAAAAATTAAATTGTAGGTTTGGTTTGTGCATGTTCTCTTTTTAACATATGTAATGTGATTGTGGAAACTGTGCAAACCCAATTTTGTGATAGCGACAATAATTTTTTCATATGATTCCAAAATGATCTGAAATTTCGTATATAGGTGGAATGTTTTTTATCCAGATGGGGTTTTAACTGTTTTTCTAGATTATGTGTTTATCAAAAGTTGTGATGAAAACTCAGTCAAGACCCTATTATGAGAGCACAAAATCATTCTCATACCTGGTAAAATGAGTGTATATCACTTATTGGAATGAGTTAGGCTCTGAAATATTTAGGGTATAATAATAATAAAAATATTCAAGTGGGTTTTTAAGGAAAGTTTTATTTGATAATCTTATAATAAGTTATGCATGACAAAATGTTCTTTGCAGATGTTGGTTCTCGAGAGCACAAAAAGGAAGTTTGGGAAAAAGTTTCAATTGAGTTGCTTTTGAATCAATTTCAAGGTTAATATAAAATTATTTGAATCATGGAATAGTGTGCAAGGTAGTGTAAGAGGCTTTGGAGGCTAGAAGAGAAAAAATTTGCTTGTTTAAGTGAAGGACTAGTCAAGAAAAGTGCAAGGAAAAAAATGGTGAAGCTAGAGGTATTTGAAGCTCGCATGAAATGTTTTCATATGGAAGTTTGATATGTAATTTTATGAAGTTTTGAAGTAGGGTACAAAGCTTAGTAAAGATACATAAGCTGATATTAGTCAAATATTGCAAGAATTAGCCATTTTGGACTTCTTTTGAGATATCCTCATTTCGAGAGATTTGAGTAGTTATTGTTTGATTCCTCTTGAAATATTTGAATGCATGATGAAAATTAGTTTTCTATACATCAAATATCATTGATTGTGATTCGTTAGTCAAGCTAAACCATCATGTTGGCAAACAAAACCGAAACTAGTAAGATCGAATGGAATATGTGGCTAGTATGAATTATTGATGAAAATAATGCATGTGAAAGGAGGAAGTGCTGATGCAGAGTGATCATGGTAATATGGGGAAAGTGGTATGACATAAAATGTATGGAAAACCCCCAAAAAATTACCATAACATTAGTTGAAGGAGGGGATTTCTTGGATTGATACTCACCAGGGCCAATAACAATGAAAGTATCATTGAAGCATGAGTCATCTACCTCGATAGGAGTAAAATTAATATTGCAATTTTTTCATCAGTAAGTTCAACGGTATCAATCACATCATCATAATCATTAGTTTTGGCATTTTCATGTTGGATAGTAGTATCAAGGATATTGGTAGGAAGTGAGCTAGATGTAGGAGTGAGAGGAGTCTCAACGAGCGGAGTGGTGGTGGTTATTAGAGGAGACACAATGGGTGAAATGATATCCGTAGTGTGATTGGGAATGGATGGTATACTTGCAGAGATGGAAGAAATATGTGAAGAACTAGATTGACTAATATCATATGTACCAATATTTCTATATGGAATAGGCTATGATGGAGGAATAAACATAGCAATAATAAAGGTCTATGTGACAAAACTTGAATGGATCAGGGTTGGCAACAATGGTATGTTCATAGCCATCATGTAATAATTTAACGCACAAATGAACAATATATGGGACAACATGCATTGTGTGAATCCAAGGTCTACCCAACAAGATATTAAACTGAAACAAGGCATTGATAACAAAGAATACCATAGGAATAACCTTAGTCCTAACTTGTATAGGTAACGTGATAATGCCTAGGGATGTGTGAGTGATGGAATCATATCCACGAATGAGAGTGGAATTATTAGTAATTATATTATCAGTAATTCCAATCTCCTCGAGATTGAAGTGAGCACATATATTAATAGCAGATCCATTTTTAATGAGTACACGCTTGATACAAATGGTGCCAATGGTAGTAGTGATAAGAAAAGGTGTAAATGGATTATCAACAATAGATGGCGGTATGTCCTCATCACTAAATGATATAGCATGTGGTATATTTTTGAGATATTGAATGAGATGTGTGAAGGCCACCAACGAATTATTGATTTCAATGTGAATATAGCGAAGGGTAACCTCTAATGTTTGGTGGCAATCGGGTGCACTGTGCAATAAATCATAAAGATATATTTTTATGGTGTATTTTAAGTTGTTCTATGATGTCATAACCATTAGAAGTGGTGGTAGGAGCCACATACGTGATAGGTGGTGGAATGGAAACTAGTTAATCTAGGAGAATGAGTGTGGCGAGTGGTGACTACATTGATAGTGGGATTAGCCATAAGAGTAATGAAGTGAGGAGGATGCTTGAGTACGAACTTGCATAAAATTAGCAGCGGTAGTAACCATGCTAGAAACCTTAGTTAGGGTGAAAGAAGGATAAGAAGATTGATCCATGAGTTGAGAAGAAGAACAAATATTTTGATACATACTCAGAAGGTAGGGTTTGAATGGATGGGTTTACCAAATGATTCAACAAATTCAAAATTTGTAAAATCCTAATTGCAAAGTCACGTATGATAAATAAATGATAAAAAAATGTGAGAATGTAAATGACACAAGAAAGAAGAAAGTAAAATAGAAAACCATAAGTGAAAAAGGGAGAAAGAAAGACTTAGCTGATTTGAACTATCCCAAAGGTGATTTGGGCTAGAACAATTGTTTAACAGGAGGAGCAAACTATCGTAATTACCTCTATAAAATTATGGAATTGTTGAATCTGCTTTGAACTAGAGCTCCTGGAACTGGGTGAGGGCCCCGAGACCTACAATGGTTTTCTATGACCATGCAGGGATCAGAAACTAGTTTTTCTTATGTCACACAAGTGTCACTAACCTTCACTTTTGGTCTCTTGTATGTCCCTAGATGATCGCCAAATTCACCTATAACCTACAAAGAGAAGATGACTTGTAAAACCCTCAAACTACATCAAATCCTAAAAATAAATTATGCAATATGGGGAGTCGGATTGACCCCGGTGGTCACCTAACTGAGTGAACTTAAAACCGAGTGCTGCACTACATCTCAAACTCCATGTAGTTCTTGTGCGTGTGTGATAAAATTTTGTCTTAGTTAGCCCTTGTACAATTGCACATGATAGTAAACAATAAATAGATGTACCAATGTAAATATATGTGTGGATGAAAAAATTAACTTCCCCTCTTATGCATGTATGTAGAAAAATAATTTCCTTATCCCTTGAATGAAAGCTAGATGAATGCATTTGATGCTCTTAGATTTCTTTGGATGCAACTTTAGGTGATTATAATAGATGCTTAGAGCTTGGTCCTTTATTTTGGTCACATAGCTTTGTATTTATATGATTCCCTTGGTTGAATTTCATAATTTACAACTAAAAGGCCGACCCATAAGAAAATAAGATGCCCAAAAGATAAAAGAGGCCCAAAGAGAGCGAGTAAGATAGAAAGAGATCGGGGGTTCCCAGAGGGGATGAGGGCACCTAGGCATTGATGTTTAGATTCATGAAAGATTAAGCTATAAAGTACCAACTAGGCTATAGGGTGTAAGAGACTAGAAAGAAAAACCAGAGACATAAAATAAGCCAAAGATAGCTTTCAATTACTAGTTTTCTTGCTTAGGAATCATATGAATGCAAGTATGTGTTTATGGACCTCTAAATGTACCCAAGTGCGTGATTTCATGTCTACACCATACTTGGGTATTGTGAACAAAAATAAGAGAGATAAGAGAGATATTTTAGGATTTGACTATTGTGAACAAATATCTCAATGGGATTTTCAAGACAATGTATATTGTTTAAGGTATTCCCTTATAAACAAAATTAGTAATTTTACAATTTTGAAAGTTGTACTAAAATTTTGGAAGAACAAAAACACTTTTTCATTTAATATCTAAAAATTATGAAAAACCTTGGAGAAATTTTAATATAGATTCATTATGTTTGAGATAGGTCCCTAGAAGAAAGGTAGGCCCAAAGGTGAGTTTTAATGATTGTTGTCAAATTAAGAAAACGACCAATTCTAGATATATACAATGAATTTAGCAAAACCAAGAGAGGAAATTTATGATTTGAATATGAAGAGTAAAAAAATAGGAACTTGTAAGAAATTGTATAATTTTTATATAATCCAATTACTTAAATTAGTATTTTTGAATTTTCAAAAACGGTGCTAAGAATTATGGAAAGTAAAAGAAATTTTTGTTAAATATATAAAAATAAATAAAAACATAAAAGGAATTTTAAAGCGAGCCATTATGATTGAGATATGCAATGAAAGGTGATTTAACAATTATGAAGCCCTAGAAAGAACCCAAAGGGTAGGACCGACTATGAAACACTAGGAAAATTTTTGCAAACCAGATTTAGGGTAGGTGATAGATGAAAAGTAGGTTTGGATATGGATATACAATGTAAATATGGATCCCTAAGGTAACTAGGGCTTGAAAAAGGTGAAAGATATAATTGCAGTTCACCAAATGTTTACACCCTTTTTAAGATTAACATAAGATTAGATTTGTCATGGAGTACACAAAAAACTAAAAATAAATGTAAGGTTAGAATACAAAGAGCTATTCTAATTTATTAACTTCCAACATTAATAATTCAACATCAAAATAACATATTGTTATTTGAAACTAGTTTTTATAGTATGTAGAAGATAAAATGAATAATAGGGAATACATACTTAGCTACAAAAAGTGTTACATGAGATATTTGGATGCATAACTTTGGAAAAATGGGATAAATGAATCTACTGAGATGCTTTGTTCTTGAAACTATGACTAGAAACTACATTGCTTCAAAAATATACACCTCTTTTAGAACAACTATATGGTCTTAGACCTTCTATACGATCTTGGACTTTCGGGAGTGAGGTTTATAAAATTGGCATGCGCTTTGACATTCTCGGAAATATGTTTCTCTATCAAATCCTAATTCTCTTTGCACAATCTAGAATTATATGAATGGAACTCAAACCCTATCCATGGGTGGAAGAACTTGTAATAAGGTTAGTGTTTGGGTTGAAGTGCAACCCTTACAACACATATGTCAACACTAATTTGAAGAGGCCTCAAATCACACATAGTTCTCTACCTAGCATGTGATATCTACATGAATGTAACTAGTTGATAGCTTGAATCAATTTAAACATATTTAAAATGGTTGTGATTTTGCTAATTCATTTAGTAGACTCTTTGAGTTCTTGGAAATGAGGGAATTCTAACTCCTTGACCTAGTTGAGTACTTCAAAACTATAGAAGTGGTTAAATTAGTTGATGCACATCATCTTTGGGAATATTTAGTGAGCCTTGAGTTCCTTTTGTATTTATTTTTAATGAGTGTGCCAAATATTTTGATATATGCTTGTTACGTGAGTAAATGAGGTGATGTTAACTTTATTATATATGGTTCCAAAGGTATTTTTCATGTAACAGATGACCTAGGAAGATGAAAAGACCCAAAAAGATAATGCATTTGAAATCAGAGTTGGAATATGTGTCGGTCAAAGATTGTACACGTTGGCTAAGACCGAATTCCACATCATGTCGGATAAGACAGATATGAAAGTTACATCATGATGGGTAGAAGTTAAGAATAAATTACATGCATTCATGTTAAAAAGTGGCAACACATCAATTTGTAAGAATAAAAAGTTGGGAGAGAGAATAAAAAAGATGTACCGATTAAAGATAGGATGTAGGTGTTTTAGGAATGAATATGTGAGTCTTAGATCCTATTCTAGTGAGCTTATACAACTTTCTCTGCCCTTCGCTTGTTTGGAAATATGATTCATTGCATGTCACTCTTATTCGTACAAAACATAACCCGTTATCACTTGTAACAAAGTAGAAACACTAAATACACTGTAAAACCATTCATTAAAGCATTGGAAAACAAAATGAGAAATAATGTGTGTTAAACCCTCTTCTAATCCTATTCTAGACCACTTCTACTAGCTTCCTAGGTAATCAATCCATTTCATTGGATTGATTAAACCTCTCACAACACTCTAAAACCCTAATTTCTCACTAATTGTGATTAATTAGCCTAAACCATGATTAACCTCTCCTAAGCCTAGTCAAATCTTACTTTGACTCACTAAAGTGCTTTTTGGCTTATTCATTTGTCCCACATGCACCCAAAGTCTTCCACTTTCCCAAATGGAAAACTATAAATACCCCACTACCCCTTAGACCATTTCTAAGAACACTTCCCTTTCTAGGCTAAACTATAGTATTATTGCTAGGATTAGAGCTTTTCTTCATTTTCATATTGAGCTAATATTGTTTTGCTTTGCTATTTCCATTCAAGTTTGAGTAAATGGAAGAAACCATGTGGCTCTTTAGCCATTAATGGAGAGCTTCCATTCTCACAATCATAAATTGATTGCTTAGAATCTATCTAGGTTCATTTGTAAAGCTTTCAAGAGTAGAGGATAACTAGATATGTTAGATTTACTTGTTTCTTTCAAGATTAATGCATGCAAAAGTAATAAATCCTTGTTTATCTCTTATCTGATGGTCCATTGAACTATTTGTTTGAAGCTTTGGGGATTCTTGAGTGTTTCTTACCCCATTTCATAGCTTTTACAAATTGTTTCCTTGTTCACATTTGGCACACCTAGTGGGACTTACTCCATAGTCCTTTTTCAAGTCTTTTCTAGGCTTTACATGTCCATTTCTAACCATTTTTATGCTTTCTAGGTTTTAAAAGCTTGTCTTTTAATGGATTTTACATTTGTAAAGGGATTTTTTCTTCTTTTGCTAAGGCATTTAATGGGTCTAAGCTAGAAATAGACTTCCATTGTTGAAAACTAACTGTTTGATCTTTTAACTTTTTCATTTCATGAATTTTAAAGTTTTTACAAGGGGTGCATGTAGGTGTCCTAGAAGGATGCATCTCTATCAAAATAGGTGCATATGCGTCGAGTTGGCCATGTATCCATCAAGCCATGTACTTTGAGCTGTCAAAATTTTTACAAAGGGACGTGTATCCATTTTGTCCCACACATGTATGTGTGTCGAAACCTAGGCATACCTACTCCTCTAGATGCGTAGGTGTCTGTCAAAGACTATGTTGACCTTACATTTTACATTGGCCGTATATCCATTCTCTTAGGGTGCACGTATACATCAAAACCCTAGCGTATATGCATCTTTCTAGATGCGTATAGGTGTCAAACCTCACAGTCACTTTTTGTCTGCATATGTACCTATCGTCGGTTAGGGCATATCCATTGGTTGGGGTGCATATGCATTGGATTGGGCACGTGCAGGTGTCGGTGTTAAAAGTTGAAATTTTTCACGAGCTGTAAGATCAAAGTTTCTGGTTTTTGCTAACTTGTTTATGTAGGTTCTTAACAATTGTTTGTAGGGTTCTTTAGTCTTGTTTTGATTAACTTAATTAAGTGTTTCATTTCTTAGTTGATAGAGGTTTTTAAAGCACGTATGCTCTTCCCTCACACCTTATAGGTGATCTTGGGAACCAAAAATGCTTCCAAAACCTTCTTCTTGCTTTCCAAACACTTGATTTGAGCTTCATAATGGATTAATCTTTCAAAGTTGGTTAAAACAAAGTCATTTATGCAAATTACTTCAAGTATTTTCCATTACTTATTTATAGTTGAGTTTTGCATTGTGTATGCTCTTCCCTCACACTTTTTGGTGACCTTGGGAATAAAAACAACACATAAACTCTCTTTTGATATTGTGATCCTTTTGGAAAATTACTAACCTTTGTGCGTATAGGACCAAATTCATTTGTTAAAGAAAGGAGTTTTTGAAACACAAACCCACTAATACATATTTTCATATAGGTTTCCAAATGGTGTGCTACTTAAAACCACATTAAGTTAAGAAAGATAAAAGATAAAAACACACCACAAACATCACATCTATATTACAGGTTTTGGAAAAGGGTACGTCCCTATCCACTCAACTAGAACATAACCCCTTTGGCATAACACCTTAAGCTACAACAATGGGGGTGGTTCTAGGAACCCTAAAGTAATCCACCACTGAGTAACCTCATGGATGAAATAGGAAGCGCTCCACTTACCCACTTGACTAGTCATACATTGTGAGTTTAGAGTCAAAGTTGTTCATATCGCGACCCCAATGATGATACAACTGAATGCACACTAGTTGCTCATTGTATCAAAAGGGGGTAAAGTAAAGCTAAGATAATCCTTGGGAAACCTTGGAAAATCGAGCTCGCATTAGACAAAATTGTGACACCTAGTTGAGTGAACCATTTAGGAAAGCCATTTTGTCAAGGAGCCCACTTTTCTAGTCCATTATCATGTCTTGTCAAACCATCACGAAGTGACAACTTGCTTGGATTCAAAACCTTGTTTTTCAAACATGGTAATGAATCCACTTAAGTTAGATCTAAGTGTCTCTCATCACAAAATTAAATGACATATCACTTAGCTTGGTTTCTTTCTCACCTTTGGACAAGGTGAAACTCTACCCAAGTGACACTTAGTTTATTTTCATCTTTTGATCTATACCTTTGCATTCTTGTTTCCCATTTGGGACAAGGAAGGCATCTTTCGGGAGTGTTTTCATAGATAGTGTTCACCACTTTTTTTTCATTTACACTCATCCATGTTTGTGGATGAGTTGTTAAACATCTAAAGTGTGTGGATACATTCTTATATCCTTGATAGCCACATGATCTTGATTTCAGATCATCTTCATAGCTAGGATTTCATTTCACCATCATTTCCCTTTGAGTTGTTACTCTTTTCCACATTCTAGCCATACAATTATGACACTTACATCTTGTTTTCATTTCTTGAGAACTTGATATAAGTTTCCTCATTGTATCGTTACGTTGCTCACATGATTGAAAACTTCTTGCTATACTTGTACTTAGTTTTGGTCCCAACAACATCTAAGGTCTTTTAAAGTGTTGATACTACATTGTTCATATCATGATAACATCATCTTGATACTAACACCTTGCTTATTCTAGGCTTGGTTAACATGTTGGGGTAGTGTTGTTACGTTACTCACATTTGCAACTTCCATTATCAAAAGACTTAGATTTTGTCGGCATTTGAACTAGTCATAGTATACCTCATGGAGAGATCGCATCAATACAACTTTGGTACTTAGATCTTGTTGATGTTTCAACTCAACCTAGGTATTGATAGGGTGTTGTCACTATCTGATTTGTGTGCTTATCATTGAAACCATAGCTTAGGGTATAGAGTGTTTTAAAAATAGTTGAGTGTTTGACAGATTTACTAGAGAAATTGCATATTTTTCCTAACAAAAGTGTTTGCATATTTTGTGTACTTAGGACATCTTTTGAGATGGTGGGACTTTAAACAATTCATATCACATACACCTAGGTTTCATATAAACTTGAATACACTTGGAAAAACCTAGCACAACTTCAACTAGTGATGCCTATAATCATGAAAATGGCATCTAAACCAGATGAGCGTGATTTAGATGAAAATCCTTTCACATCGTACCCCTTCACTGGTAATAACTTAGCACCTCTCTTTTCACAAGTAAAAGACATTGAACCACTAGTTGATCATAGTGGAGAAGATTCTGATACATCAAAGGACCAACACAAGTTAGACTTAGTTCACTTCGATGAGCTCCTTTATTATAACAAAGACCAAGTACTTGTAAGAGTTCTTGAATTAGGAGCCAGGATCCCACAAGAGCGTGAAGCAGTGATTAAAACCATTAACCATGAAATGGAAGAACAACCATGACCATCCCTCATAGACATGGATAACCCTTTTGACATAGGGTATGCTTCCACTTCAGGAAAATGTAACAACAATGTCAAAGATGACCCACTAAAACCAACAGGTGATTCATGAAGACCTTACTTTAAGGCTTCAACAAAGTGAAAATTGAATGTGAGCACAAGGACTCACCACCTCCTAGGTTTGATGATGAAGATGATCCCTTAGTCGAAGAAGAGATCATTCAATGAAAGATACAAAAACTCAGTCAAAAGCTAGCAAACTTAGGCTCTTCGAGTAAGAATGTGCATAAGGATAGACTTAGGAAAAATCAGGTGAGTTTCACATGGATCCATATGATGACACAATTTTCAAGGTTGTTAAAGTGAATAGACCACTATCACCCACAAAGGAACAACTCATTCAACAAGAGTTGTAATCAATGAAGAATACACTTACTACTTTACAAGAGAGAAATGTAGGACACAATAGAAAATACTTATACAAAGAACTATGTCCTTACCCCTTTGATAAGGATATGTTGTGCAAAACCATTTCCAAAACATTTTGATATCCCCAAATTTGACAAGTATAAAAGTAAAAGTGATCCATGTAATCATGTCAAAGACTTCTATATGGCTTTCCAGGAAGTCACTTATAGTGATAACTACTTGATACGTCTATTTCCTCACAGCCTAGGAGCAGAGGCATTAGAATGGTTCTTCAGTATACCTAAGGGATCGATCACGACATGGCCCACCTTGCTGAAAAGTTTGTGTGACATTTCTCTTTCAACATGGAGAGTGATATCACCATGAACGACCTTTGCAATGTGAAACAAAAATCTAATGAGACCTTCACAGGATTCTTACAACAATGGTGAGGATTGGCAAGTCATTTCCCTTGTGTCCTTCCAGAAAAAATAGTTAGTAAGCATATTCATCCCCAATTTAAACCCAAAAATAGCCTTTCACTTACAAATGCACTATGGCTCTAACTTCAAGAAGTTATAGAGAAAGGTAAACCAAGATCGAAAAGGATCTTATTGTGAAAGGGACACTCAAACCTATTACAAAGGACAAACACGAGAAAAATCCACTTGATAAATCAAAGTTCTTTAATAAGAACAAAAATCATTGGTGATGGCATCACAGACTCCAAGAGAGTCCAAAATGTATAGACTGGTCCACTTTTAAAGCTTTCACAAGGACCTCACCCAAAGGCACCTACAAAGTGCACATTTTACACCTCTAACTAAATCATTATCTGCTATACTTAAACAACTAGATGCATAGTGAACATGGTACAATACCCAACCATGATGTACCATATCCAAAAGATGCACCTAAACCAAGTTGGTTCAAAGAGCATGAATACTGTGATTTCCACCATGTGTAAAGGACACAAAACTGATAGATGCCTAAGATTGTGGCATTATATACAAGACCTCATCAAGAGGGTAAGATCACAGTGGATTCACCATCTGACTCAGGGAAAGGACCTAATGAAAAGATGGGTATATTCAAAGAACCTTTTCCTAATCATGAAGATAAGAAACACAAGAAGTCAGATCATGGACAAGCCTCTAATGATTATCGATCGATCTACTTTACACACTTATCCAAAGAAATAAAAACCATTTGACTCCCTTATAGGTTGTATCCATTCATCTATGATGAACAAGTTAATACCATTAGGATCTTAGAGAAGAGTTATGTTGTAGGTACATGATGGGCTCATTTGGTAATACCATCCCCTACCCATTCCAGGAAAGGCCAATATAATTTAATAGAACAATTAGAGAAGACACCGATAGAATCTCGATCCTAGATCTCCTTAAGATCTCTACTGCTCATAAGAACATATTGTATAAAACACTTCAGAGTTTAGGAGTCTCCACAAAAGTAGATCCCACACACTTGCAAGCAATGGTCACACACCTTGATTCTAATGATCATATTACTTTTGATCGCACTACAATCCCACATAATAACCTAGAGCACAACTTACCCTTATACATAGAGGTCATTCATTACTCATCATAAGATCAAAGAGAGTGCTTGTGGATGGTGGGTCTAGTCTAAATATCTACACATTGAAACTGGTAAAATAACTAGGTCATTCAGAAGTAGATTTGGGTGACAAAACTATTACAATCACAACCTATGATAATGAAGAGTGAGAATCAATAGGTACTATAGTGGTTCCAATGGAAGTAGGGCCAATGTATCATGATACAAAATTTCATGTCCTTGACTTGGATCTTCCTTACAACATGCTCTTGGGATGCCCATGGATCCATGCCATGTAGGCCATTCCCTCCACTTTCCATCAATGTATAAAGTTGTGCCATAGAGACCAGATAATCACCATCCCAGGTGATCTAGAGCCATTCACACATTGTAGAGTGTTTCACAACTTCTCACGTGTAACATATGAATGTCCTTCAATAGATATTGTTGTTCCCTTGCAAACAAAGGCTATGAAGGAATGTGTAGATCCGAGATACACTCACTTCTAATCATAATTTCCATCATTGGTTAATCCCTTCACATCATGGGAAGAAACATCTACAAAGTATGGTCTAGATGATCAATTCACTCTTCAATAGGCCTTATTAATATCATACCTTTTAGTGTCACAGACACATGGTAAACCATACTTCCAGTTCAAGAGTACTAGGATAGATGCCTGAACCATTGGAGAATTTTATTCCTAGTGGTCTCCTATCCGAGGAGAAGATGTTAGAAGATCCCACTAGGAGGGTACCTTGAAGGTACCATGGCATCATGTCATCAAGCTCCATAGTATATTAAAGGCCATCACATGATGTATGTCATGGGCTATAATGGGTTTGGATGTGGTATAAATGCACAAGGAAGGCTAGAGCCTATTCCTATTCCTCATTTCAAATCTAACAAACATGGCCTCAAAATCAAGACCCATGATGATCCACCTTCCAAGATAGATGCCACCTCTTTAAAATGTGAGGATGGCTCATCTCATTCAGATAGTGATGCAGATTCCCAATATAGCCTATACGAGGATCTTGCCTCCACTAACCTATTTCCTAATTCAGTTGTTTTTACCTTATCTAATCCAATACCCCAATCAATTACCAAGTTACCCTTGTATATCCCAAACTTATAGATTGGGATCAAAATTTCATGTGTCAATCAATTTCTTTGAGAATGATGAGGCATTTGCAGAATTCATGGGGCTCAGGGATTCTATTCCAAATGGAGATCATAAGAAAGGGTTTTTCATCAAACTAGATGCTTGTGCATACTTTGGAGAAGAAGTAGAGATGTGTGGATGCTTGAAAAAAAAAGGTTATAAGAAAGGGAAAGAATACTTTAGAAAATCCTTGGAAAAAGAAAAACATAAGTCTCCCAGTGAAAAGCTATTTGAGGCACTAGTAGACAAAAAAAATGAAGAAATCATAGAAAAGTGGAGTATCCTTATAAAGATGATGATGAGCCACCTAAGGAAGTTGATCTTACTCTTCCCCCTGATCCTACATGGATGGAAGATGCTTCTAAGATGCTTGTTGAAGAGATGATTAGTGTTAACATTGGTTCAAGAAGAAGAGCCTCGAATGATAAAGTTGGGAGCTTCACTCTCAGCCCAAGAACAAAAGGTTTTTATGGCATTATTATGAGAATATGTGGATATATTTGTGTGGTCATACATGTAGATATGCCAGGTTTAGACCCAAATTGGTCATGCACAACCTTGTTGTGCACCCAGATGCTAAACCCATCAAGCAAAAATTGAGGAAGATGCATCCAAAGGTTACACACTTGTTAAAGATGAACTGGAAAAATTGTTAGCAACATACTTCATTAAACCCATCGACTATTCGGATTGGATATCCAATATAGTCCCAGTTCAAAAGAAGCCAGTGGGTATCAGAATTTGCACCAAATTTCAAGACATCAACAAAGCATGTCCTAAAGATGACTTCCCTCTACCTAATATCGACATGATTTTCGACTCCACTACTTTGTTATGAGATGTTATCCTTAATGGATGGATTTTTAGGTTATAACCAAATCAGGATTATAGAGGAAGATCAACACAAGACAACTTTCATCACCCCATGGGGGACATTTTTTGCTACAAATTCATGCCTTTTGACTCAAGAATGTCAGGGCTACCTATCAACGTGCAATGATGGTCATCTTTCCATGACATGATGAATGACATCATGGAGGATTACATTGATGATATCTTAGCAAAATCCAAAACCAGAGGAGAGCACCCTAAAGTGTTGAGACATATTTTCTAGTGTCTCCAGAGATTATAAGGTCCATTTGAATCCCAAAAGTGTGTCTTTGGCATTCTATCAGAAATCTCTTGGGTTTCATCATTTCACAGAGAGGAATAGAGGTGGACCTTGCAAAAGGTTACAACTATCACAAAGATGCCTCCACCTACAAATCTCAAACAACTACAAAGTTTACAAGGAAAATTCAAGCAATCCACCATTTTATTTCACAAGCTTGTGGATAAGTGCCATCCATTCACACATCTACTAAAGAAAGATGTTACTTTCAATTGGGGACCAGATTGTCAAAAGGAATTTGCATTTCTTAAACAATACCTCATCAACCCACCTGATTCTCATGCCACCTACCCCAAGTGAACCCCTCCTCTATATATTTTCAGCCACCTAGTTTTTATTGGTGCACTTGCTTTTTCCCAATATGACCTCAACCACAGAGAAAGGGTGGTTTATTATCTCAGTCACACCTTGATCACCTATGAGTTGAATTATCCACAGATTGAAAAGGCCTTCCTGAATTCATCTTTACCTTTCAGAAACTTTTCCATTACCTCCTTAATAACAAAACCAAGTTGATATCCAAAGTTGACCCTCTCAAGTATCTTTTATCCAAACCCACCCTTATGGATGAATGGCTAATTGGATCATTCTCCTTAGTGAATTTGACATTGAGTTCATTAATCAAAATCATTGAAAGGACAAGTATTGGCCGATCAGTTGGTAAAAGCTCCCCTACCAGGAATGGAACCATTGTGTCTAGATCTTCCAGATGCATCCATGATGTATATCAAAGATTCCATTGTGTGGCAAGTCCACTTCATGGATCATTCACATTTCATGGATCAAGGGCTGGAGTGGTGCTCATCACTCCCACATGAGAGGTTATTCCACAAGCATTCCATTTGGGATTCCCATGTACTAATAACATTGCAAAATATGAGGCACTTATCATCTCAGCCTTAAGTTAGCTATCACTTGGAATATCTCGATAACTACGAGTCATCAATGACTCCCAACTAATCATTAAACAAGTTAATGATGAGTATAAGGTCAAAGATGAGAAGCTCATTCCATATAAGAAATTGGTCGAGACCTTGAAGGAGTATTTTGTGTATATTGTTTTTTAAAATGAACCAAGATCACATAACAGGTCCATGGATGCTATGGCTACTATCGGATCCTTATTACGCATTCCACCTCAGGAAAGTAAGATGTCATTCTTTGTAGAGATTTATGAGTGCCCACCTATGACATGCCTCAGAGTCTTGTTTGGCATGTGAAATTGTTGGTCCTCTCTCACCTTGGTATGATCCCATATTTAACTACTTACAAAATGGCACGTTTCCCCAAACATTACCCATACTGAGAAGAAATCCCTTATCCATCGTATATCCCATTACACCCTCCTAGGAGGCACCCTCTATCATCATGGCTATGATGGGAATCTACTACATTGTTTGGATGTTACCGAGTCATTCCCACACTATTAAAGAAGTACATGGAAGAATTTACGGAGCACACACTAGTGGCATGGTTCTAGCTAAGAAACTCTTGAGAGTGGGCTATTATTGGCCCACCATGGAAGTAAATATTGTAACTTCATTCAAGAAGTGTGAACTCTGTCAAAAGTATGGTAACTTGATACATGCACCAACACAGGTGTTACAACCCATTGCAACACCTTGGCCATTTTCTAAATGGGGATTGGATCTCATAGGGAAGCTCCATCCTACTTCATCAGATGGTCATACCCACATTATCACCACCACCAGTATTTTACTAAATGGGTAGAGGTTGTGCCTCTCACTTATATAATTGGTGTGCAAAATCTCCAAATTCATCATGAATCACCTCATCTACCGTTACGACATTCCCTCTGCCATTATCACAGATAATGGTAAGTCTTTCAAAAAAAAATAGTCAAAGCATTATTATGTCAATGCTTTCAGATCCAACTCAAGTGGTCCACCCCTATTACCCTCAAGGTAATGGACAAGATGAAGCCACCAATAAGACTCTTGTATGAATCATGGAGAAAATGGTTAGTAAGATTGGCCATAATTGGCACTTACAAATACATCCCACCCTCTGGGCCTATAGAACCTCCATCCACACTCCTACTAGTGTGACCCCATATTCCTTAGTCTATGGAACTGAAGCCATCATACCCTTGGAAGTGGAGCTTCCTCCCTAGAATATCTCTCTTGGGACTATCTTGATAAAGATGAAGACTATAGAGTTGCTCAATGACAAGAGTTAGAGTTGTTGGATGAAAAGTGTGAGAGCACTTAATCACCTGAAATTTTATCAGAACCAAGTGTCAAGAGGATATAACAAATGGATCATTCATCATGAGTTTGATATAGGTGATCTTGTTCTAAAATAAAATCATAGAAACATTGTTAAGGACAAAGAAAAGAAAGGAAAATTTGAGGCTAACTGGTTAGGACCTTATGTGGTCATTGCTAAATATGGATCAGAGCATATAAACTTGCACATTCCGATGGTGAAGAACTTCCAGAGCCCATGAATGCCATGCACCTCAAGTGGTTCTACACTTAAGCATGGGGTGATGTCAAAAAATACCTAAAAAGTAGAAAAAGAGAAAAAAAAAACAAGCAAAAAAATAAAAAAAAAGAAAAAAATAAAAAGAAAATAGGTCATCCACATGTGAAAACCACACAATTGTGGCACATTGGGTAGGTCTTTGGGTGAAAACTAGTTCCAGCACTCTCAAGGAGGATTCATTGGTCACAAGCTATACTCTTACATCTAGATGGGTAACTCTCACCTCTATCTAGGATTGGTTTCCCTTGTTAGGTCTAGGAACCCTACCGAGTCTATCTTTCCAAGCCCATGATCTGGCTCATTTGTTCTGTATCTGCATGAAGGAATCACCTTTGTATATTCCCATCTAACATTGGGGGCACCTTCACATTTCACCTTCTTAAACATACATGCATGGCATTCTACCTTTTGTATATTCCCACATCACGTTGGGGGCATCCACGCTTCTTCATCACTTTACATTGCTTTCAAAACAGGACCTTAGAAAATACAAAAACATTCAGAAAAGGATACACAAAAATCTAAACATTCAGAAAACCCCCTTTAGGAATGAAGCTACACCAACTTCATAACATTGTCTTAAGGAAACCCCAAAAACAATGTGAACAATAGCCTTGAAAACTTATCTTTCAAGATAACACCAAAAACATTAGAAAATATATCAATGTTGTCCCACAAAAAAAGGTAGTGATTAGATTGCTTTTAGTTGTTGGTTTGTATAGTTTTGGTGTAAGTATCTTTTCACGTTGTATGATTTAAAGTATGGTTCATTTTCTTACCTTAGATTGAATCTCGTTTGATTTAATTATGTGCCACATTGAGTTCATTTTTAAAACTTTCATACTTGTAAAATATTGATATATTTTCATCATCTTTGTATATGCATCTATTAGGATTCATTTTACTTACTTAGATTGGATACCAATTTAATCTGTTGTTAAGGTTTGCATGAGTTCATTTCTAGTTGCATATTGTTGTGTTGTTTTGTAGGTGTATATTTGTTTAGTTTTGTTAACTTTTTCTTGTGTTTTTTTTACTTTGCACATCTGTTTGTTATCACATCTATCATCTATCATTCATCACATATAACATCATCTAGTACATCATATATACAAAAAATGCTAAGTCTTACATCAAGCATGTATACTAAGCTAATCATCACATACTATATCATCAATGGGGCAAGAGGGATTGTGCATGATCACAAATCTATCCCCCACACCAATATCATCCCTATCATCCCATATACTAATCTACTAAGTATCTCATGTACAAAACATATGATATCATCTAAGGATATATCATCAATCTAAAAACATGTATGGTACATCATCAACATCTATCATGATACATACATGTGAAATCAAAATCATACAACATCATGATATATGTAACACATCCATAAACATGAGTCATCATCATAAAGACATATAAAAACATGACGAAATATAACATCGAATGTCCATATATACATATAAAAATGTCTGTCTCAAAAATGAATATACATCATCAATACAAAATCTGCCATCACAGGGCATGAATCATGTTGAAGCCTTCATAAGAGGCATATAATCAAAATGGTACATCCATACATATATCTTCTTGTCTCCCTTCATAAGAGGCATACATACATATAAAAGGTGTGTCATATAAAAAGCTCAAGAAATGAATCATCCATGGCTCTACCCCTCCCAAGTGGGTATATTGCTGAAATTGTCGTGATGCCCCTCTGACATGTTTTGGCCATTTTGATGGTCAACTGCTTCTTCTACTCACCGAAATTTTTTTTTTTTAAACCTAATTATTTTTACTAAGTTTTCACTCTCTTTCCCTACACTACGCGATAATGGAAGCCTAATACGAGGCCTTGCTAGCTCTCATAATGTCCTATATCATTTCAATATCACCAAAAGTTTAGCTTATTATAGGTGCTATTTTCACTCATTTAAGTTCTACCAATGTCATCTATTTCTCTCATCGTCACCGATTATCTTTATTAAATAATTAATTTTGGACTGAGTTCTTCTTCTCACCGTGGAATTTCTCTACTATGATACCCTTTTCTTCACCTAGGCTTTTTACATGCTTTTAGGTAATCTTCCATTTCTTATGATCTTGCTCGATGTAATCAATAATTTCAAAAATTTATAAAATCATTCAAAAAATCCAAAAACATCATAAAACTTCAAAAATGGACTAAAATCTGGTAACTCTCATTCTACAACTGAAATTTGTGTCTCTGCGCATGGCACTCATCTCATCTCTTGCTATAAATGGATTTCACACCTGTAATTTTGAAACAATGAATTGAAATCATTCACTCTCTGACAATCATTTACAAGAGCTACGATTCTTACTTTATCTCCACACTCTCTGGGGCACAATGATGGATTCCCGGTATCTATTTCATTGTGCACCTACTTTTCATTGGGATCCAAATGCCCTTTATTCTTTCCCAACATGGAGGCAATTTTCTTGGGGCATCATTTTTACCCTTTTTGTTTATCACCCCATTTGGGACTAAAGTTTGATAACCAATATTTGTGTAACTCTCTTGGACATCATGACGTTTGACCATGTGTGATCATCATACTTATCCTCGTCCTCAGATCCCTTGTTTGCTTCCCATGTTGCATTACTCCCTACCTTTGTATGTTGCTTGAATCATGGTTTCAGATGATGGATAATTGTTTGTACCATGGATTTTCATGTCATTTTATACCTTTATCGTATGCTTCTATTTTAATAAAGGTACCCATGATGAAGATTCTTAGCAATATGATGTAATCGATATTATCCATACACAATAAGGCCCCATATCTCAATATCATATCTCATACCTTGATATTTTCTCTCTTCTCCCTCTTTCTTCTCTTTCACTTTCTGTACTATTCTTTCTTCTATATATTTATACCATCATTTTATCGTCGATCGACCTCTTTCATCATGCCTTATAGACAATCGAGGGTCATGGCCTCCACCCTACTAATTTTTCTTCCACCTCAACTCATCAAAACTCTTTTTTTTCTAATGGTTGTGTCTCCCATGTCTCACCCCATTTGCCATTATTTTCCCAACCCATAGATCTCCGAGCATGAACTCTCAAAACACTTTTCTACCTCTCAATGTGGGTTTTCATGCCCAAAGATTTTATTTCCATTTGACCTACCATGCTTCTCAGTTGTTTGAAAAATGAAGGTCCTCATGTCCCTAAATGAAGAAGTCCCAATGAGTCTGGCAACAATATTTTCCATCAAATTTCTTCAAAGTCAAATCAATGTGACTCAAGTGGGATTTTTCCTATTTTGAAAAATTGGAAAAAATCTAAAATATGGGCTCATTCTAAGTGTTTTTCAGAAAATTCAAAAATCTTGTGTCCTAGGCAAGATAGGTCCACACTCATAATTAATACCAATGAAGGTATGTCATGAGAGCTCCAAAAAATCTAAATATGGTGAAAATGATCAATGTGGAAGTTGGATCATCCCAATCATGCTCACCGTGGATGGGGGACCCATTGGTATATCCGCACAGACGCATCCTCTTAAATCAAATGGCCATCTCAGTAGTCGTAGTGAAAATCGAACAAATCAGACATTTTTTTCCACCTCTTCGGTTTGCTAAGGGGGTGTGGTAGGCCATGATCAAGTGTAATAATCTATGGCATATCAAAATGGCACGTAAGCTAAAAATCAACTGAAATCAGATAGGAGGATATTTAGTATCTTCCTATCCTACGGTCCATCGGGGCATCTCTACCTCTATATTCACTATGGGACACGCATACCAAAATGGCTCGTAAGCATGAAAATCAGCTCTAAAATAACAAACACTTGTTAGGCTATTTCTATCTACATTCTTCCATTTTTACTTTCTACTTTCTTAGGACATTTGGAAACTAAGTATTGGGATGCACTGAAAGTGAAAACATTTCTTCAAAATACTAAACTTATTTTTGTGGAAAGTACAGAGTTCAATGACCCTCATTTTCAAAAAGATGCATAAGGAAAAGCAAGCCCAAATCGATGATGTTCAAAAGAATGTGTTCGAAAATGTACACGCCTCCCCTTTGATGCATACATGCCCCTAATCAACGTGTACGTCACCCAATTTTCTCTCATCCATAAACTTTAAATGGATCATACACATCTAGTGAGGCACCTAAAATATGCCTTTTTGCACATGTATTCATCTCACACATTATGCTCATTCATTCTCACAAATGACATATAATGCATCCATCCTAAAATATACACATGCACATGGCATCAGCACATAAGTTTTGTGCATTTCCCACATGATGCAACGCATCACACCAATGGACACATGTGCAATCTTGGCTTTCAACACCTATGCACAAAAATCAAGTAACTCTAGATTTTATGAAGGATAGATATATATTTTGTAAAAAAACTTCATCCGTTAAAACAATAAATTAAGGATAAAATGACAAAAATTTGTGGTTGGATGATGCATGTGCGTATGCATTGCATTAATCCATCCAAAATGCAATTAAAGAGGTCATGGTTATCATTAGGTACTCCAAGGCCAAGTCATGGGACTCTATGGGGTCATCTCCTCCTCCTTTACAAGCAAAGATCATCTCTCTCTCTCCTCACAAATCACTCTGATAATCTAGCAAAATGGTCCAAGGAAAAATGAACTATTCGTGATGGTTTACCCTCTCTTATTTTTCAAGTGGGTATATTAAGTCATCGAGGAGGCCCGGGGAAGGATGTTTGGCAATTTGATCACTCTAGCACTTTGAGAAAATAATTATTTTTTTAAATAATTATTTTTATTAATTTTAATACGTTGAGTCACTAAGTTGCTACCTAGCATCATTTCTTCTCCCTGGGGTAGTTTAAAATTTCCCTGCACTAAATTTTCCATTATTTTCTTCTATTTATCTTATCAAAATGTGTTTTTTTATTTTTGTATAATTAATATTTTTCTTGTTCTTCTTCTCTTGTATTTTAATCTATTCCAATCAAACATGCCTTTCTTCACCTTGGAATTTTCAGTGGCATCTTTTAGGTGATCTTCATTTCTTAAATTCTTCTAATCCGATCAAAAATTTAAAAAATTATAAAATCATTCAAAAATCCAAAAACATCGTAAAACTTTGAAAATGGACTAAAATTGGTAACAAGCTCATTTTGGCTGAAATTAATGTTTCTCGGGTCATTCACTCATCTCATATCTTTCAGTGTTTTCTCATAGATTTTGAAATAACTAACTTGTGAATCATCTGAATCTACAATCATTTACAAGAGCTACATTTACTTACTAACTACTCTAAACATTCTTAGGCACAATGAGTCAGCCTTATTATTTTGTACATTCACACTTTTTCAAAGATTTGGGCCCAAGTGCCTTTATCTTTCCTTCATGTACAATTTTCTTGGGGCATCATTTTTACCCTTGTCATTTATCACAAAAATTTGGGACTAAAGCTCGATAACAAAATATTTGTGCAACTCTCTTGTTGGTTTGAGTGTGTGTGTTTTGTACTTATTTCCTGTTAGATCAGCTTGTTTACTTCTCGTATTGCATTACATTTTGTATGTTGCATTGAGTTGGCGGTTTTAGCAATGGATAATTGTTTGTATTATGGATTTTCATGTCATTCTATACTTTTATCATATGCTTATATTTTAATAAGGACCGATGATGAAGATTCTTAGCAATATGATGTAATCAATATTATCTTATACACAACAAAGTTGTTAATAGCTCAATATCTCCCCCTTGATATTTTCTCTCTTCTTCCTAGTGAGGATCTTCAAATTCTTTTAAAGGGTTATTCTTCTTTTCTATCATCTTTTTCGATCGTCGATCGACCTCTTTCATCACCCTATCAACACTCGAGGGGCATCCTCCACCCTACTAATTTTTCTTCCACCCCTTCAAAAAAATTTTAGTTGTTCATGTTTGTCTACTTTCTTTGAAGTGACGTAGCTTACGCCACCCCAAAGAGGGGAAAATGTAGACACATATAGTTTGATCAAACCAATATTATTCTTAATATTACACTAACTATTCTACTCCTTGCAAATTGATGACACACCATCAGTTAGACCTATCTAACTCCCCTCTTACGACACTCTTTTGGTCGTATTCCTCTTATAAACCAATTAAGCAAGCTATTATAGCCTCATTTTGACTAAACCCTCTTCTAATCCTATTCTAGACCACTTCTACTAGCTTCCTAGTAATCAATCCATTTCATTGGATTGATTAGACCTCTCACAACACTCTTAGAACCCTAATTTCTCACTAATTGTGATTAATTAGCCTAAACCATGATTAACCTCTCCTAAGCCTAGTCAAATCTTACTTTGACTCACTAAAGTGATTTTTGGCTTATTCATTTGTCCCACATGCACCCAAAGTCTTCCACTTTCCCAAATGGAAAACTATAAATACCCCACTACCCCTTAGACCATTTCTAAGAACACTTCCCCTTTCTAGGCTAAACTATAGTATTATTGCTAGGATTAGAGATTTTCTTTTTTGTCATATTGAGCTAATATTGTTTTGCTTTGCTATTTCCATTCAAGTTTGAGTAAATGGAAGAAACCATGTGGCTCTTTAGCCATTAATGGAGAGCTTCCATTCTCAAATCATAAACTAGATTGCTTAAATCTATCTAGGTTCATTTGTAAAGCTTTCAAGAGTAGATAATAACTAGATATGTTAGATTTACTTGTTTCTTTCAAGCTTAATAGCATGGAAAAGTAATAAATCCTTGTTTATACTTTTGAATCCACGGCTGATTGTGAGCGCTTCCTTTTAAGCTAGGAGGAACTACCTGAATGCAAAGAAAGACCACAAGAAAAAGTTAAACAATATGTAGTGAACTGCCTAGCGTGTGCTAGATCCGGAAGTGTGATACTTCCTAGATGGTATCACCCACTGCTTTAAACAATTTAATGTGGTAAATAAGGTAAATCCTATCAGTAATTTGAAATGATTTAGGTATCTCACTTAAAACACAATAAGAAATAGATCTAATCTAACAGTGCTAGGTTAGAATAGGATCCGAAGGTCAAATAACTGTTCTAGGTCTCTACAGTGTCTGACAGAGGTCTCAGGTAGATCACAGGTGAATGAGGGTGAGAGGGAATTAGGTGGATAGGTCATTGTTCTGGGTTGTATGGGAAAATACAAAGACCGATGTCGGTTAAGGGTGACCGATGGTGGTTAGGTGTAACGGTGCCGGTTACTATGGAAAAACTGGGAATGCCACAGAACGAGATTTAGGTCTCCTTTGTGATTACAAAAGGACTTTGGTTGGTCGAGATGAGGTATTGGGTGATTTAGGTAGGATTTGGTGAGGTTTTAATGGGTATATGGAGGGGTGAGTGTTGAGGAGGTCAATGGGTGGCTAGGTAAACAATAGATGATAATATAATGATGAAATGGAATGAACCAGAGAAGTATAACATTTACTTACTTGGATTCTAGTCCTGGATGCCTGTGAGTGAGGGATGGAGGTGCTGATGAGAGGTTTGAAGGCTGCAGGTGATCACCAACTGAAGGAAAGCTTCTGCATGGGCTGCATGTACATTCCTCTTTGCTTGGTTAGATCAGATCATTGTTGGGATGGTTATGCATAGAAAAAGATGCTTGATCTCCTTCCTTGCATGCATGTTCTCACTGAATTCACTCTCAGAAGATGTGATATCTCTCTAGAATGTGCTAATGTTCACCAACTTTTTCAATCTTTTTCCAACCTTCTTCCAACCTTGAGAATAAGGTTGTTTTGGGGTTAAAAGGGTAACCGATGGGTTTCCAATTTTAACCGGCGATGGTTAGGGGTAACTAACGCATCGGTCAAGGTGGGATTTCCTAGGTTTACTAAACTAGGGAGATCCTCTTGATTTCCTCGATCTCATGTCGTTAACCCATGGATTAGACTGGAGCTTCTTGTAAGCATGCGGGAATGTGGTTAGAGAGAATGTAGGCATTGATTTTTAGGGTTTAGGTAAGTCTTAGTTAGTTATGGCAACTTACTAAGAATAGGTCTTAGGGTGAGTTGGCTTGGTGAGGTGTCTAGGTGAAGTGTATGTGTGGATATTATTTAAATTAAGATATTTAAATAATAAATATAGTGAGGATAATGAATTAATTTAATTTAATTAATTAAATTAATATTAGTGGGGTGAAGGGGGCCATGGCTAGGTGAATGTGATGAAGGGTGCTTATTTGTCGAGGGACCAAAGGGGAGTGTGACCTAATTTTAGTGTCTACATTTTTCCCTTTTTGTTGCGTAGCTTGTATTGGTAAGTGACACTAACAAAAATAAGATGTGGTTGCCCCATGTGTGGGTGAAGGTGATCCCCTCAAACCAGAACTCGAATGAGGCAAAAGGTAGAATCGGTGAGTGGTTTGATAAAAGGTAAATGTGAGGAAAAGGAAGGTGGGTAATGGGGGAAAAAGGAAAGGTCTACTCGGGTAATCTAGGTAATGGGTCAGGGTCAAAGGTAGTAATAATCAAACACACACACACGTATAAACTAGCAACACGCTACTAGGTTGAAGAGCAGGAAAACTCTACATCATCTAAGGTCGATAGGTTTATCCAAACAAGGTCAAGTGATTCCAGTATCCAAGGTATAGGATATGGTCAGGAAACACAACGTAGGTTAGGCAGAACATTTAGGTATGTTCCAGTACACCAAAGGTAGGGTCAGATAAACGGTCATGGAATAGGCTAGGTAAGGTCATTAGGTCAACAACACAGGTAATAATGCCACAAGGTATAGCAAACACATGAGGTCAAAGGTCACTAGCGATGGTCCAGTCCAAATATCTAGGTCACGGCATGGGTAAGGCCAAGGTAGGGGTAAAATAATGAGTCCCCAAAGGAGGAAAAGGGAGGTAGTAAATGATGAGGTCAGAGGAAAGGTGAGGTAAATGGGTAGGGTAAAGGTGGGGGTGGGTAAATGATCGTGAAGGTTGGTTGGGTGAGGGAAAAAGGAGGGGGGTAGGGTAAAAGGGTAAAATTTAGGGCAATGTGTAGGTGATGGTGATGACCGATGTTGGTCATGGATAACCGACGTCGTAGAGTAGGTCAACCGACGATGGTTAGGTAGGGGCACGACGATGCCGATGCCGCTATCAAGGGTAACCGACATCGGTTAGGTCGGGTTTGTTATAAAAACAAAAAAAATTCACATTTTTTGTTATTCATTTGTTATTTTGTGAAGTGAGAAAATGACAAAAAGAGAGAAAAGAGAGAAAAGTGTCCGATGAAAATGGAAAGGAGAGTCGGTGTGGTGTATGATGAGAGTGATTGGTTGGTGAGCAGCGGGTCCACAGGATCATGAGGGATTCGATTGGTGAGAGGTTGTGGGTAGCTATTCGGTGATGGCGAGAGGCCGAGAGAGGGATCGGGGGGCCACCAAGATAAGGCTGACATGTGCCACCAGATGGTGGCAATGGTAGCGAGATGAGGTAAGTGCCCTACTCTACGTTGTTGATTTGATAGATTAGAGGATTATTTAGTGTTGGTTTAGGTTTTGTTTTTTTTTTTTTTGTGGGGGGCAAAATTAAATTTGGGAATGGGGGAATATTGGGTAAAAGGAGGAATGGGGAGGGTAATAGATGGGATAGGGGAGGGGGTGGAGGTCCAAGGGTAGTTTAGGTCATCAGAGGGGGGTAAAAGGGGCAGGGGGGGTTTTTTAGAGGGGGTTTTGGGAAATCATGGGTTTTTCATGACAATGTGACCGATCGGTCAAGGTCAGGTTGGGCCGGCATCGCTAGGTGGGAACTGTATTGGTCACCAAACAGGTGACCGATGCCGATTAAGGGGTAACCGGGTCGGTAAGGGTGAACGATCGTATCGGTCACCAAACAGTGTGACCGATGCTTGGTTAAAGGGTGACCGGGTCGTCAGGTAGGATGAACCGAACCGGTACCGTAGTCGGATTATTGGGCACAAGGGTCCAAAAGTGATGTGGGCTAGGTAGGAGATGGAGATGGGTAGGGTGAAAATAAGGTATAGGAAATGATAATGGTTGAATATGGATTGATATATGTAAATTAATGTTGTGCTTGTATTGGATGCAGGGGAGAGCAACTACATATGCAGGATAGGGTTCCACCTCTACTGGTGATAGCAAGCACAACAAACGACCCCTAAGAGGAGGAGCTGTAACATGTGGAGGTAGTGGGATTGAGTGGGTTCATCACTATAGACATGTAGTCCGGAAACCTAGTTTTGATGGTCGTGCTCATCGATAGATGGGGGACTCCAACCAACACGTTCCACCTGCCGATGGGTGAGATTACTATCACCCTGGAGGACATGTTCTGATTCTTCGGCTACCCATATTGGGTGCCCAGTTTATTCTATCTCCTCCGAGGCCTCAGAGGAGCTGATTGTGTCTATTTTTGGAGAGGGGATGGCCGATCTGAGATTCCATAGCACCAGCTTGAGCTATGGAGAGATGTACCTAGCCCATCCGGAGGAGACGAGGCTAGTGGTTCTATTGATGGAGGTAGTGTGCTGCTATGCACTGCCAGATGCAGAGGGTGGATGCTTTCCCGATCACTGATGGGGGTACTCCATGACATGATGGTGGATGAGACCCACTTTTCCTGGGCACCAACATTCTTGGTGCAACTATATAGGAGTCAGTGGGCATATGGGTGGTACACAGTTTAGTTCATCCTATGTTGTACATTTTTACTACACTATTGGGCATACGAGCACATAGTTTGTGTGTGCCTATAGGGATGCCCCGAGAAGATGCATTCCCAAAGATGATTTGTGTGGGGGGTATGGAGATGGGTGCATGATGATAGAGAGCAGAGAGATCGAGAGGCCCACACATGATGTGGCCCATTTCCGGCAAGCATCGGAGGGGTTGTCTGAGTGGACATTATATGGAGGCCATATGTGGATTCCCTCATATAGGCATATGCATGAGGAGCTAGCTGAGCTCTAACTAGAGAGATGGATAAGGTCACCGTGTCGGGAGGACGAGATGATCCCGGTAGATGAGTCCGATGGTAGTTTGGGCTAGTACAGACATACCTCCGCCTTCCCATAAGATCGAGAGAGATGACGTGGAGAGGCCCTTACCTCTACCATAGCCTACAAAGGCCCATGGGTAGGAGGAGAGAGCAGCAATGGACCGGATAGATGACATCGTGCATGACAGGTACAGTATAGTGGTGGGTGGCTCAATGCTATGAGCCATACCACCTAGACCGGGCAGCCAGATCTAGCTACCATTACAAGTGCAGAGAGACCCCATAGGGGTAGGTAGCTACTCTCATTACCCAGTTGGGTATACTGCAAACATAGCTGGAGGGCTCAGAGGCAGAGGTAGCAGAGCTACATGTACAGTGGCTAGCTACAGAGCCCAGATGGTCATGGAGGAGATGGAGATGGAGAGGAGGGGGATGGTCAGGTGTGGCAGCCTTACAAGCTCAGGTGGTAGGTTTATGTACAGGCTAGCTGGCCACAACCCAGCATAGATTGGGGTCTTACAGCCCAGATATAGGCACAGGGGGGGGGGGGGTACCACCACAGCACCACCATCACCACCGGAGAGGTCCCAGTTCACAGTAGCAGGGGTACAGGGTGGTCCCAGGAGGTAGGTACAGGGGCTGAGACCTATGGGACCACCACATAACCGTGCCTGTATCTAGGTTACGGGATGCCCTAGGTGAGGCTAGATACTATCAGGACCAACTGATGGCATGATAGACTTCATATCCTATGCCGAGTACAGGGCACAACAGGTGTCCAGTGAGAGGATGAGATCCCACACTCACAATGTGGAGAGCACAGGGGGTCAACGAGCTCGAGGCCCGATCAGCAGAGCAGAGGCTACCAAAGCACATGGAGACCAGCTCTAGTTGAGGCACCAACAGGGACCCAGAGGCCGAGGGTACAGGTGATACAGAGATGGAGGACATCCACTGAGATGCCTGATATGGTCACCTAATTTTTTTGATGTATGATAGTTTTTGTGTGATATATACCGGCTCAGCGTGCCAGAGATATTTATAGTTTTGATCACATACCGCCTACGCCAAAGACAAGTGAGGATGTATGAGTGATTTTGTATATTTTGAGCATATACCAGCCTACGTGCCAAGAGATTTTGTATTGATTCATTATTTTATTGTATATATGAGACCGACTGCATGCCGATGATGACATTTTGTATATATATCATGATACATGATGATTTGATTTTGAGATGATGGACATGATGATGATAGCCATGTATATTTGAGATACACATTGATTTATTTATATGATGAGATACATGGTATGATTTGATTTGTTGATGTGTTTATGAGATATTTGATTTGTTGTGTTTATGATATGATGGAAATTAGTGAGTTAGGCATGGATGGAGTCAGTTGGTGGCAGGATCAAGTTTGGTTTAGGCATGGATCGAGTTAGTTGGTTTGGCATGGATCGAGTCAGTTATGGGATGAATCAAGCGTGGTTTTAGGCATGGATCGAGTTTATTTTAGTTTAGTTTAGGCATGGTTCGGATTCAGTTATTAGGATCGATGGTGGTCGAGTTAGTTAGGCATGGTTGAGTTAGGTTTAGGCATGGATCAATGCAGGTTGAGGCATGGTTGAAAGTGGTCAGTTTAGGCAAAGTAGGTGAAGTGGTGATTCATTATTTTATGCAATGAATGATAATATGGGTCATATGTGAGATGTGGTATAATCTATGCATAGTGATGATAGAGAAATGGTAGGCATAATAAATGTATGTTGTGATAATGTTTAAAATATGAAACAACTTGTTATGTATGTGGTTTAATTTCCAATTTTGGGTATAAAAGGGAAACTAAGTTAGGTGTGATGTAATGTGAGGCACATGGAAGATGAATTGTTTAGGGTAGAGGATGGCCGAGCTAACCTCCAAGGGCCCCATGCCCTCGAGAGTGCTACCTACATAGTCCCGAATGAAAAGGGACCTCAAGCCGATGTAGTTCTCCCATGAGCTAGGGAAGAATATGAGGAGGTATGAAAATGAGTTGGTAGGTTTTTGGGCATGTTGGGGTTTAGGTTTGTTAGGTGTGGGTAGATTATAGGTAAAATGATGTAGGTGAGGGTGATTGTGGTGAAAGAAGAAGATTACCCCAAAAGTAAGCATCGAGGACCAAGTCCTATATAAGGTAATCAAAACGTAAACAAAGATGGTTAAAAGATAAGAGGGGGCAATAAAGCCACCTGATTGGGTAGGATCATACCGAGTAGATCATACCTTGGTGGAGGTGATGAACGTAAGACCCTAAAGACATTGCATGATTGATTGTTCTATGGTGAAAAGTAGTCACATGATCACCAAATGTCTAAGTTCCAAGAAGTCCCTTGAGGCAATAGGAAATGAGAGTGGGCATGGTTTGAAGGGTGAAAAAGTAGGGTAATTTTTATATGGTATATAGGTAGTGATGCACTTGGAAAGAGAACCTAGGTCACAATGGGCAAGTCCATGACAAAAGGTTGTTGTTTTGACTTATAGTTGAGATAGACTAATCGATGCGGGAAGTCTATATGGGATGAATAAAATTTAACTCCTTGAGGTCTTCGTGAAGCTGATCGATGCGGGAAGCTTCGGTTTCTTTTTTTTTTTTTTTTAGAGCTTTACATAGCTGTCCTTCGAGGGAGCAAGTCTATTTATAAAGAGCAATTTGTCGAGAGGAAGATGTCCTTTTGAGGGAGTCATCTTTTTATTAGAAGTTTGACTCAAGGAGTTTGGTCCCATGTGAGGTCTTTGAAGTCATGGACAAGACCAAGGTGGAGAATAAGACTCTTGTTCAAAAGGCAAGGTGAAATGACCATGGGATCTCATCTAAAGGTAGATGAAAAGTATCCATGAGAATCATGCTATGTGCAACACCATGGTACACATATTCAAGAGAAGATAACAAGTGACGGGTACTCACATGATTCTTGTTTAATCATTAGTGAGGTGTATGGAGTGAATAGCACTCAAGGGACGAGCATGGAAAGAGACAAAAGGTGAGGTAGGACTACAAGTCAACAATAGAATGGTCAAGATGCAAGGCGTTAAGGGGCTCAGGTTCAGGTTTACCATCGAGTGAAGATAAATGATAAGCACCTGATCCATAGGTATGAGTCACGATGTATGGTCCAAGCCAATTAGGAGAAAATTTTCCCCGTTTACTTTTTTTTGCTTTAGTTACGTGTTGATTTTCTTTCAGGACAAGGTCACCAACTTGGAAGGTTTGTTCATGGACACATTTTTCGTAGGCACGTTTGATACATTTTTGGTAAACTTGAAGGTGATCCAGAGCATTAAGATGACATTCATCTAATAACTCTAGTTATGCTAAACAGTCCTAAAAAGTCATCATCATTGAGCATGTCATGGAGAGAAATGCAGAGTGAGGGATCTGACTTTGAGAGGCAGACTACCTCTATACCGTAGACCAGAGAAAATGGTGTGGCCACAGTGGAAGTGTGAATACTAGTGTGGTATGCCCACAGGGAAAAAGGAATGTGCGTATGCCAATCCTTCCCAGTATCATCAACCACTTTCATAAGAATTTTGTTTAGGGTTTTGTTAGTGGATTCGGCTTGGCCATTGGTTTGTGGGTAATAAGGTGATGAGAAACTAAGCTGAATGCCGAAGGCATCACAAAGTTTTTGCAATGTTTTGTTTTTGAATTGTTTTCCATCAAGTGATGAGGCGATGAGGAACACCAAAGTGACAAATGATGTGGTGGTTAATGAACTCACATATTTTCTCAGCTTTCATGGAGATGAGTGGTATGGCTTCCACCCATTTTGTATAGTATTCAGGTAATGATGATCCATTGATGGCACTTGGGAAGAATGAGGATTGATTTCTCCAACAAGATCCAAACCCCATCGAGAGAAGGGCCAAAGGTCTCGAGTGACCTGTAAGGCATGACTGGGTGTATGATGAAGATTGGAATGTTGTTGGCATTTTACACAACATTTGACGTAGTCACAACAATCATGGTTAAGGGTCACCAAGAATAGCCCAGTGAAGAATACGCTTAAGAACAACAAGGCCACCAAGTGACCTCCACATATGCCATCATGAACTTCCTTAATGGTATAAGGAATTTCAGAACTTGTGAGGCATCGTAAGAGAATACCGTCAAAGCCATGCTTATAGAGGAGGCCCCCCAAGATGACGTAACGAGAGACCTTTTAAGGAAGGCACGTTGTCCGTTACGGGTGAGATCAGGAGGTAAGATGGAGAGAGAAAGGTAGTCAGAGTATTGTTTATACCAAAGGTCACTCAAGTCAGGGGTAGTGGTTCCATCGAGTAAACATCATGAGGTAAATAAGAAGGTGATTGGAGTCATTGTATGGTGACAAAGATTTTAGAATCGGTGGGTGAAGCGGGTATTTGGGAAGCTAAGCAGGCCATGGTATCTACAAACTTGTTGGTTGAACGTGGGATGGTTTGAAGGGTGTAACGATCAAAGGTGGTCAAAAGTATGTCTACATGATGTTTATACTTTTGAAGTATCTCATTATTACGACATTGGTACATACCATTGACTTGGTTTACGACCAATTGAGAATCACCAAAGATGTTGATTGATTTGACATCTAGGGCATAGTAGGTGGCTGAGACCTAGTACGAGCACTTCGTATTCGGCAATATTGTTGGTACATTCAAAATCTAATTTGAAAGACAAAGGCATGGGTTCACCATCAAGAGGAATGAGGATAATACCAGCCCCACCCCCACGCTGACACTTGGAACCATCAAGAAGAGTGTCATTTGGTAAGGGGGTTCATCCAGGGAAAGGGTAGCAATCGACTCATCTAGAAAGTCAAAATTAGAGGGTTGATCCCCAGAAATAGGTGCATCGCCAATTGGTCGGTGATAGCTTGGCCCTTGATGGAATTTTGATGAATGAATTCAAGGTCAAGATTAGCTAAAAGCATAAGCCATCATGCAACACACTGATTTTGATAAGGTTTGGCATACATGAAGTGTAAGGGGTCGTGTTGGTCACAACATAGGTTTTGTGGTTGAGTAGGTAATGACGGAGTTTGGTGGCAATGAAAACTAAGGCTAAGAAAAGTTTTTCGGGTGGGTGTATCAGGTTTCATAGTCCAAAAGAGTATGGCTTATGTAATAAACCACCTTGCTCCCTGTGTTGTTCATCGCGATGAGCGAGCATGGCTCCCAAGGAATGATCGGTAGTGATATGTATAGGTAAAAAGGTTGATCATCTTTAGGTGGAATGAGTACGGGTGGTTGGAGAAGGTATTGTTTTAAGGCCTCAAAATCTTTTGGAGATATCATCATCCCATTTAAAGGAGACATCCTTCTTGAGAGATGATGAAATGGTTGACATCGATCGATAATTGTGAAATGAAATGGTGAATAGACTACAACTTACCTCAGTAGGCTACGAGTTGTCTAAGGTTAGTAGGTGGAGGCATTTCAAGAATGGCCTTGACTTTAGTAGGGTCAACTTCTATACCACGGAGGGAAATGATAAATCCCAGAGCTTTCCTGAGAGAACCGCAAAGATGCACTTTTAGGTCAAGGTGATGCAATATTTAATGAGACGGGTCAAAGATGGTTTTGAGGATGGTTAGGTGCTCGAGTGGCATTTAGATTTGGCCAAGAGATCATCCACGTAATCTTCCAATATGTGATGCATGATGTCATGGAAGATGTAAGTCATAGCCCACTGATATGTGGCACCAACATTTTTAAGGCCAAAAGGCATGACTCGATAGCAGAAGGTCCCCCAAGGGGTGATGAATGAGGTCTTGTGTTGATCTTCTGGGGCAAGAAAATTTGGTTATAACCCGAGAAGCCATCCATGAGTGATAACATCTCATGACCAGCAGTAAGGTCAACCAACTGGTCAATACCGGGTAAGGGAAAGTCATCTTTTGGACATGCTAGGTTGAGGTCACGGAAGTCCATGTAAATGTGGAGTCCCCCTGTCACCTTAGTGATAGGGACAATGTTAGAAATCCAATGAGGATAATCAATGGGTAAGATGAAGGAAATGGAAAGAAGGCATGAAGTTCTTCTTTGACGAGAAGAGCAATGCGAGGGTGCATTTTCCTCAGCTTTTGTTTATGGGTTTGGCATCGGGAATGGTTACGATATTGTGGACCACTATGGTGGGGTCAATACCGGCATGTCTACATAAGACCAAGTGAAAGCATGGTTATGATCTCTGAGAAAAGAAGTGATGGCTTCCTGTCAAAAGCATCTAAAGATTGTCCCGATCTTTAGGATGTGCGGGTCATCCCCGAGTATGAATGTTGATCTCGATAGTCATTCATTCAACATGGTTTACATCTCTAAAGGTAAATGAACCGATGAATATATGAGTCTTCTACACCAAGGTAGGTGAGTATAGATTCATCATCCTGACATTGAACGATGTTAATTGAAGGTGTATCATCATCGATCATTTCAGGATACAGGAAGGGAAGAGTGGAAGGGGCCTCACCCTCACGTTGATAAGTCAAAGGCCCCAAGGAAATGGTGTTTATGAAAAAAAAAATAGGAGGGATAGATTCAGGATCCATCGACTCCATCCAGTGAGGGTGGTGATGAAGGTGGAGCAGGTGAAGAAGGTGGAGAAGAGCTAGTGTCCTTAATGAGTTCAATGCGGGCTTGTTTGGTAGGTGGTTCAGAAAGCCGATACCACTACTGGTCATTATGTTTGTGGGTGGTACATGGAATAATGGTATGGCGGCCTTGCTCATAAAATCCAAAACCAAAACCCTTCCACACACATCGATGTAGAAGGTGTGGGTGAAACAATGTGATTGGTAAGTGATTGGAAGTCAAAGCAGAAAAGGGGGTGAGTTTGTGGGATGGTGGTTCGGGTGTGTAAGTGGTAGATCAAGTCCCCCATAGGTGAGACTAGTACGAAGATGAGGAGGACCATAAAGGAGGTGTTCTCCTATATGCAATGATCATAATGAGGGTGTTGGTGAACTTCCATACTCTTGTGGAGTAAGGAATGTGTCGACACTATATATATGGTGGTACTCCCCAGAGTGAGGCATTGAAAACACCTTCCAAGGGATCAATGGTTGGTATGTAGGTAGGTAGCTGAATGGATGATGTGTCGAGGTCAATGCGGAGGTGGAGTTAATGGATTGGGAAGTCTGATGGGTCAGCCATGGAGGTTATGGCAGTGGTAGGAATGGAGGAGGTATGTGTGGTAGAAGCAAGCAACGGTCAGACTGGTAAGTGGAGGTGTAGGTGAAAGAAGTAACGGTCAGGAGGTAGATGGCTTAATAGGTATGAGCACATCATTGGGTCGGTAAAAAGCATGTTGCATGTTTTAAAAGGTGATGGGTCAGCTGGAATGGTATAGGTGTGTCCTTCATGTTCAAACTTTACACAACGATGCAAAGTGGAAGGAACGCAACCCATGACACGAATCCAGGGTCTCCAAGCAACAAGTTATATTGAATTCCCCTTCCAAAACGTAAAACAATTCTGAATAGTGTGGGGCCCACGCGAAATGTGGAGGATGACGGTGCCTAGTGTAGAGGTGATAACGTCATTGAATGAACACAACATGACCAGATGTTTATGCATGTAATTTTAGTATGCATATTTGAGCGAATGCATGGGATGAAATGATGTTAATGCTAGCACCCCCATCAATCATCACACGACGTACCCGTATGTCATCGATGTGGACAGAGATGAAGAGGGTCTGGGTCCGGGTCATCATTTTGGTGTGGCACGATCTCTTCCTCTGAGAAGCTAAGGGAGGCCACTTGGTGAATAGGGTGGGGTGAAGATGAAGGTGGTAATTTGGTGAGAGAGGCTACATGATGGGGTGTGATAATGGAGGCTACGGTGTAGGGTCATTGGGTAAAACCTCAATAGATTGAAGAACCTCCATGAGAGCTTGACGATGGGATTCTGAGGTTTGATGAGGTCATATAGGGACATTTTGAGGGGAGACTGGTGTAATTGTTTGAGCATGGTGCGATGTGTGATGCCATTAGAAATGGGGTACATGGGGGGCCATGGATAGTGATTTTAGGTATGGGTGTAGATGGTATGTTGGGTATAGGATTGGTTGGTGGGTCAGTTTGCCTTTCTTTACCCTTATCCTTCTAAGCACATGTGTAGTGATGTGTATCATGTTGATCTGAGGGGAGTTGGTAAATGGAGAAGGTGTAGGGTGAGTGGTATAATGACACGACGGGAAAAAACCTACCGAGGAGAAAAACCCTGTGAGGTGAGTTGGGCGCAACAACAACATTTGGGTGGTGGCTTGGCAAGTTCTCTGATGCGAACCATGTTAATTTCAAATCTTGGGGGTGGCTCTAGGAGCTCGTGAGGGTGGAGGTTGTGGTTGTTGAGTGGGTAAGTGGGGGGATGGGTGTCAGAAGCAGATCCTCATCGAGAAGGTCATCATCATCAAAAGTTGGCTTCTGGGGGACACAACTGGATAAGGATGGTTTTCAAGGCCTTGCAGTTTTCCACATCATGCCCTGGCACATGATGGTATGCAAAATTTAGTATCATCAAACCCTTTTGGCTTGGGTTTGAGGGGGTCATAAGGTCTGAGTGGCGGTAATGTGATGACAAGTCTCAAGGAGGTTGGTTAAAATTTTGGCATAGACCCTCGCTAGTGGATCGCAATGGGAAGTGAACGTGGGTTTGGGTGTAGGTGTGGTTGATTGTTGAGGAATGGTCTTTTGGAAGAGGAGGAGTGGGTCGAGCTATGGGTTTGGGTGCTGGCATGGTTTTGGGTGTCGGTCATGTTTGTTTAGGTAGGGGTATAGTAGATGAATGGGTAGGAGGGTGTGTGGTTGTTTTGACTACCTTATTATGGGGTAGTGGAGTTTTGTTTTTGGGTCGCACCTTCTTGGGTAAAGGTGATATGGGTGTACGAGGTCTAGAAGGAAAAGCAGATGGGGGAAGAGGGTGAGTTACCCATGGGGATAATGGGGGTGTTATGAAGGTAGATGATGCGGTCATGCAGGTGGGGGTGAGAGACAACGACTGAAGTGTAGTGGGTAGTGAAGCAATAACTGAGGGTATTGGAGGTATGGGTGGTAAAGATGTTGTAGGTGTGGGTGTAAGTCATGTTGGGCATCTGGGTAGGTTAGAGGTTTGTGAGGAAGGAATGGGTTGTTGTGTTTTTGGTTTATTGATGGGTGGAGGTTTCTTGACCATGTGGGGAAGCTGAGATCCTAAGATGGATGGGATAGTGTGTGTGATTGATCGCACAGCAATGGGGTATGAGTTCTATGGGTTTGGTGCTTTTTTTGGGTGTCGAGTAGGTGTGGTGTTGTCTTTGGAGGATGTAGCTAAATCCAGTTTGATAGGTGGATGAGTAAGGCTGAGTAGTCGGGTGACCCCTAAAGTGGTAATAGGTTTAGTCGAGGATGATGTCATAGGTGTGGGTTTGGGTTTAGATATAGATTGGGCTATGGGTAAGGATGTGGTTTGAGCTATGATAGGTGTCATGGAAGGAGTTGTGATAGAGGTGGTTGTTTGGTTTGATTGGTCGAAATATTTTGGGTAGATAGTGGAGGTATCAACAAGTGACCTCTCGATCTACGTGTGAGACAGAAAGCAAAAAGGCATCCCCATAATAAGGCTCTATCCACATAATCTAAGTGATCACCAAACATGAGAATGACACATCTATAGGTGGAGTTGATGAGGACCTAATGGAAATTCCCATAAAATGTGTCTTAGAGATGGGAAATTGGCTAGCTTCAGCTTCTGTGGGTAAGAGAGCCAAAGTAGGTCTAAGATTTTGGGTAGCTGATGGAGAATGCTCACCAAGAGGCAAAGGTATCTCAACTAGGGGTCTATGGTAGGTGTAGAAGGTGATGGAAGCTCCTCTATAGTGGAGGAATGGATAGGTGCTCCTCTATGGGTGGAGGAGGTAATGGGTGCTCCTCTATGGGTGGAGGAGGTACTGTGGGTAAAAGTTCTCTAAGTGGAGAAGCCAAAGGTGAGATGGTCTCGATGTTAGCGGAAGACTCCTCCATAGGTGATGAAGGAGATGAAAGATGTTCCTCTGATGGGTGAAGGAATAGGGGAGGTTGGTTCTGATGCGTGGAAGGAGGATTTCGGGCTAGGATTTCCTCTATGGAAGGAATGTGAGGTAATTGGGAGGTGATAAGTATGTCATTAAAGATAGCGTGGACCTCACGGGTATGGGTATCATGAGTTGAGGTCTCACCGGTTTGATCAGATGAAGGGGCATGGTTGGGAAATGGTTTCTTGAAGATGTGTAGGTTTTGGTTGGTAGGTGCATTAGGATTATCCATGGTTAACTCACCTTTCTCAAGAGCATTTCTTGACAATATTTTTGAAAGTGATGCAATTTCACATCACTATGACCCTTTTTACTCGATGATAGTTATAGTAAGTCATGTTCTTTATACCATGCGGGCATGGGGCGAGCAGGGTCAAAACCAAAGTGTGTGGTTTTATGGGTGGAAGAGTGATGGCTCCAAATTTGATAAGCTTTTCTAAGATAGAAGATTAAGGTTCCCCAATTGGGGTGTATTTCCATCTCTCATCCGAATTGAAAAGTCTGATGGGTGAGAGATTAGATGAGGGGGTAGCCTGATTTGATGGATGAGCTAGGGCCAGCCTTGAGTACCACTACATTAGTGGTGCCCTTAGCTTTTGAATAATTGGTTTTGTGGTTTGAAGAAGAAGAGGTATCATTCGACTTGAATGCCAAATTCTTATTGCGTAATTGATTTTCTTCTCTTCGATGGCCCGAATCTCTAACTTTCATGCCATAGTGAATGCTTCATCAAATGTTCGAAGGTTTGGACCTACAAGGTCAGTGAGATATGTCTAGCACAAGCCCATGTGAAGAGCTCAATGAGTTCTATTTGTGGCAGTTGGAAGGTGAGTTGGTTGATCAAGCTACGCCAACGAGTGACAAAATCTGCGATAGATTCATCCTCATATTGACGCGTGGAGTATAGGTCAGTCATGGTAACCTTCTTGATGATATTGATAGAGAAATGATCCAAGAAGGCTTGGGCTACCTGATTGAATGAGAATATGGAGTGTCTAGGTAACCCACTATACCAATCTAATGCAGGTCCAATCAGAGACATGGGAAAGGTTCTCAAGAGCAAGGCATCATCGTGAGCGATCAGATAACACCCATGTTTGAATGACCACAAATGCTTGTCATGGGTCTTCTTTTCTATTGAAATGATTGAATTTAGGCATTTCCCAATGCATGGGGTATGGGCGGATAGGAATGGATGGGTGGATGGGCTCATTGCAAATCTCATCATAGGTGAGAGTGTCATGGAGCCGAAACCGATGCCTCTAATGTCTCATCTTGTCCAACATCAATTTGATTAGGTCATTGGTAGGTTCATGATGATTGGGTGCCTCCTGTAGCATGAGAGGGTTGGTTTTGGGCATATAATGGGGGTGGCACTCCAGTGTATGGTGCTGCCATGTAGGTTGATTGGGAAGAAGGTAGTGAAATAGGGGTACGTACCCTGAGTGAATAATGGAGGAAACAGGGTGGTTGATAGTATGTATATGGAGGTGGAAGGGTCATGGTAACCCTAGTGGCAATGGGGGCTAATGATTGTGGAATGGAAAGGACCACGTTCTGAAAAGGGGTAGGGGTCACCGACACCGGGAGGTGGTAGTGTAGCTATGGGTATGTGTGAGACATTAGGGGTGATGAGGTTGCGTTTTGGGTAGTTTTCGAGGGTATGGTGGATGTGGCGGGGGTAATGAGGTGGCAGACATGGTAGTCATAGTGGGTATAGGACCTAGCTATGAAACGACTGGGGGTAAGGTAGATGTGGGCAACACAGAGCTAGATGGGGCTGATGCAGGAGTGGGAGCAGAGTCAGGGGGATAGATATGGGCATGTCATATATATCAACTAACCCGAGGCATCTCGAGTGGATGAGTGGGAAAGGTAAAACTACAAGGCAACAGGGTTTTGGTCAAGGAGTCATGTGAACTCCTCATCTCCGTAGTGATAGTGATAGGTTGGATGGGATCCATGGCTGGTGATAAAATGGAAGGTGGTGAAGGACTAGGTGGGAGTGGTTGACAACTGGCATGAAATACAAGTGTGCTTGCTTGTTTTCTGTCAACACCATGTGAACCAAGATCGATCAGTAGGGTCATTTCTTCTCGTAAATGACACAAAAAATAGTAAGAACATGTGAATCTAATGGTAAAAAAGTGGATTAGGTACCAAATGGTGGTTGAAAGTGAAATAGGCTAACCGATGCCGGTTAAGGAAAACCGACGCCGGTCAGGGGTAACCACTACTCACACTGTAGAAAATGGTCAGTGAGTGAAAAACTAGGTAGAAGGTCAAATCTGATAGGTATGCCAAATCTGATGGTGTTTTACAATGTCAATGGGAATGATGGTAGTGATAGGGACTATGAAAAGTGGAAGAAAATGAATAAAATGTCCTTTTGGGTAGGTTAACAAAAGGACCTAGAACCGACGTCGGTTGGGTATAACCGATGATGGTCAGAGGGTAACCGAATGGTTACTGGTACATACTGAAAATTGAAACAATGATGAAAGAAAAGTGGTTGTGAATTAAAATCTGATGTAGAATCAGACCCAAAATTCTGGAAATGATGATGATATGGCCCAGCACACTCAGGTGAAGCCGAATACACCAACTGTGATGAGGAGCATGCAAGGATGAACAAGAAAATGAAGAACGTGATCTCTCACCTCAAAATGCAAGCCAAGCAAAAACACTAAGAAAAATGTGATCCTAGGAGTGCCTTTTCTATTATGTTTGTTTAGCTTATGCTATTTAAGGACTGACACATGAATTGTGAAATAGAATTTTTTGGTGAGGATGGCTTCCTACAAAGAAGGAGATCTAAAAGGTGAGGTTTCAGGTATGTTATGGTGGGGGCGGGCTTCACTCTGAAGTATGACTCGACAGAGCAGCGAGCTGGGTGCCCACTATGCCATGATCATGTGATCACCTACAAGCTTCTTCCAGGTAAGATGTTGTTTAAGAATGTGTGTATTTTCAATTTTTGTGAGGTTTGGTAAGACTCAGAGAGAGAGAGAGAGAAAGAAAGTGCTTTCTATGGTTTGTTTGTCAACCATCAGCTGGTCATGACTTCCAACGTATAGGTTGCCCTCAATTAATGTGAGCTAATGCGATAAATCAAAATGCAATGCACTTATTTTTAAGCCCAAATCAAGTGTGAAGTTGGATGACACAATAAGATGAAGAGGAAGAGGGATGCTCTTTCACTACAATGCAAAAACACGAAGAAATGGTTCTTTTTAATTACACCAAAAGAAAGGTTTCCTTTAGAGCAAATAGAAAGAAAAGGTGGGTTACCAAGGAAGAAAATTAATGTGTATGCTTTTCAGAAGGGAAACAAACACACAAATTTTCCTAGGAATGAATGAAATGCAAGGAACCCTGATGGGTCCCACTGGGCATGCCAAAATGTTTCACCTGATTCTAGATCATTTCTTTGAAGTATTGATGAAACAGATAGGGTAATGGGCATAGGAGGAATACCTGTTTTCAAATGTTGGTTGATGGGTTGTTGCACGCATATGACTTCCGAATCCACAACTGATTGTGAGAGCTTCCTTTTGGCTAGGAGGAACTACCTATAATGCAAAGCAAGACCACCAAAAAAATTAAACAATATATGCAGTGAACTCGCCTAGCAGAGTGCTAGATCCGGGAAGTGTGATACTTCCTAGATGGTCATCACCCACCATTTTAAACAATTTAATGTGGTAAATAAGGTAAATCCTATTGTAATTTGAAATGATTTAGGTATCTCACTTAAAACACAATAAGAAATAGATCTAATCTAACAGGCTAGGTTAGAATAGGATCCAAAGGTCAAATAACTGGTTCTGGGTCTCTAGCAGTCTGACAGAGGTCTCAAGTAGATCACAGGTGAATGAGGGTGAGAGGGAATTAGGTGGATAGGTCACTGTTCTAGGTTGTATGGGAAAATACAGAGACCGATGTCGGTAAGGGACCGACTGACCGATGATAGGTTAGGGTGTAACCAAGCCGCTGCACATCGTGGAAAACTCTGGGAATGCCACAAAATGAGATTTAGGTCTCCTTTGTGATTACACAAAGGACTTTGGTTGGTCGAGATGAGGTATTGGGTGATTTAGGTAGGATTTGGTGAGGTTTTAATGGGTATATGGAGGGGTGAGTGTTGGAGGAGGTCAATGGGTGGCTAGGTAAACAATAGATGATAATATAATGATGAAATGGAATGAACCAGAGAAGTATAACATTTACTTACTTGGATTCTGGTCCTGATGCCTGTGAGTGAGGGATGGAGGTGCTGATGAGAGGTTTGAAGGCTGCAGTGATCACCAACTGAAGGAAAGCTTCTTCTGCATGGGCTGCATGTACATTCCTCTTTGCTTGGTTAGATCAGATCATTGTTGGGATGGCTGTGCAGGAAAAGATGCTTGATCTCCTTCCTTGCATGCATGTTCTCACTGAATTCACTCTCAGAAGATGTGATATCTCTCTGGAATGTGCTAATGTTTGCCAAATTTTCCAATCTTTTTCCAACCTTCTACCAACCTTGAGAATAAGGTTGTTTTGGGGTTAAAAGGGTAACCGATGGTGGTTCCGTTAACCGCGTTTAACCGGAGATCCTTTATTTCCTGGATATGTGTTAGGGTAACCAAGCATGCTGTGGTTAAGGTGGGATTTCCTAGGTTTACTAAACTAGGGAGATCCTCTTGATTTCCTCGATCTCATGTCATTAACCCATGGATTAGACTTGGAGCTTCTTGTAAGCATGCGGGAATGTGGTTAGAGAGAATGTAGGCATTGATTTTTAGGGTTTAGGTAAGTCTTAGTTTACTAGTTATGGGCAACTTACTAAGAATAGGTCTTAGGTGAGTTGGCTTTTGGATGAGGTGTCTAGTGAAGTGTATGTGTGGATATTATTTAAATTAAGATATTATTTTCATTGTGATAAGTGAAATTTTTCTTCATTTTAGGAACCATTTCATTGATTTTTTTTTGGTTGTGTGGGAAATTGAACCTCTTTTCTCTACGTGAATTTTCTTACTTTATATATACTTATTTAAGTACATATTTTATGTTTTTTGTGTGTGGTTTTTGTGCATTCCCATTCGACCCATTGGGAATTTGGGCATAAGATCATGTAACATATGGACAAGGATATGATCTCAACACTTATGGGAGATGATCTCAACATATTTTCTTAGCTTGTTTGGAATAGCCTATAAGAGAATGTGAATAGTTTCTCCATTCATCCTTATACTATTATACCTCTTCCTCGTGTTCTTATTTTGTATCAATTTGGTGCTGATGCGTTTCACTCTTAAGTTTGTGAAATAGAACCTCATAAGTAGGTTGAAAATACACCTTTTCTCTCTTGAGGAAAATAGAGATATGTGGGAATATATGGAGGTGGTTTTAGTTTGAAAATTCATTGCTACAAGACTTGAAAAATCCTATTCTCACTTGTTTAATTAAGAGTGATCATGCTTACTTCTCTTCCCATTTTGAGTTTCTTTTATAACAATCCATTACTTTTTGTCAAAGGGTGTTTTTGTTTGTGGTGAAATGTTGGAGTTGAAAAATTATCTTATTGTTGTTTGAATCTTTTAATTTTTCCTTTAATTGGGCATGCCTCTTTCCCTTGGGATTGAGGGAGATTGATCCAAAATTAGATCTTCAAAGTTCCTATTTAATGTAATTCATATTTAATTACTACTTGTATCAAAATTTATTCTCACAATATCATATCACACCTATGTAACATAGTTGATTTTTGTTGTCCAAAATTACCCCCTTGTAATTTTAAACAAGTCATCAAAGGACTTAACAATTTTTTTGCTCTAGAAAAAAGCCATGGGAAACTAATTCAGCTTTTCTAGAATGCAGAAACTAGTGTCTCGTGGGTTCTCCTAACCCGTGGAACAAATGAAACGAGTAGCTCGGGACTTGGGAAAATTGATGAAATTTAGTGTTGCATGACATATTATTAAAATTTACAAACACTAAGGAAATAAGTACCTAGCAGTAAAGTTAGAAAGAGTACCATAGAGTTGCGTATTTAGGGAAACTTAAAGGAATCGACTAAGTTCAAAATCCATGAAACACTACTCGGTTTCTATAGGTTTAATAAATTCTAACATTCCAAAGGTTTCCTCAAACCCGAGGGACAAAGGAAAATAACCGCATGAAGAAATCCATGGATTGAAGAGTTAGAACCTCATGGGTGGTATGAAATATTTCCTCCTGTCAAGGCAAGAAGGGGAATTTTCATGGTCCACGGAAGAGAAAAATTTGAAAATACGCAACGGTAACCACGTAAAAAGGCAATAGTTTGTTGTGGTTTTTGAACTTAAATGAAAGCCACATGTACCATAATTCCACACAACGAAGGATTAGTATTTCATGACATTGTGAAGGAAATGATAACATATACGAGCCTATGGAATATCTAAACCCGTCAAGAAAGAAATAATGGTTAGAATATGTGAAACAAAGCGAGAGTTACTGAAGGTTTCAAATCCATATCAATCTGAACCAAAGAGCCAACCACGTCAACTAATAGAATTTAATGAAGTACGACACCATTATGAGAAATATGATGGCATGTGATAGACTCAAAGGTCGTGATGTGGTTATTGGCTAAAACTAGGGGTTTCCATACCTATACTACAAATAAAATATTCAATTTTTCATGGCACCCACACTCATTCAATGCATTTTTAGAAGTAGTCAATTCCAACTCGATTGTATTTTATCCTCCATCTTCCTTCTCTTTCTTCATTCCACGAATTATATAAATGCAAGTACTTATGCACTTTAAAACAGTTCTTTCAAACTCTTCTATGTGAATCTTGAAACTTCATGATGTCAACCTCTACAACCTATGAATGGTGATTTTATTTCCTCGGATATGTATGTAAGATATTGAATATTGATTAATGCAAGTGTGGTTTAGCTCTTTCCTTTAAATACATTGTGTTTGATGTGAATATTTTCCCCTTTTTACATATTTCATATTCTTCTATCTCTTTACATCTGAACTCACCGCATTTTTATGATCTCGAGCCTCACGTTTCTTGCATCTGTGTCATCTAGATTTGGAAAATTTCCACCTTCTTTTGGTGCTATCACCGCACCCTAGATAGGAAATACCTTTCATGCATCTTTCTCTCCCTAGTCCTTTATAATTGTTAGATTAGGATTTAGCTTAAGAGTAGTTTAAGCATTAGAATTATGTTGTGTTATAAGGGTTTTATTGAATCCGCATAAAAAGGAATCCATCCTTATTTAGAGATTGATCTCAATTTTACAAAACCTACATTATAGAGATCATCCCATGTTGCCTCAAAATCCTAGATTTGCATGATTCAGGAAGGGTGCAATTTTGAGCTCCAATAGTTTTAAGCACGCGCCCGGTAGGATTAACTTTGAAGGTCATATTTTTAGGCATCTCATTGCAACATTTTAGCCACCTTGGTGCCTTCACTTCTCCAACAATTTGGCATGCCTAGTGGGACAAGCTTTGAAAATATTTGTTTAACCTTATTATTACTATTTTTGGTGTGTGACTTAGTGATACAGGTGCATCAAGACATTAAAAACAACTTAGGGGTGTGAGAGAGTTGATATATATATATATATATATATATATATATCATGATTCATGATTGATTGATTGATTGATTCTACTCATGTAAAAGTGAATATGTTTGTAAATATAAGTCTAGGTATGTAGAAAGTTGGTGTAGTTGTCATAAGCCTAATTAAGGGCATTTCTATAACATCCACTTTTTTCTTATCATCTAGAATTTTTTAAAAAATTATTCTTACTTTATGATTATCGATTTAAATACTCGATAAATTTAAATCCAACATAAACCTTAATGCAATCCATTTCCAATAATTTTCATAAACCATGTGTAGGTGCATGAGGGAATATTAAACCTATTCAATATCCCCCATCACTCTATACGATCCAATACATAAAAATTATCCTTTGGTTTTCCTTTATCAGGATATGATATTTAAGTGAAGAGATATAAGTTTCTACTTGGGTTCCACCTAGGAATTCCATAGGAATCTCACAACTTATATCATAGTGAAATCAAAATAGTGTAATCAATGGCTTACACTACTTTGTGCAAAGTTTCAGAGTCATGTATGCCATGCTCAATTCCATGATGACACACTCATCATTAGGAATTTTTCATCTCACCTTAATCACTTATTTAGTTATATGGATTTATAAACATTGATGTTGTTAACAACTACAAGTCTTGTACAAGGTACAATTTTATATTAACTCGTAAGAAGGTGTACCTCTGTGTCATCCTATGATGCCTAAGGAAAGTAAGTGTCTTCGTAATGATTCACTTCATTACTAGACCACTTCCCATCCCATAGCCATCATAAATTGATATCGGGGATGCATATTCGTGAGGTTAAATATGTCTTTGTAACTCTAACAAGGTTTGTACTTATTGTAATACCTTACCAAAATCTAGTTTCTTGACGAGGAAAATCAATACAACTACTAAAAATAGTATCCAAATGATGAAAACTATCATTATAGGGATACAACTATGTAGCAAATGTAGTGAGTTAACTCACTAAGAGTTCTACACTGGAATAAGGTATTTTATTATTTTAAAGGTATTTTATTATTTTAAATGTATTTAAAAGATCATAACAAGATAGCTTGAGTTCTCATGACAATTCCTCCTCGAATGAGTCATACCTTGGTCCTATCTCTCGTTAGATCCAAGGATATTAAATTCTCCTATTAACACTTAATAACCTCATTAGATCATATGTCAATGATAACCAAAAATGGAAAGTGAAACAATCTTTTCTTGAGTTTAGAATCACAAATTTAATACTGCTTTAGCTTAATCAATTAAGACTATGTTTCTTACCAACATAGTTTTTATTTATGCCACCAATATAGCTATATCACTTTAGGGAAGCATTGGTACCATGTATCTATATTTCTTATAAATAGATATTGTGCAATCTCACATTGCTTTAAAAGGTGCAAGTATGTATCTTTTCTTATCGAAACTCACATGTTATTAATACTAACCGACATATCACCTTAAGCATACATTTTTTCTTATTTTATGCCTAATTGGAAATATTCAAATAGAGCATGCTTAAAATAGGCCATTTATTGACATCTACCATAAGCTCATAGTTTTTGAGTATTTCCTTAAGTTTCAATCCTTAATACTTAATCAAACTTAAAGGTGTGCTTCCTTTCTCTCCAATTTTGACCATATAATTTATCAAAAAGGTCATGTTAATGCAAAATCACAACACCCCCAAATGAGTTATGGATTTGATTTTCTAAGGAAGAGTCATTTGGTGTGATTTTCATAACATGGGACCATATCTCAAGTTGTGGGACTTGCGGACTTGAGATGTCCCTCTGGAGAAAGTTGGCTTCTCTTCTTCCTGATCCTAATGCTAAACTACTTCTAAGGAAGGAAATGTGACTATCTACTCCTAATCTAACAATTCCAAGGGACCAAGGAGAGAGAGAAAGTGCATAAAGAGGGAAATCCTACACTAATGAGGTGATAACACCAAGAAAAGGGAAGTGTTGATCATCTATCAAAATAGCCATGAAATGAAGGGAGGTGAGGTGAGCAATGGAGAGGATGGACAACAACATCATAGACCAAATGTCAGATTCACACAGAACTCCATTTCCAATCCCCACAAACACAACTCCTAGATCTACAAATGAAATGTCCAAAAATGTAAAGAATACTCTAGAATGATGAGAGGTAAGAAGATGTAATGAAAACAAGTGAAGGATGGACAAACACATCACAAAAATGAGTTTTATTGCTTTAGAAATTTTACACAAAGCATCATACACGAGCAAGAGGCAAAAACACCATTTTACAGAGTAGGGGAGGAGATTCAAACTCCATTTCGACCTTGGGAAGAAAAGAAGAGGGGAGGTAGAGAAGAAGAATGAACAAATTTTACAATGAATCCTGCCCCTGTATTTATAGATTTGATCGGAGAGAAGAAGAGAGAGAGAAGTGGGAAAATTAGGTTGAAGCTCAACCACCGCTATTAATGCTTCTGATGAAATATGCCCCCAAATCCGTCTTTACTGCATTGATCCTTGATTCGGTACCTTGTAGGAAGAGGAAACGATGAAATAGATCAAATCCGATCTAGTTGTTGAGACAGATGGATCCTGCATTGAAGGCCTGAAGATGTTTTTCCATTTTCCTTTACCCAACCTCCTCAAAATTAAAGTTTCAGACCTCTGTGGCATAAGTGAGGATGAGATATTTCCAACGACATTAGATTTGCAATACTTCGAGCCCTGAGCCGAATGATATGCCCCTTCAAAGTTTGTATTGGATCCGTATGAATGGATGGGGAAAATAGCTTGAAAATGGGTCCCCCTTTTGAGATGGGACATGTGGAAACTAGATTGGAAAAAAATTGGGCATGTGGTTAAAAATTTATCTTTTCCCTTTTTTCGTGAAAATCACAAAATCCAAAAACTCCCGCGCCATGCTTTAGTTTGACTTAGGATCAAACACTAACTTTTTCCTTTTCCTTATTTTGGAATGTGAGCTTGTAGGTCTGAAACTTTTTCCCTTCATATTTTCTCTATGTGTGGGGTTGTCTTGACCAAATTTTTCTAGAGGGTGAATTTAGGGATAACAATTTGGCGACTCAAGGGGACATTTGCCTACTAGATGAAGAGGCCAAGGCATCCCTTGGAGTCCTTGATAAACATGAAACTAATCTAAAATTTTGAATATATGATCCAACTTAGAAACATGCCTTGAGGAGCATCCAAAAGCCAAGCCAAATGCATGGAGTTTACTTGATAAAAAAATCATAACTAAAATCTAAAATTTTGAAAAGCACTATCAAAACAAACCTACCTACTCTACTCTAACCACTTAGAAACCCAAACAAAACTTGAAGTTGAACTTCACCAAATAGCCAAAAATAGTAGCCATGCAAATTTGCAAACATGGCTAGTTGGATGAGTGAAAAATTGACAATAAGCACCAAAACTATCAAGGTATCAACATTAATGAAAATACCTCATACATGCTCAAATGGTGACCCTGGAATGCTGAAAGTGTGCAAACTAGTTTTGGCTTCTTTTGGCTCTAATGAAAAAAACCTACCTACTCTACTCTAACCAAGAGCAATGGGAACCCATTTCAAACAAAACAATAATGGAGTCTTCTTGTGAACTTCTTGAGTGGAAATATGATGACATTTCCTTTTCTTCCTCCTATGAAGAACATATTAGAAGAGGGCTGTTATGTAGGCTGTTGTTGTGATTTTCCTCCAACTAAACATGGCTAGTTGGATGAGAGATGGAGAAAAATGATGTGATATCCATGGGTTCCCCTCCATCAACACAATCCTCCAAGCCATTAATTTTTCTCCACCCAAATCATCAACCTCCTTCATGGTGTCCTCCCGATCTATAATTGACTCACCATGGTTCTCTTCATCCTCAAACATGAAGTTTAAAGCTCAAACTCTTCTTCAATTTGAGAAGTTAGAAATGTCTCCTTCCTTCTGCAGTTGAGCCTCAAAAGCTTATGGTCTTCCACCATAGCTGAATGTACTCCTCTTCTTTTAGATTAGAAGTGTCTCCTTCCTTCCCTACTTGTGGTCAGTAGCTGGAGCTTCCACCACTTACGGCTTGACCTCAACCTCCTCCATAGGCTTAACCAACAAGGGAACCTTTGAAAACTCAAATTTAGCAGCCCAACTCTTCAGATTTTCTATCATTTCTTCTCTGTTGGGTTCCTCTGTTTGATGTTCTCCTTGGCTGGTTTTTTTATTGTTTTCTTCCCAACATGGGTTTGGGAAAGAAAGAGGAGTGGTGGGTGGGGTCTCCACTAGTTGTTTCCTTGTTTGTGGCGGAGGGGAAGGCATTTCTTTTGGCTCTTATAGAGGGGGATTGGATTTGGGAGGGAAAAGGGTAGAGAAACTGAGGTGGGATGGAAGACTAGGAGATGGAGAAATGAAATCAACACTTGGGGCAGCAAGTGAGGGGATTGAATCTTTCCTCTGTCGAAATGATAAAGATTGAGGGAGAGAAAATGAAAGGTAGGGAGTTGGTGATTGACTTACCCATTGACAAGGTTGTCTCGCACTTTGCTCATAAGCCTCGATCTCCACTGTCCATTGTGCAAGTTGGGGTAGCATTTCAATCATGAAGTCCAGCTTCTCTTGAGGGCTGTAGTGTCTTGGAAAAGGGCCTTCCCATGGACAAGGTGCCCTGCAACCAATGCTGAAAGCCCTCATTTGAACTGTTTCCCTTAATTGAACCATGCCAGCCTCCATTTTTTGAATCTTCTCTAGTAGATCAACATCCTCTGCATAACTATCACCATTATATGCATCCCCTTGTTCTTGATAAGCTCCATGGCCAAACTGATTTTGACTCTACTCATATGGGTAAGCATAGTGGTCCTGGATCTGATTATAATGTTGATCTGGAGGAGTTGGGAAATACATTGGAGGTGGACTGTATTGTTGTAAGTGTGAGTTCCATGAAGGGAATGAAGTCATGATTGCACAACCTCATGGAATGGGAGAAAATGGAAGAGATGGAAGAAGAAAATGGATGAAAATGAGTGGAAATGGATGGAAAAGGTTTGCAACTCAGAGAATGGGTTTTTGACTAGATGGAGTTGCCATATGTGCTTGAAAGTGCCTCCAAAGGCTGAAATCTTCACCAAGAGCACATCAAACCTGATGAAGTGAAGTGGTAAGGTGCTTCAGACCTATCCCACTGGGCATGCCAAAATTGTTAATGCAAAATCACAACACCCCCAAATGAGCTATAGATCTACTTTTCTAAGGTAGGGTCATTTGGTGTGATTTTCATAACATGGGACCATCTCTCAAGCTGTGGGACTTGCGGACTTGAGATGGCCCTCCAGAGAAATCCGGCTTCTTCTTCCTGATCCTAATGCTAAACTACTTCTAAGGAAGGAAATGTGACTATCTACTCCTAATCTAACAATTCCAAGGGACCAAGGAGAGAGAAATTGCATAAAGAGGGAAATCCTACACTAATGAGGTGATAACACCAAGAAAAGGGAAGTGTTGATCATCTGTCAAAATGGCCAAGAAATGAAGGGAGGTGAGGTGAGAAATGGAGAGGATGGATAGAAGCATCACAGACCAAATGTTAGATTCACATAGAACTTCATTTCCGATCCCCACGAACACAACTCCCAGATCTACAAATGAAACGTCCAAAACATGTATAGAATACTCCAAAACGATGAGAGGTAAGAAGATGCAATGAAAAAAATTAAAGGATGGAAAACGCATCACAAAAATGAGTTTTATTACTTCATAAATTTGCACAGAGCATCATACACGAGCAAGAGGTAAAAACTCCATTTTATAGAGCAGGGGAGGAGATTCAAACTCCATTTTGACCATGGGGAAGAAAAGAAGAGGGAAGGTAGAGAAGAAGAATGAACAACTTTTACAATGAATCATGCCCCTGTATATATAGATTTTATTGGAGAGAAGAAGAGAGAGAGAGAGATGGAAAATTAGGTTAAAGCCCAACCACCACTATTAATGCCTCTCGATGAAATATACCCCCAATCCATCTTTACTTTGCATCATCCCTTGATTCGGTGCCTCAAGGAAGAGGAAACAGGTGAAACAGATCAAATCCAATCTAGAGTTGTTGAGACAGATGGATCCTACATTGAAGGCCTGAAGACATTTCCTCCATTTTCCTTTACCTAACCTCCTCAAAATTAAATTTTTAGACCTCCGTGGCATGGGTGAGGCTGAGATCTTTCCAATGGCATTAGATTTGTAATATTTTGAGCAATGAGCCGAAAGATATGCCCCTTCGAAGTTTGTATTGGATCCGTACGAATGGACGAGGAAAAAAACTTGAAAATGAGTCCCCCTTTTGAGATGGGACACGTGGCAGCTAGATTGGAACAAAAATCAAGCCCGTGGTTCGGAATTTATCTTTTCCCCTTTTTCCATGAGAATCACAAAATCCAGAAAACTCCCATGCCCCACTTTAGTTTTACTCAGGCTCAAACACTTTGAATTTTTCCTTTACCTCGTTCTGGAATGCGAGCTCGTAGGTCTGAAATGTTTTCCCTTCATATTTTCTCTATGTGCGGGGTTTTCTTGACCAAATTTTTTGGGAGGGTGAATTTGGGATAACAGGTCATGATGATTCATTTTCAAACCGCATAAAATATTGTATCACATCATCAACGAGTAAACAACCATTGAATTTTTACTCATTTATGAAATCATGAAAAGTTACATAAACACCTATCATTTAGGACATCTGAATCAATTCCATTAGCCACCTTTTCAGAAGACTTATTTTATCTTATTGATTCATGTTGTTTAAGTGATACCTCTACACCTTAAGTCAATCAAGGCATATCATACGTGCATGTATCTCACTCACTTTAAGTGTCTCATTTCGGTGATACTCTATCTTCCTAAATCACTTCTACAATGTATCCATACCCAATCTAGGTTCATTGCTTGAGATACCTTCGAACCTTTTATTTGCAAGGGTGCTTCCCAAAGCCATCTTATATATATTTTTACTGGATCTTTACGCCAATTTCCTTGGCATCAAAATATATAATAGAATGTTTTTCAACTAAAGATCATCATCTTCAATCTAATTTTATGACTACACCGTCATATCTTCATAATGGTTAAATTAAATTTATTCTTTTGGGAGTATAAATCCCAATCCTTCTTAGGGAATCTATTTGTAAAGTACCCAAAATGAGCACATCCTGCATGTTCTTAGCAAATCCATTGTACAATTGTCCATCACACCAAAAGCTTGAATTGATGGCAGAGAGGGATCTCATCATATTAAATAGCTGCTACGCCAACACCCTTCCACATGATGGACCTGGGTATACACCCAATCAGGCCTAACAACATTAGGAGGTAGTGACACCAGGAATTTCCTAGGAGGTCACCCATCCCAGCACTACTTTGGGGCTGATACACTTAACTGCTTCGGCTCTATACCAAGTATGATTTTCCATCACACCAAAAGCTCGAACTAATGGTGGAGAGGTATCTCATCGTGTTAAACAACTACTATGCCAACACCCTCTCATATGATGGAGCCGGGTAACGTCCACTAACTGCATTACCCATCATAACATGGTTTTTAATTAGATTAGTATGTACGGATTAATTTTCTCCCAAATAATTCATTCTCAACCTTATCCCATATCTTATGGGTTCTTTAAGTAATTAATTTTGATCCGATTAAGAATGATTTTACCTCATTTCATATTGGTGTTTGGGTTAAATTTCTAATGTAACTACTCATTACATCACTTCTTGAAGAGGGTAGAACTCGATAAGACTGAAACTTCATTGCACCATTTCTCTTTTATCAGGTAGGATTGAGTATAGAAGAACATCTTGTTCGTTATTATTTTACCCAAGCACATGCCATTATTACGTTGATATTTCAGTCATGCTACAAGAATCGGTTTGGTTTTATATAATAATTCAACTCAATTCTCTTAAAGGTTTGAGTGTTATCCAAAGAGATGATCAATTAAGTGTCAAGACTCATTTTTAAACATTGAACTTTATCTTATCATTAGAGTTACGTCCTCTTATTTATCTTTTGGTATATTTACCTAAAACTCTACTAGTAAATACTTTCATTTATACATTTCTAATTACATGCCTAGAAATTTCTTATCTACTAAGCGTTTAAAACTTTATCTTGACTTAAGATATTTTTACAACCTTTTGTCAAAAATACTATTAAGTGTTCAACAAGATAATCCATTTCGATATAATGTTTAAGTCATCAACTGATTCATATAATAACATATTATCTTAAGAATTACATTTCTAAGTCATATCATCCCTTTCCAATAAAAAAATACTATGTTTAACAATTCCACATGGTTATTAGTTTATTCACCCAAAATGCTAGTATATAGTTTTAATGTCTTATAAAAATTAGGGTAGACAATAACAGATCTATCCAAAATTGTGAATGATGATTTAATGACCAAATATCAAAGTCATAACTTTGTTACAACATAAAACAAAGTCACTCAATAAAATTCTTCAAGTGAAAATTTGTGCAATTAAATTCAATGTCCTCCTAGTCACAGTAAGGGACTCATTTCTCAATGAATAGAATGCATTCTTTATCATCATAAAGTATGCACAAAAATTCATGCTAAGTAAACCATTCTGTCTCTTTATTTCCCACTTGCTAGCTTGCTCACTATCCTGCAATTGTTAGACAAGATCAGTTTAGTTGAATTGAGCAAGAGAAATCCATTAACCTACTTAAGAGTTTATTTCATATGATATTATAATCAATAAATACCATAATAGAAAGATTCATACCCACAACATAATCATGAAGTGCTTTATACATCAAACTTAATAACTTAATTCACATTCATCAAGTATTGTGCTTTTTACCTTCTTCACCGAACCATATCAACAAAATCCCATTGAAAAATCAACAAAAAGAGTTAAGATAAACTAGTATGGTTATATTTATGTCCAACAAATGACCAATGTAACCACACAAATTATCAAAATAAAATGGTATGAGTAACCATTATTCCATTTGAATACCCGAGAGAGGTTAGATAACAATATCAACCACACATCAAACAAGCAAGAATTCATTATCTTCTTAATCGAATAACTTTGCTGCGCTTATAGTAATTCCTAATGGTAAATTAGTACTTAGCAAATTACGTAACAACCAATAATAGTTCAAACATTCTCAATTAATCTTCAATAATGAATAGTTATCATATAACTATAACAATATATATATATATATATATATATATATATATATATATATATATATAAACATCCACGCTTCGAGGAAGCTAACAAAGTACTCATCCTATAGACTAGTTTAGACCAAAATCGGTGAATATTTCTTTTCCCTTAAAGATAAGGAGAGGTCTTATCTTAACATTCTTCCCATTCGCTAAGATATGGTAACAATAATATTAAGGATAAAGTGCATTCATCTTACTCTAATTATTCACAACCCATTCATGTCTCGTTAATAATTAATAGTGGAAAGAGAAGAATACTTCGCCACGGCCACTCATTTAAGTTTTTACATAATTATCATATTCCAAAATGTATCATAATCTCAAAAGAGATAAGTACTCTTTTTGTCACCTCAAGACTACAACCCAATATTTGAAGTCAATTAAGTAGCTAAGGGAAATTTTCAAGATCTTTTTGAGATAATTTCTAGTGAATATGTTCTCAAGATTTAAATAAAATGCAATAATGGCCAAGTGTTTTCAGTTGTCCACCCGTAGAAACCTTTATCGTCTAAGCATTATCATAAAGACATTTTAAGGCAATTAATTTATCTTAAAGCAACAATTGCCATAATCTCTTTAGAACACCCTCTTCTAGAGAGTCCACAAATTATAAACCGAGTGGCTAATTTTCTTTCCTAAGCAAGTTAATTAACTATTGTGTAAACATTTATAATGTTTTGATTCCTACCAACAAGGCACTTTTGAATCCCAATTGAAGATACTAAAAACTATTTTCAAAAACACAAAGCACCATATTTTATACGAAGTCCCAGGTTTCATGGTTCTAACATTTTCAATAACACAATAGTGTTGGGATCGGTTATCCCATGGAAATATAAGTCGACTAGTTAGGATTAGCCTTTTTTTTTTAATTCCCAAAATCTAAAACCCTTTGAGTTGTATAATAAAACGACAAGCCATACCACAAAATTATGGAATAATTATTTCCAACTTTTCATGCTCAAATACCTCTCTTTTTCATACTAGGAGATAATAATAATATAATAATATCGACACACTTTATTCAATTCTAATAAATCGACTAGAGTCCTAAGAAGAAAGATTCAAACAAATCTAATAATGTATTATCACAACTCCAACCATTACACCCTTATATATTTACAAGATAATACAGTAACCAAACGAATGCCTCGAGTACTTCCCAACTACACTATCTCAATAGGGAATTCCTGTACTATTCAGAGATCCCCTTATTCAAGGAAATCGTAAGTAAAACAAAACCCACAATATTCCAAATCGATTTACACAATCAGTTGAAACAAAACATTCCAAAACCCCACAACTTCAGGTAACCCATTTAAGTTACCTCAAGTTTAATATGTTTCCCCTCGAACCGAGACATTATCAACATTAAGATTTGAGAAAACATTACTTTATAATCACTACTTCCTTTATTTCATGGTTATTAATCAACCCATTTTTTTATAAATGTGTAATGAGTAGTTCCATAATAATAATAATAACAATAAAATTCCATGACTTTAGCCATTTAGATCAGCATTTTGATCATAAAACCTTTTGAAATAGTCAGATCATGAATTTAACATTATTGCAACATTAGAAATAAGAATTATTACCAACACTATTCAAACCAATACCGATGAAGTAAACAAAGCAATAACGGGGATAAGGGATGTTTCTTGCCTGGAAAATGGTAGTTTGAACTCTCCTTCCAGCTTTTCTTCACTGCCATAATTCGAATACCAATTTCGAGATAGATACTATGAAACCACCAAAGCAACCATTGAAAAGTGCCATGCTTATAAAAATTAGTAGATTTATTTACTCATTGCTTGGCGAAGATACAACACTTTTTACATGCAACTCGCAGATCTCTAGTGAATATTATCAATGCCATCAAATGAACCAAACTTGATAGATACTTGAATAAGCTTTTCTTAGTTTGAGATATTTAATTTGCATTAATGAAAGAGATGCCACGTAGTGGTCTTGAGCTTATCCCGCCACCTTTTCTTGGTAGATATCCATTTAACTCTCTATCGGTTAGTTACATGGCCTCTACACCCTTAACTATTGCATTTAACCAAATTTAAAATAAACCTTGGTGATAGATCGAGTTGAAATTGAAGATTACTATTAAATCCAAGTTATATGCATGGGGTCGGTTTGACCCAAAACCGTTAAAATAATAAAATAATGATAACTTTAATTATCGTTATAATCCCATAAGGTTACATGCCCCCTAAAACAAGTAATCAAATTAATAATTCCAAAATCTTGAAACAAACATCATGACCTAAGATTCATAAGCCCAAGTAAATTGATCAATAATGATTGATCATTAATATGATCGATAGGTAAATCTCTCGAACTGGATTCTAATGTTTAAAACACATTACCCTCAAGGGCTAGAATAATGATGATTTCTATAACACAAATATATATATTAGCCTTAGAACATTTTAACCAGGACTAATGAAATATCCATTCCCACTACCTTTAGTGTGGAAAATTCCACCACATGTTGTTAGGAGCATCACAACTTGAACTTTTGCCTTTATCATGTCTTCTTAACTTTGTTAGGTTAATTAATTATGAATCATATAATTAATTATTTAATTAATGTTATTAATTAAATAATTTTTTATTTGGTTTTATCAACCATATTTGTTTTATTTAAACATTATGGATGTTGTTATATTGTTTTAACAATATTATTGATGTGCTTCCTGGATGTAATATTGGAAGCTTATGTAATATGGAATATGGTTTCACCTATGCAACTTAGTTTCTTGTTTGTATTCAGCTGTACAATACCTATAAGTATTACAGCTCACTCTTGTGTAAATGGTTGATTGAGTTTAATAAATTTATTAGGCTTCCACCCCTGTTGCTCAATCTACATTTGGTACCAGAGCGAAATTGAAGCTCTGGAAAGGTTAGAGAAGGTTGTAGAGGAAGAAGAATTTGTGGAGAAGAAATATGCAACAATAGAGAGCTAGTGCTACCTCTAGCAACTTCCCACATCTCCTCGAAGACCCACAACCCTAGGACTCTGTCTCCGACTGAGCCGCATTGGTCTTCATCCCACCCACATGAAGTTGAAGAGCCACCCACCGGATCGAGCTTCATTGGAGAACCGAGCCCAAATCAGATTCAAAAATCCTCCTTACCTCTGACCACGACCGAGCTCACATCATTCACTTTGTATTGTAGCGACTAATTGTGTTGGAGACATGTGCACTAAAGGCGAGCTCATTTTTGAATGGTGGCAAGTTACAGTGGCTTTACGAGTGCTTTTGAGCCAACCCCCCTCCATGGTCGCCACGGTCGAATGCCAACAGTGATGGTGCAATTCAAACAAATTACAAGCAAATAAAAGCGGTGGTAGATTTCCACCGACCGGGCTCCTCCCGCAAGCAAAAACCTCCTCCATGCCAACAGGATTACAATTAAAATCAACTTGCATACACCTACAACAAAACAAAATAGTGAACACTTAATCAAAAGGAAGTTTCTCAAATCCAAAGCAGTGGTGATCTCCACATTGCCTGCACAAAGAACCTGTGAAAAGGAAAAGACAAGGTGTCAAAACAAGGAAAAAATGGTGCAAAAGAAATACAAAAATAGTGAATAACAACAAATACGTGTCAAAGAAAAATATAAACGACATTTTAATATTTACAAAGGAGGAAAAATGTGGAGATAGGCTCGGATCCGGTTTCTTAGCACACGTAAGACCTAAATTTGCATTCCCTACGTGTAGATCCACATGGACTCTCTCGCCAAGTCACCATTGTTAAGAGGTGAGTCAAATTCACCTTTATTTAAATACAAGTTTGTTCTTTTCATATGCCAAGTGCACATAGTGCCGAGTTGGATAAGTGGAAGTGGCTTAGGAGTGGGAAGTGCATGGTTCGAATCACACAAAACAATACAAGTTTTTTTATTTTTGAAATTTAGTGAAAATTTTGAAAAACTGCCAAATTTAGAGGAGATTTTAGTAGGAATACCACCTCTAAACTGCTAGTTACAGCTAAACAAGCCTCCAAATTTTTAGCGAGAAAAACCCTAATTTAGGGTAAAATTTTGTTTCTCCTATTAGGCCTATTTTTTCATTCTAAGAAATTTTTTCCAAAGGAGGGATAACTAAAATTGTGTTTTCAACTGGTATTTTGCAATTCTTTACATTTTGGGTCGTATTGGGCTCCGGAGGCCACCAGGGCCCACAAACCAATTTTTTTTTCCTCGGAATTGGCCACATTACACTAATTTACAGGTCACCATAGCCTACAAATTTGTAACCAAATTACATTCAAAACATTTGGTTTATAACACTCACGAGATCCTAGATCTCATTCACAGACATTCGGTATATACACTTGCTCTACGAAGCACTTACGGGTAAAGGCGTCACAAATACTACTACACTTAACGCCTAATATAGCTGCAACAACGTCGTCTGGGCATCGACCCTTTAAATCAATGGGGAATAATAAGGTCACAATGCACACACTATGAGCCATCCCATCCATCTGTGAACAATTGCACGATATAAATATGGACTGAGAAATTATCCAAGTATATAGTGAAGTTACATGCGCGTATGAGGATATTTCTTTGAGCAGTGTCAATAATTGCACAGACCCCTTTCAGTACTTATCTTGGTACCACGTATTGAATTCTTTCACATACATTAATGCCTCTTTCACGTATCGCTGGGTATATAGAAAGGGTGAGCTTCTTCCACATATTGCCGGGTATATCGAGAAGGGTGCATATATATAGAAAGGTTCGGTATATCGACGACGGTATATAGATTGGGAGACCTTATACCCTGAGTGATAAGAGCCAAACCTGTCAAGTTGTTTTCTTCAAAAATGGGCACTAATGCCCCCAAATTTTTTTCTTTCGGATTCAAAACTACTTAGAGGAAACAACTATGCTGCATGGAAGACAAAAATCAAGACATAGCTTGAGTTTGAAGAGATTTGGCCTATTGTGACTGGTACTATGACCATATTAACTACTATACAAAATAACAATGACAATTTGATAGAGTAGATCGAAATCCAAACTAATCATCTTGTTTGAGTGTTCGAAGATGTGCAACCCCACATTCGTGATGCCACAACAACCAAAGAAGCATGGGATAAGTTGAGCATAGTGTATGAGGCCAAAAACAAGAATGTCATTATGAATTTGTAGAGTCAGTTACACACATTGAATTTCAAACAAATTGAGAAAATCAAAGCTTTCTTAATAAGAGTTTTAGAATTGAGGGCTTCACTTCTAGCCCTAGGAGAATTCACAAAGATGATTCTCTAATTCCCATTGTTCTAAGAGAAATCCTTCTTCATACGGTAGTTTTGTAACAACACTAAACTTGTCAGATATGACAGTTAGTTTTGAAAAATTGGTAAACCTATTACAACAAGAGGAAGCAATGTATAATAAGGATGATGGAGAGGAGCAGGAACTTTCTTCACATCAAAAATGGAAAGGAAAAGGTAAAGGAAAACCTAATTCCTATAAAAATTCCCAAAGTCAAAATCAAGATCAAGGGGACAGACAACGAAGAAGTAATGTCCAATCTGAAAAGAGGACTTGACCTAAAAGATTATTGGTACAATACTTACAAGAAAGGTTCATCAAGTAACTCTGACCTCCACAACAATCTCACAAGGGACATTCTAACTACAATCAAGGGGGAAAAGGGGAATTGGAAAAGAAGACCCCATCAAGAAGGAAATATTGCTAAGTAAGAAGAACATTCGATAATGAAGACTTCTTGTACTTTGCTTTGATCAAGTGAACCATCCACATCATCTAGTGATGTCTCCGGATGTTGATTTGGGAGCCACTTGACACATGACTAGCCACAGAGATTGTTTTACTTCAATGAGGGACATGCCATCAAAAATCATGTTTCATTGGGAGATGATTCTTCATATACGCTTTTAGGGATTGGGAACATCTCTCTACCCTTGGTTCATGCAAATGTAGACTATCCGATGTCTTATATGTCCCTCGGTTAACAAAGAATCTACTTTTAGTCACCAACTCCTAGATTATAACTTGAAAATTGACTTTGATATTCATTTCAAGTAAGAAAACATGTTTGATTCAAGATAAATCATGAGGCTCAAAAATAGTTGCAAAAGCCTCCAATGTGGGATGCATGTTCCCAATTGATTTTGTTCACACAGATGATCAAGCAATTATGGCTAAGAAATCTACCTCACTCATTTGTGGCATCGAATACTTGGTCATGCAATTTTCAAGTATCTCGAGACACTTTTCCAAAGGCATTATGGTATATGGGCTATCATATCTTTAGAAGGATATAGACAAGTGTCCTCACTGCCTAGCAGGAAAACAACATAGAGCTTCATTCCAGAAGAGTACATTTTGAGCTCATGGAAAACTTGACTTGGTTCATACCGATATTTGCATGGTCTGATGCAACCAAGTCATTCTGGGTTCCAGTACTTCATGCTTTGTGTTGATGAATATTCAAGAAAAATGTGGATTTTTTGTCTTCGCAAGAAAAGTGAAGCTTTTGAAACTTTCAAAAGTTCAAAGTAGCAGTCGAGAATGAAACTGGTCATCACATCAGAACTCTCCACTCAGTTGAGGGGGAGTTCACCGATGATGATTTCAAATACTACCTTCAAACTCACAGGATTTGTCAACAAATGCCTCCTCCACACACACCACAACAAAATGGTGTTGTTGAGAGAAGAAATCATACTATCATGGAAATGGTGTGATGCATGATTGATGACTCTGGACTTGCAAAGACATTCTGGGAAGAAGCAACAAAGACAACAATGTATTTTTTAAACAGAGTGCCCACAATTTCTCTTGAAGGAGTAACACCACAAGAAGCATGGTCAAAGTGGAAACCATCTATTGCACACCTTAGAGTATTTAGGTGCAAAGAAAGTATGCACATACCCAAGTAGAATATAAAGAAATTAGACATGAAGTCACAGAAACTCATCTTCATTAGGTATAGTGAAGAGACTCTTGGGTACAGATTGATGGATCCGAAGACCGTAAAAGTCTACACCAAAGATAGATGTTGAGTTTTTTTGAGAAGAAGGAATTAGATTCTCCTCCTCCGTAATCACCATGTAGATTTTCACCAGTTGTAAAATTGAAGCTGATTTTCCCACAGATGATGAAAGTGAAGATGGGGATGATGGTGTTGATCGATAGAACCATGACCCACGGGAACAGCTTCAACGTATGCCCAAGTGGTGTACTAGCACATTATGAGATGCAAGAATGGATGCTCTACTAGATACATCCACTCCTAGACCACGAGACTCATTGTAAAAGAAAGAGAAGAAGTTAATTTTTCTTTGATGAGTAGAGTAATTGAATCCGATGAGCCCTCTACAACCGTAAAGCCCTACAATTAAAAGCTTGAAAAGATTTCATGGATTCTCGAATATCAATCGCTGATGAAAATAACACTTGGTAGCTTATCAATCTTCCACCAGGAAGAAACCCATTAGATGTAGAGGGATATTCAAAACAAAGTATAAATTAGATGAGACAAAGGACAAGTATAAAGCAATACTAGTAGAAAGAAAGGGGTATACACAAAAAATGCATTGACTACAGGAGACATTTTCTCCCACAAATAAGATCAAAACGATCAGATGATCTTTTCTCTAGCTTCTACAGTTTGGTTGGAAAGTCCACCGATGGACATAAAAATTGCCTTCCTTAATGGAGATTTACAAGAAGTCTATATGACTCAACCTGAGGGATATGTTGTACCTAGTCAAGAAGAAAAGGTATGCGGACTCAGAAATCTCTATATGGCCTTAAACATGCACCCAGGGATTGGTACATCAAGATTGATGAGCATCTCATACAACATGGATTTGTTAGAACTCCAAACGATCCCAATCTTTACCTCAAAAAGAAAGGGGGGAGATTGTGATTGTTTTTGTCTATGTCAATGATCTAGTCATCACTAGCAATTCAATGAGGATGATTGATGCAATGAAGAAAGATCTTAATCGATCATTTGACATGACCGATCTCAGGCTAATGCACTATTGTCTTGGATTGGAAGTATGACAGAAAGAGAATCACATCTTTGTTTCTCAGATGAAATATAATAATACAATGCTCAAGAAATTTAGGATGATGGATTGCACACCAATTGCTACACCTATAGAAAAATATTATAGTTATCTCATTCAGATCCATCCCCCGAGGTAAGTGCCACTCTCTATTGGTAGTTGATTGGGAGTCTCATTTACCCGACCTACACTATACCAGATATCATCTTTGCGTGAGCTATCTATCGAGGTTCATGCAGGAACCCAAAGTTTGTCATTGAAAGCAACAAGGGACATCTTAAGATAACTCAAAGGATCATTGGATCTTGGTCTAGAATATAAGAAGAACGACAACTTCTTCTTGACTGGATATTCAGATTCGAGATCATTCAGACATATTGATGAAAAAAATCCACTTCAGGATTTGTATTTTTATGGGATCTAGACCAATATCATGGGGAAGCAAGAAATAACACTTTGTTTCTCTATCTTCCACGAAGTCAGTATTGTTCTCCTGGGAGAAGCATGTCTGTGAAGTGATTTGGCTACATCGCATACTTGGAAGGACTTAGAATACCACAAGATAAACCGATCACCATGTATGTTGAAAATGAAGGTGTTATCAAACTTGTTCACAATCTAGTGTTTCATGAAAGAACAAAGCACATTGAGGTACAAGTTCATTTTATACGCAAGCATGTGTTGAAGCACAACATCCAACTTCAATTTTTCCAACAACTGAACAACGGGAAAATATCTTCACGAAGTCACTTGCACGTGACAAGTTTGAGTTGTTCAGAGAATTCCTCTCCTCATCCCTTGAGACAATGCACAATTAAGGGGGGGAATGTTAGGTTAATTAATTATGCATTATATAATTAATTATTTAATTAATGTTATTAATTAAATAATGTTGTTATTTGGTTTTATTAACCATATTTGTTTTATTTAAACATTACGGATGTTGTTATATTGTTTTAACAATATTATTGTTGTGCTTCCTGGATGTAATATTGGAAGCTTATGTAATCTGGAATATGGTTGCACCTATGTAACTTAGTTTCTTGTTTGTATTCAGCTGTACAATACCTATAAGTATTGCAGCTCACTCCTGTGTAAATGGTTGATTGAGTTTAATAAATTTATCAAAGCTTCCCCCTCATTGCTCAATCTACATAACCATTACTTGAAACACCTATTTCTCTTTTGCTTGCCATCAAGATCAATTAAAGACGATGATCTTGTTGTATTCATGAATGAACTTGTGGGGTATTACATTCTTCCCTCCTTAATGAATCATCATCCCGATGATTTCATATTGTTATTCTCAGTTACATAAATCAAGTACAAAATTATACTTCTTAAATTAAATAATACAATCATTATTTTCATAGAAGCTAGAAATTCCACATCTCATAAGTTCACATTTACTAGTTGACATAGTTGTTCTATCAGTAATCCATCACGTAATCCGCAATATGTAATAGTTCCGATCTTTACAGATAATTGTTCCATGTATAATTATGTAATTAAATACAAAAGATATTCCCAAATATGTTTTTGTAGCAGTAAGGTACCATTTTTTTGATCCCGATAGGTATTTACTTAAGATAACATAAGTAATCTGATCAAACACAAATGATCATAATCAGCTCTAGTAGTGTTAGATTAACAATGTTACAGTCATATAAGCCCAAGCTTAAATGATTGTAACCCTATTATTCTAGTTCCTTGAAGTTTATATAACACAACTTCATTAAGCTGATTTTATATAATAACCCATCGATATCTTAATAGGAAGAAGCTCAATCCTTATATCCTTAGGTTATATTCATTAACAATTTATATGAAATTAGTTAAGATATACAATTCTTAACTTATTATACTTGCCATGTATAATCTTAATACAACACAATATAATGAGTTACCTCCTTTTAAAAATAGTCATGATAAGACCAACACTCAAGTAAGACCAACAACCGAAACTTGATCATACTAATATATAAGTTTTCTTTTCTTTTTAACATATTTGAAATTTTACCAATTTTCAATTTTACATAATATCGAGAAGTGTTATTTAGGAAAAAATACATTTATCTTCAATTCAATGTCTCAAAATTTACAGAATGGTATGTAATGAGTATAATGCCCTTGTACCAATAGTTCAGATTATTTAATAATTCTCATATTTACTTTCATTTTTATCAAAGGTGTTTATAAAATCAATCAGGATTTTATGAGGAAGGACTACTTCCTTCTTAGTATCCTTACCATATTATTGACTTTAATTACTAATATTTTTAAAACATACTTATTTCACCTTATACTAGTAATAATGAAGAGGTATCTTCTCTCTCTGAGGAAAAACCCAACTTAATTACTCCCAACTCGAGCTACTACTTTTATTTCCTCATACAAACATTGGTAGAAGATGGTGTCATATTCTTGGAAAACTTTAGCATAAGGATATTAGAATAGGGCCTCGTGTCAATCCCTTCCTGGAAGCATAAAATCTACTTCTAACTCTTGGTTCTTTTGGAAGATTAAGCATCCTTAATTTTTACTAAACTTCAATTTTAGAGTCATGATATTCCTATTTTATCACAACTAGTCAAGGTTGCACAATTTATGGTATAGAAGGACCATGCACAAATTTAGTTTCTTTAAGGATATCATATAAGGATGCATATGTCTAAGTCTATCTTCCATTCACCTTCCTATTGCATTCTGATATCAAAACAATCACATGTAAAAACAATATAGTCAAAAATATGCAAACCAACCTTGTAGAAAGATTTTCCTCTTTTAATACTTCTCAAAGTATTGTCATGTTTATTTCTCATTCTTTCCCTTTTCAAGTTTATTGGCTCCAAGAGTTCACCTAATAGTGTCTAGAGAAGGCCAACTTACATATTCAATCGGAATTTGATGGTGTCATCCCATGTATATTCTAGCATCGATGCTTTTGCATCTTGTAGACATTTGTTTTTCAAACTATCAACCAAGTTTTAATTGCTACATCTTAAGTTCCTATCTGAACTCAAGTATGTCCTCCTTTTTCATAATGAGTTCAATTGGTGATAATGTCATAATAACTGATAGAAAGTTATGTTTTATGCAAATTTTCTCATTATTTGCTATTGAAAATTTTGAATTCAAATTCATTTCCAGTTAGTCACATCGTACAAAGAACTCAGTTGCATTATATTTAATTAGTAGTAGGTAGTTCCAACAAACTTAACTGGGCATTATGATAGGAAGGCTTGTTCCCACTTTTCTATAGAAACTACGACACATTCTACTATTGGTTTCTTTTCTAGCATATCACATTTTCCACCTTTTTCCCATCCATTATCTCTTCCTCTGCAAGTCAGAGATAAAGAAGGGATATTGTTCTGTATTATTCTACTATTTAAAGTTAGAATTTTTTTTATTCTAGAAAATTTCATTCTAGCCTAATTGGCCTTTCTAGTTACAATAGTTATAACAGATAATCATCCTCTATCTACTTCCTTTATCCTATACATATTTTTTTCATTTTATATTGGATTTAAACTCCAAATCTATCATAAGACAGTTCAATCAATCGAGTAATCCCTCTGCTAATCGTCATCATTCAGCCCAAGTTTTTTTAAAACTTGGTTGATCATATTCACACTTACCATTTGCTCCACACATATATCTAGTTCAATGTGTCATGAAGGAATGTTATAGTATTAGTTAACTCATTTACCCCAAACCCAAATCTTAGTTTTATCTAGTTCATTATCCATGGTACATCCTTCATTCTTTTTATTTTACTCGTAAAATCAGAATTTTCCAAGCGTAAGGACTCATTAGGCCCAAGAGTTGTAACCTTCATCTCTGATACCAAAATGTAACATCCACTTTTTGTCTCATCATCTAGTTTTTTTAAAATTTATTTATTCTTACTTTATGCTTCTTGATTTAAATACCCATATATTTAAATCCAACATAAACCTTAATACAATCCATTTCCGATAATTGTCATAAACCATGTGCAGCTGCATGAGGGAATATTAAACCTATTCAATATCCCCATCACTCTATATACGAGCCAATACATCAAATGTATCCTTTGTTTTCCTTTATCAAGATATGATATTTAAGTGAAGATATCTAAGTGTCTACCTGGTTCCACCTAGGAATTCCATAGGAATCTCACAGCTTAGATCATAGTGAAATCACAATAGTGTAATCAACAACTTACACTACTTTGCGTAAAGTTTCTGAGTCATGTATGCCATGCTCAATTCCATGATGGCACACTCATCATTAGGAATTTTTCATCTCACCTTAATCACTTATTCAGTTATATGGATTTACAAACAATGATGTTGTTAACAAATACAAGTATTATACAAGGTACAATTTCATATTAACCTGCAAGAAGGCGTACCTCCATGTCATCCTATGATGCCTAAGGGAAAGTAAGTGTCTCCGTAATGATTCACTTCATTACTAGACCACTTCCCATCCTGTAGCCATCATAAATTGATATCGGGTGTGTATTCGTGAGGTTTAATATGTCTTTGTAACTCTAACAAGGTTTGTACTTATTGCAATACCTTGCCACAATCTAGTTTCTTGATGAGGCAACTCAATACAAATACTAAACAACAATATCCAAATGATGAAAACTATCATTATAGGGATATAACTGTGTAGAGATGTAGTGAGTTAACTTGCTAAGAGATCTACATTGGAATAAGGTATTTTATTGTTTTTAAGGTAATTAAAAGATCATAACAGATAGCCTGAGTCTCACAAAATTCCTCCTCGAATGAGTCATACCTAGGTCCTATCTCTATTAGATTTGAGGATATTAAATTCTCCTATTAACACTTAATTACCTCATTAGATCATATGTCAATGATAACCAAAAATGGAAATCAAACAATCTTTTCTTGAGTTCAGAATTACAGATTTAATACTGCTTTAGCTTAATCAATTAAGCCTATGTTTCTTACCAACGTAGTTTTATTTTATGCCACTGATATAGCTATATCACTTTAGGGCAGCATTGGTACCATGTATCTATATTTCTTATAAATATATATTGTGCAATCTCACATTGCTAAAAGGTGTGAGTATGTATCTTTTCTTATCGAAACTCAAATGTTCTTAATACTAACTGGCATTTCACCTTAAGCATACCATTTTTCTTATTTTATGCCTAATTGAAAATCTTCAAATAGAGCATGCTTACAATAGGTCATTTATTGACATCTACCATAAGCTCATAGTTTTTAAGTATTTCCTTAAGTTTCAATCCTTAAAGACTTAATCAACCTTAAAGGTGTGCTTCCTTTCTCTCCAATTTTGACCATATAATTTTATCAAAAAGGTCTTGATGATTCATTTTCAAACTACATAAAATATTGTATCACATCATCAAGGAGTAAACAACCATTGATGTTTTTACTCCTTTATGCAATCATGAAAAGTTACATAAACACCTATCATTTAGGACATACTGAATCAATTCCATTAGCCCCCTTTTTATAATACTTATTTTATCTTATTGATTCATGTTGTTTAAGTGATACCTTATGCACCTTAAGTCAATCAGGGCATATCATACATGCATAGGTATCTTACTCACTTTAGGTGTCTCAGTTTGGTGATACTCTATCTTCCTAAATCACTTCTACAATGTATCCATACCCAATCTGGGTTCATTGCTTGAGATACCTTCTGAACCTTTTATTTGCAAGGTGTTTCCCACGAAGCCATCTTATATACATATATATATATATATATATATATATATATACACACATATACACACACACACACACACACATCTTTACACACACTACTCACTAGATCTTTACAAATTTCCTTGGCATCCAAATATATAATAGAATGTTTTTCAACTAAAGGATCATCATCTTCAATCTACTTTTATGACTACACCATCATGTCTTAATCATGGTTAAATTAAATTTATTTTTTTGGAGTATAGATCCCAATCCTTCTTAGGGAATCTTTTTGTAAAGTACCCAAAGTGAGCACATCCTGCATGTTCTTAGCAGTTCAGTCCACTAACTGCATTTGGCATCACAACATGATTTTTAATTAGATTAGTATGCAAGGATTAATTTTCTCCCAAAAATGCATTCCCAACCTTATCCCATATCTTATGGGTCCTTTAAGTAATTAATTTTGAGCTGATTAAGAATGATTTTTCCTCATTTCATATTGGTGTTTGGAGTAAATTTTCAACGTAACTACTCATTACATCACTTCTTGATGAGGGTAGAATTGATAAGACTTAAACTTCATTGCACCATTTCTTGGTTTATCAATAGGCTTGAGTATAGAAGAACATCTTGTTCGATATCATTTTACCCAAGAACCTTCCATTATTACGTTGATATTTCAGTCATGCTACCAGAATTGGTTTGGTTTTATATAACAATTCAACTTATCTATCTTAAAGGTTTGAGTGTTGTCCAAAGAGATGATCAATTAAGTGTCAAGACTCATTTCTTGAACGTTGAACTTTATCTTATCATTAGAGGTTATGTCCTCTTATTTCCCTTTGATATATTTACCTAAAACTCTACTAGTAAATACTTTCATATATACATTTCCAATTACATGCCTAGGAAATTTCTTATCCACTAAGTGTTTAAACCTTTATCTTGACTTAAGAGATTTTTACAACCTTTTGTTAAAAATGCTATTAAGTGTTCAATAAGATAATCCATTTAGATATAATTTTTAAGCCATCACTGATTCATAGCATAACATATTATCTTAAGAATGACATTTCTGAATCGTATCATCCCTTTCCAATCATTAAAAGTACTATGTTCAACAATTCCACATGGTTATTAGGTTATTCACCCAAAATGCTAGTATATAGTTTTTATGTCTTACAAAAATCAGGATAGACAATAACAATCTATCCACAATTGTGAATGATGATTTAATGACCAAATATCAAAGTCATAACTTTGTTACAACATAAAACAAAGTCACTCAATAAAATTCTTCAAGTGAAACTTTGTGCAATTAAATTCAATGTCCTCCTAGTCACAATAAGGGACTCATTTCTCAATGAATAGAATACATTATTTATCATAAAAAGTACACAAAAAATTCAAGCTAAGTAAACCATTCTATCTCTTTATTTCCCATTTCTAGCTTGCTCACTATCCTACAATTGTTAGACAAGATCAGTTCGGATGAACTAGCAAGAGAAATCCATTAACCCGCTTAACATTTTATTTCATATGATATTATAATGAATAAATACCATAATAGAAATATTCATACCCACCACATAATCATGAAGTGATTTATACATCTAACTTAATAACTTAATTCACATTCATCAAGTACTTGTAATTTTTACCTTCTTCACCAAACCATAGCAGATAGAATCCCATTAATAAATCAATAAAAAGAGTTAAGATAAACTAGTATGGTTATATTTATGTCCAACAAATGACCAATGTAACCACACAACTTATCACAATAAAATTAGATGAGTAACCATTATTCCGTTTGGATACCCAGAGAGGTCAGATAACAATATCAACCACACATCAAACAAGAAAGAATTCATTATCTTCTTAATCAATAATAACTACTATTATAGTAATGCCTAATGGTAAATTAATACTTAGCAATTATAGAACAACCAATAATAGTGCCAACGTTCTCAATTAATCTTTAAGAATGAATAGTTATCATATAACTATAATAGTTCCAATACACATACACACACACACACACACACACACACACACACACACACACACACACACACACACACACACACACACACACTTCACAGAAGGTAACAAAATGTACTCATCCTATAGACCAGTTTAGACCAAAATTAGGGAATCTTTCTTTTCCCTTAAAGATAAGGAGAGGTCTTAACTTAACATTCTTCCCACTCGCTAAGATATGGTTATAGTAATATTAAGGAGAAAGTGCATTCATCTTACTCTAATTATTCACATCCCATTCATGTCTCGTTAATAATTAATAGTGGCAAGAGAAGAATACTTCTACCACGACCACTCATTTAAGTTTTTGACATAATTATCATATTCCACAAATGTAACAGAATCTCAAAAGAGATAAGTACTCTTTTTGTCACCTCAAGACCACAACCCAATATTTGAAGTCAATCAAGTAGCCAAGGGAATTTTTCATTATCTTCCTGAGATAATTTCTAGTGAATATGTTCTCGAGATTTAGATCACAATGTAACAATGGCCAAGTGTTATCACTTTTCCACCATAAAAACCATTATCATCTAAGCCTTATCATAAAGACGTTTTAAGGCAATTAATTTATCTTAAAGCAACAATTGCCATAATATCTTTAGAATGCCCTCTTCTAGAGAGTCCACAAATTATAAACTCAGTGGCTGATTTTCTTTCCTAAGCAAGTTAATTAACTATTGTGGAAACATTTATAATGTTTTGATTCTTACCAATAAGGCACTTCTGAATCCCAATTGAAGATACTAAAAAACTATTTTCAAAACACACCACCATATTTTATACGAAGTCCCTAGTTTTGTGGTTCCAACATTTTCAATAACACAATAGTGTTAGACTAGTTATCCCATGGAAATATAAGTTAGAATAGTTAGGATTATCCTTTTTTTTAAATACCCAAAACTCTAAAAACCTTTGATTTGTTTAATAAAATGATAACAAGCCATACCACAAAACTATGGAATAATTATTTCCAACTTTTCATGCTCGAATACCTTTCTTATTCATACTAGGAGATAATAATAATATAATAATATCAATGACACTTTATTCAAGTCTAATCAATCGACTGGGAGTCTCTTCTCCAAGAAGAAAGATTCAAAAACAAAGGTAATAATGTATTATCACAACTCCAACCATTACACCCTTATATATTTATAGGGTAATACAGTAACCAAATAAACACCTCAAGTACTTTCCGAATACACCATCTTACATAGGTATGCCTATACTATTCAGAGATCCCCTTATTCAAGGAAATCACAAGGAAAACAAAACCACAATATTCCAAATCGATTTACACAATCAATTGAAACAAAATGTTTCAAAACCCCACAACTTCAGGTAACTCATTTAAGTTACCTCAAGTTTAATCTATTTCCCTGAACCAGACATTATCAGCATTAAGATTTGTGCAAACATTATTTCAAAATCACTACACCCTTTATTTCAGGGTTATTAATTAACCCATTTTTTATAAATGTGTAATGAGTAGTTCCATAATAATAATAATAATAATAAAATCCCACAACTTCAGCCATTTAGAGCAACATTTGGATCACATAAAACCTTTTTGAAATAGTCAGCTCATGAATTTAACATTATTGCAAACATCAGAAATAAGCATTATTGCCAAAACTATTCAAACCAATATCAGATGAAGTAAATAGTTAAGAGGGATAAGGGATGTTTCTTGCCTAGAAATGGTAGTTTGAACTCTCCTTCCATCTTTTCTTCACTTCCATAATTCAAATACGATTTTGAGCTAGAGACTATGAAGCCACCAGAGAAACCATTGACAAGTGCCATGCTTATAAAAAGTAGAATATTTATTTACTCATTGCTGACAACACAACCATTTTTACATGCAACTCGCAGAGCTCCAGTGAAGATTATCAATGCCATCAAATGAACCAAACTTGATAGATACTCGAATAAGCTTCTCTTAGTTTGAGATATTTAATTTGCATTAATGAAAGAGATGCCACGTAGTGGTCTTGAGCTTATCCCACCACCTTTTTTAGTATATATCCATTTAACTCTCTATCGATTAGTTACATGGATTATACACTTAACTATTGCATTTAACAAATTAAACAAAGCTTGGTGATAGATCGAGTTGAAGTTGAAGATTACTATTAAATCCAAGTTACATGCATGGGGTCGGTTTGACCCAAAACCGTTAAAATAATAAAATAATGATAAATTTAATTATCGCTATAATCCCATAAGGTTACATGTCCCCCTAAAACAAGTAATCAAATTAATAATTCCAAAATCTTGAAACAAACATCATGACCCAAGATTCATAAGCCCAAGTCAACTAATCAATAATGATTGATCATTAATATGATCGAAAGGTAAATCTCTGAACTGGATTCCAATGTTTAAAACACATTACCCTCAAGGGAGAATAATGATGATTGCTATAACACAAAAATATATATTAGCCTTAGAAAATTTTAACCAGGACTAATGAAATATCCATGCCCACTACCTTTAGTGTGGCACATTCCACCACCTATTGTTAGGAGCATCACAACTTGAAATTTTTCCTTTGTCATGTCTTCTTAACCATTTTTAAATAGTCCAAATATGAAGCTATATATTCATAATTCAATAGTTAGAGGCACTTTCAGGGTCATTGGTATAAATGCCCTTTAGGACAAACATGTTTAACATGCCCAAATTAGATGGGATTAGAAGTTTCAGAAGTGATGTAATTTTGTGAAAGATATTACATTTTTACCAAAATTGGGTTAAGTGAGGTATGCTAAACTAACACTTTGACTTCTTAGCATTCAAGAAAAATTATGGATCCTCATTTATATAAATCATAAGAGATATATTTTAATATCATAGGGATAAAAATATATTGCAAAAATTCTGAGTCAAATGGATGTGAAATAAGAAAGTTCTATCTATTTTTGTGGACCCATCTTAAGCCTTCCTCAAACCCAATTAAATTGGTATAGAGAAATTTTTTTGGTTGAGCCTCCAAATGAACTTTTTTTTTTATTTTATGAAAATGATCATGTATATAATTTATCAGAACATATTTCCATGGCCTTTTGAGCTCTTGAATCATGGTGGACCCTATAAGAAAACAACGATTTTGTGAGAATTTTAGTGTACATACAAAGTTTGCAAAGTAACCCATGCTAAATTTTGTTTTGTGAAGGATATTGTGGATGTTTACTTGGTGTTCATGAAGTCACTTGGGCCACTCCTTTGGAGAAATTTTATGGTACATGTCTGTTTGTGTTCCTACTATTTGAGAATGCTAGAATGCAAGACTAGCCTTGAAGGTATGAAGAGTATACATGATGAATTGCCTCATGAAGTGATTATTTTTTATCTGAATAACATGAAGACATTCCATGTGATATATGATCATTCTTGTTTTTTTTTTAATACTTTCTTGCATGTACAAGTTTGAATGATCAAAACTTCCCTTTTTGAGCTAGTGAAGAAGCTTGTTGCTACAGGTGAGTAGATGGAGTTTTGTTCAAACAAGGTATGCCTCTGAATGCTTGCAAATGTTTTTTGTGATGTCCTTGAACTATTAAAATTTATATTTGAGCTTAGAGATAAATTTTAGGGAGGATTGAACATGAAGAGCCAAGACTGGTTTTAAGCTCCTAGAACAGAGTCACACCAATTTTAGAAGTTGGAGCAAAATCATGGTCCTTACTATGTCTTTATAATTTATGCCAATTATATGTGAAATATGAATTAAAGATATTTGATATGGTATATGATATGTGGTTGTATGATAAGGTTAAGTTCTCCAAATAAGAAGATCTTCAAGATTGTATTTTGGGTGTGAAAATATGAGTGTTGCTTGCTCAAATCAACATTTTCTTGATTGAATGAGTGTGGTGAATATCCTTTTTAACTTGAAGGTGGACTAGAGATTAAATTCAAATCTCCCAAATATTTTTTTGACTTGGAACCTGCATAAAAAAATGATATAGAATCATGCATCTTGACTGTAATTTTTTTCCTCCATGAATGGAAGTTTGAAGCTCTTATGAAGTGTGAAAAGAAGTGGCAAGTCGGGAAGGATATGAAGGGGTTACAGAGCACATGAAGATTCTTTCAACATCCTTACATGATTTATAAACTTGTCCCTTTGTGTAAGATAGATATAAGATAAGAGAACACACCAAAGAGGAAGAAGAAAAAAGTTTTGACATGGTAGTTACAAAATAGTGTGTCATATGTCAGTTTTAGGTGTAAGAAGGATCTATTCAGGTGTGAAACAAATTTTGGAGTGGTTTAGTGATCAAAATGAATGTTATAACTTCTTTGATAGGTGTAATAAATTCTTCATGTGATCTGAAAACAATTCAGAGACAATCATTGCTAAATTTCAATTTGTATGAGGTCATCTTATCTTCCCAATTCAAGTTGCAATGAGAAGATGAAGAGTTTCCTATTGAATGTGAAGTGTAAGAGAAATTATTTGAGGGTATCTTCCTTGATAAAAAAATATTTTTTCTTATTTTGATTTTTTTTTATGAATGATTCTTTGAAGGAGTAGTAAATGTGATGAAAATTAGAATCTTATCAAATGCATGAGTACTATAATTTATCATAGTTTGTGAACTTGAAAATGCTGATGTGAGATTGATCTCTAATGTTGAAGAGGTATCCTTGAGGTGATTATCTATAGTAGATGAAGGATTTGAAATGAGAAGAATAATGAGATGATTTAGTGATCACAATCTGTTGTGTGAGACAACCAATTCAGTTGTTCAAGACATTGTAAAAGACTAAGTTGTAGCTTAGCGATTAGGAGTTGTATCTTCCTTGTAAGTTGAAGCTTACAAAAGGTCAGTGGGTGCTTGACTAAATTTGGGAGTTGGAGATTCTATGCAAATAGAAGCTTTTTAAAGATCAATTTGATTATTGAATAAATTCTTTAGAGTTGTAGCTCCATGTTGATTTGATGCTCAAATGTGAAACTAATTATAACATTTACAAAACATTATTATCCAAGTTAGTTATTTTCTTTTCAATTGGTTTTTATCCCTTGAAGGGTTTCCCACTTTACATGGTGTGTTCATGTGTGTTTTATTCTCTCTCTCTCTGTTTGTTTGAACGTTCATGCTTCATCATGGTTAAGTTTTTTTAATTTTGAATGGTTGAAGATTTGGAAATTGTTTTAGAAATTTGATAAAATATTGATTCACCCTCCTCTCAAAGTGTCTTAAAATTTCCAAAATTGGTATCATATCATGGTAATCTTAAATCGAGTCTAACATCTTGGAGGTGGTCCTCTTGAAACACAAACATGGCCATAGAGATAATCTCTTGAAGCATATCAAGAGATAAGTATGTTAGTGAGGATGAAATATCAAATGAAGATGAAGTTGAGGTAAATCTTGAAGTTGAATTGATAAGTGCCTTGGAGGAATTGAAACACCAAAGGAAAAATAATCACAAATTGAAGATAATGGTGAAATAATATGAAGATAAATTCAAAATTCTTGAAGAAAGTCAGAAGTAGAAAGATGAAGAATATGAAGATGAACTCAAAGAACTAGGATCCCAAATGGAACTGATTTCAACCTGTCTCAAAAGTTAAAGAAGAAGAGTACATTAAATTCAATACAGAGATGAAGTCTCAAGTTGATAAAGTAACAAAATCCCTTAATGAAAAGGAAGAAACTTGCATGAGACATGAAGAGGAATTGATATCCTTAAGATCTGAACTAGAAGAAGAAAAATAAAGACTAAAGATGTATGGAAAGATGGAAAAGATATTTGAAGCTTTGAATGGAATGCTAGATAAGAAAAAGGTAGTAGGTGACAAGACAGGACTAGGCTTCATAGAAGAACCTATGAAGAGGTGTGAAGATGAAAAATAAGGTCCAAGAAGATAATCAAACTTGAAGATGACCAAGGGGAAAAATTAAAGAAGGCCTAAATCAATTAGGAAACCAAATGCATTCAAGTATGAAAGAACATTTAATGGTTATTGATTTTCTTATCACAATTTTGGACATAGAGCTAAGGAATGCAAGAAGCATGTCATGAATGATCATCCATGGAGGGATAACAGAGATGAGAGAAAAAATAATAGAGTGTACTTCAACTATAAATAGAAAGGTCACATAGCTCAATACTACCTTGAAGAACTAGACAATCAGTTTTGGAGAATAGAAGACTCAAGAGGTATGAATAATATAGTTTTCTATAATTGTAACATGATTGGACATGTTGCTAGAAATTTTATGGTCATGATAGTACTAGGTATGGTTGGAATCTCAATCCATATCCATATAGAAGCAAGAATCAAGTTGTGTGTTTCAATTTCCATAAACCCACTAGGCATAAAAATCAACCTACTAGGCATAGTAGCATAACTCAAGCAGTCAAAGGGAAGATTAAGAAGGTATACCAAGTGAAAATAAATCCTAAGAGTGAGTCATAGAAAGGCATGGGAGAGACCAACTCAAGCAAGATATCGGAGGTGATGGTCACAGTGAAAAAGTTGAGAGCAAGCCTAGTACTAATCATGAAGAACCTCCATGCATAATTAGAAGAAAAGGAAATGAAATCCATCATACATGTTTGAAAGTATTCAATCAAGTGATGAAGTCTTAGGAGATGAAACTATCACATCTAGAAGGAAATTCAAGAAGAAAGAGAAAAGAGTGAGTCATCAGGTTCCTTTGATGACTTCCTATTGTTCTGTGGTGTTCCAACAAGCATAGAGTGCCTTCTCTAGGATTCTAGAAGGCATATTCTATTTGGAAAGAGAATTGGTGTTTTTGAAGAATATTCACCATCAATAGGTGATAAGAAACCTTCCATGTATCAAACTATGTGAATAGTCATAAGGTATGCATGTCTATCCCATAGTTCCTCTCCTAAAGATCTATGTAATCAGTATTGAAGTATTTAAAGTTCTATCTTGATGTACAAAAAAATAAATGTGTATGATTGTAGTCATAAGGCTCGTGTTAGCACAAATATTGATGTAAAAGTGTCTTTAAGATCATGTGTTGATGTAGTGTTAGGTATGCCCTATGTCAACCTCTAAGTCCCGATTATGTGAGCAACAAATGGATATGATGTCTCATCTCGGTCTTCAAAAAAGTGTGTTTGGTCTTAAATCGGTAGATGTGCCAAAAAGAGCATGTATGATCATCAAATTTCCAAAGTGTCATCCTCTGTGTTATGTAGAAAGGTCTTCAAGGAAGTATAAGATTGGTTAAAAATTTTCAACATGTTCTGAGCTCATGTCCATGTACAATGATGAAGCCATAAATTGGCCATAAATTACCATTGTTTTGTCCTTCCAAGTTACCTTTTAAAGTGGATTTAAATGTAATTTAGGAACTTATAGTTTTCTTAAGATATAATATAGGATATATATCTTGTTCATTCTTTAGAAATATTTTGTTATCTATTTTTTGACTAATCCTATTAATTATTTGGGAAAAGATGTAAATTCTTGTGTATGCAGGCCATAAAGGAAAGATAATGCTAGTATTGGAAAAAGTGGAATTGATCATGAACAATACATTTAAAATCAGATCTGATTTCATATTCATATTCCTCTCAAAAAATTATGCAAGTTCAAACAAATAATCATCTCAATCCGAGGTCACATGCAAAAGTTATAGCTGTTTTAAGTTAGCTACGAAACTTGCAGAGTTAGTTTTGGAACTTACAGAGTTAGTTCCGGAACTTACAAGTTTAGTTCTGGAACTCACAGATTTAGTTCTAGAACTTATATCAATTGAATGACAGTTAGTTCTAGAACTTTAAATTCATGGAAAAATCAGATTTAGTTCTGAACTTGTAGATTTAGTTCCGAACTTGCATAAAAGGAATGACAACTTTAGTTTCGGAACTTACATCAATGGAATGACAAGTTTTGAGGGATTTTCAAAACTCAGAGGTTCCAATGGGAAATATGAGAGATGTTTTTTTTCATAGAAATGTTTTTAACAAAAATTTCATTCAGATTTGCTACAGTTTTACCAATGAAGAGAGATCTAACTTTTAGTGAGATGCAGTCCGACGAAAAGTGTATCAAACGAGCACTAAAAGTTCCATAAAAAAATAGAAAATTCAAATGGAAAATATGAGAGAGGTTTTTGTTCATATAAATGTGTTTAACAAAATCTCATTCAGATTTGTTATAGGTTTTAACAATGAAGATAAATCTAACTTTTAGTGAGTTGCAGTCCGAGGAAATGTGTATCAGACGAGCACTAAAAGTTCCATAAATAGAAACAGAAAATTTAAATAGAAAATCTAACAAAAGTTTTTTTCATAGAAATGTTTTTAACACAAACCTCATTTAGATTTGCTACAGGTTTTACCAATCAAGAGAAATCTAACTTTTAGTGAACTGTGGTATGAGGAAAAAGCGTATTTGACAAGTGTCAAAAGTTCCACAATCAAAAACAACAAAGTCAAATGGAAAATATGGGAAATGTATTTAGTAAAAATCATATTTTGAGGAAAATACTCCTTCCAATAATATAGAGGAATAAAATCATGATGATTATTGTTACCAAAAAGCAAGGAGAAGATTTGGGAGCAAATATTCCTAAAATAAGTGAGATAAGATTTGAATTCAATAATATATCTCTCTCCATATTTTGTGGAGATGGAGATCTTAGTTGTTAGGATTGGAATAAAGATAAGATCAGATTTTATTTCCTAAAATAAGGAGTTGGTTGGATGCATGAATTATAAATGCAACCTTCCACACTTAGATATGTAATGTTTTTCTCCAAAGAAATAAAGATATATTCTTTACTCTCAAATATTCTATAGTTTTGAGATCTCAGAAGTATGATTTAAATCCTCTTCCAAGGAATGAGTTGGCCACTCATTCCAAGGAAGATGGATATGTGTTTTTATATTTATGTTTATTCATTTTTCTTTAATTCATTCTGTTGTATTGTTTTTATCTTTGTATTGTCAAAATTTAGTCATTGTAAACCCAGTGTTTCATTCAATTATGTTTATTTTCAATTCAAAATTTCAATTTATGTAAGTGTGCCTTTATTTTTGCAAGTGTTCCTTTTAATTCATGCAAGTTTTTTCTTACATGCAAACTTTATTTCTGCAAGTTTTCCTTTTAATTTCCGCAAGTGTGATTTATTTTATGCAAGTTTGGTTTGTGTTTAAAGGAGTTGCTTTCCAAGATCTTCTTCTCTTAATGCATACAGCCTTCAGACATCAACCCAGTTGACATTATTAATGGCGAGGATTGATTACCCTCATCATACAAGTTGAGTTAAATAGTTCATAAATTGTGTCATGACAAGTGAACACAATCTTCCACTAGTTTGATTGATTATTGAAGTGATGGCATGTTAAGAAGACTCAAGTTTATAAGTTGACCAAAGAACCTACCTAAATAAGTTTCAATCACTCTCATTCAAATCACATGTATAATGTTCAAGTTTAAAATAAATAGCTAGCCAAACGAACCTTGAAAAGTCCAATTGGGTTCCGAGAACTCCAAATGTTGCGAGTGATCATGGGATGAAATTGAAGTTTTAGAAAATGTTGGAAGTTTCTACACCGAATAGTTGATATGTCATGTGATATGTATAGAGTTAAAACTTATGGAAAGCAAGTATTATATCATTAAGAGTCAATGAGATCAATTATGAAGGGGAGGTCATTATGTCACCATTCCTAAAGGAAATTACAAAAATAATTCTATGTGTTGATAATAATTACCATTAGAAGAAGCATTTCTCACTATTAGTTCATTCCATTCAAAGAAAAATGACATAGAGATTTGAGAAAGTGTAGTATAATTCAAGACTTGAAAGATATATCGAGCAACAAGAAGTAAAATTTGAAGGACAGAGAGTTTGAAGAAAGGATATATGGTAATATAAACTTGTTCCATCATCAATACATCTTGCGGTAAAGGAAAAGACTTAGGTTGAAGTATAAATCCTTGAAATCTTGAATATCCTTGTCTTAGTTCCTTAAAATCTACCCTTATCAACCCAAGAGGTGAGTATAATCATTTCATTTAGTAGGTTTTAACACATTCAAGAGCTAGTATTAAGATAAATATGTACAAAATGTCATAATAAACAATAGGTGAGTTTATAGGCCTTGAAGTTGTGATATAGACATCTTATAATGAAAATAATCCTCTCGATGAGTAGAAACCCTACCTAGGGTTTAGTGTTTATCCAAGTTTTGAATACCTTACACTTCATTACAAGAGTTAATATTGTTAACAAGATATCTCATAAACTTTATGAATTGAGTCCAAGAAGAATTAGGAAAACAAGGATCTTAGCAAGGATAAATTAGTAACAGTTGAACCTAGACCTATAGAAGGTGATTTTGGAGAACAAGTAGGGAAGGATATTTGTAAATGTATGGTCTATACTAAAGAATTGAACTCTCAAACTAAGGGGTTATCTTCTTGAAGGTGTTGTGATAGCTGTTTTCAAATTTTTGGACCCAATTAGTTCTTTATGATCCGGTATTTGATGAAAGTCAATGTACCCTATTTCGAGGAGATTCAAATCCTAATTTGAAGTGTGAAACAATGATCTTGGAAGGTATTTTGTAAAGGAAATGGTTCTAAAAATAGGCACACAAGTAGTAGAAACCCAAATGGGTACCTAAAAATGTCATTAGGTGATTGATTGAGTGATGGAAGTAAAATTTATAAGGTAAAATCCACCCAGACAAGACTAGTAAGAGGTCATACCGGTCCAAAGAGAAACGATAGCAAAAATGATAGTTACCCAAGGAGTGACACCACTAAATTTAACCTACAACATCTTGTTGAAAAATTGTACTTGTAAGAGTGATTATTTTCCAAGGATGACTTCTAGGGTGTTCCAATCATGAAATGACCATGAGAAATTATTCTTGATTGATCTTAGTCAACTTGATGGATAAGATATTTTAGTTCAATTGTCAAGGGCATGAGGAACTATTTAGTTAAGATAAAAGAGGTCATAGGTCCAAAGTTAAACCTGAATTGAAGGGTTACATGCTGAGTGCATGGGGCTAGTAAAATATATGTGACTATTTAAGCTAAAACATAGTTGTTCCCGGTTTATGCAAAACATGATGGTGATACAAAGGTGACATCATGATACAGTCATGTTTTAAGGTAAACCTTAGGGTGTGGAAGAGGTGGTAACTCACGCCGATTACACATAAAACATGAAGAATTGGTTTCTCTTGTTAATATACTAGTTGTTATGTCGGAAAAGTAACACCCTAGGATTTGCACATTACAAAACCCTACTTTTGACTAACATGGGATTGTCTCAAGGTGTGGGACCCTTGCAATTGAGACAAACCTCTAAATAAGGCTAGTTCCTAACCTATTCTAATGCTAACCTACTCCTAAACTACCAATTCCAAGGGACCAAGGAGAGAAATACATAAAATGTAAATCCTAAGCTAAGGAAGGTGATAACACCAAAAAAGGCTAGAGAGATTCATAGTGAGTGAAAGTGGAGGAAAATGGAAAGAAGAGGGAAGACAAAGTGCCACATTCCAAAACACGTTCAAACCTCCAATTTCATGGAGCACAAAAAATTTAAACCTTGTAAAGGAGCACATTATACACAATATACCAGAAAATATGATAGAAGGAAAAAATGCAATATAAATCAAGATAGGGAAAGGAGAGATACAAAACACTAATTTTATTTCTTAAAATGATGCACAATCTATTAAAATATAGGAACAAGGTAAGAATGCTTCACAAAATGCATAAATTTTAGGCCTTCAGCTCACAAAAGTGCTTGAACAATTTCCGCAGAGTTACTTTACAATTCTTAAAAATCTCTCCTTTCAAATGAGGTGAATTTACATATATTTAGAGAAAAGGAGATGCCAACCAACATCTTTCATTTATTACCTACACAGAGGTATGGGTGACTATGTTGGTTCACTTTCCAATGGTAGTTTTCTTGCATGGTGAACATGGATGCCATACCTCATTAAACTAGTTTTGAGCTACCATCATTAATGATTTTCCGTATTTGAAACTCTTTGTTATCGCCGATGGAAACCACTAGTTGATGCATGAAAAGGAGGAAGAATCTTGCAACTTAGGAGGGAAATACTTGTCGCATGACAAGAAGAAAATTTGTCACATGACAACGAGGGGAGGTTGGTGCACATCAACAAAAGGAGGTTGATGCACGACAGAGCGACACCGACACTCGACAAGAGAGTGGAAGTGATGAGGAAGGTATAATGATGCGCCAAAAGAAGGTATGTTTTCGTGCATCAAGAAGAAATGGTTAACGTGTGATAGGAGGAAGTGGTTGATGTGTGTCAATAAGGATATTGAAACATGACAAGACATGGCACTGACGCACGATAAGAAGCTATGCTGACGTGCAATGAATGGATAAAGCCAACTGATGTGTGGTTGATGCGCATCAAGAAGATGATAGTTGACGTGCGACAAGAAGGATGGAATTGACACGTAACAAAGGGGAGACAATCTGTACATTTTTCCATATTGACCATTAATGAAAATCCTACTCCAAATATTTTCCGCGGCTTGCAAGCTCGCCACGAGATACCTTTTAAACTGATCCCATTAACTATTAATGCCCACACCTATAGGTTGATCCATTTTGCAACAAGGGTGCAAAAAATGGATAACACTAGTCTCGAGTACCGAGAAAGGAATCATAGTAGACCGAGTTGATTAGGTTAGTATTAATCCCTTTAGCATTTACAACATGTAAAACAAATGTCTAGAAGAGATGTGATTGATGAAGCTGATCATGAAATAGCCTTATACATAGCTATGATAGTTAAACTCAAATTTGTGCTCTCAAATGAATACGTGTCTTGTCAAAGATTGTAATTAATGCTTAGAGCCTATAGAATTGTTCTCATCGTAGATCTAGAGCATAAAAATGGATTTTTTGAACAATACAAAACTAAAGTGAAAGATTTAGCCATTGCAAAGCTCCATGAAATCTACGGAGATGTACTCAAACAATTGGCATGACCTAAGGTCAATCTTAAGGTGACTAGAGAGAAATAGAGATACCGATCTTGAAATAGAGACAATGGAATGTAAGATCAATTATGATTTGAGAACAATAACTCACAATGCTTCAATATGGGCATAAAATAAAGAAGGGATAGAATTACTGTTATTTCTAATGAATGGTGCATGAAAGGTTGTAAGGCTTGCATGACTCAAGATTACAGGGTATTGAATACTAACAAACCACTAAAAGGAACACCCGTATGTCCTGAATTAGATTGTTAAAATCAAAGAAGGAGGTCTTAACTACTCAAGTAGGGGCACATGAGGTACCCTAAATATCAAGAAAGCCACAAATGACAAGAGTTGATGGTGGATGCATGACTATCCAAGGGGGAGTGGGAGTTATGGATAAGTAAGCTATAAGACAACATAAAAGAGGCTACAAACACTAAAAAGAGGTTAAGGATAGAGGTAAAATTGTAAACCTACCTAGTTGGCTTAAGAACAGGAAATAAGAAGAAATATTGGCATAGGAAGATAAATAGTGACAATACAACCATAGGGGGAGCAACAAAGGGGTCTTGAATGAAATAAATGGTGTTCTAAGGATGACCAAAGTTGGTCTAAAATGCACTAATAGATGGCTTCAGGGATCCCAGTTCTAGATGTACCTACAATGAGAATATGAATGAATCATGCCTATAATTGAGTCTTATGAGATGAGACAGCAGACACTAGTATGTGATAGGAATATGTTTTTCACTCAAATTTCAAATTGTTGGCATGTGTATGTGCCATAAAGGCATCTTCTCAAGAGGAGATAGTGAACTAAATTCATGGTGAAGAATAAAAATAGGGCCAAGGAAGCTAAATCCAAGAGGATGAGCCTAAATTATGAATTTGGTTGATGTCTCCAACCAAGATATATGTAAAACAAGCTGATGCAGAGCAGGACCAAGAACTAAGCATAGATAATTTGTCATTAATGCAAAAAGGGGGAGAAGAATCAAGAGGTTTTTCCATCAATGAAAAAGGGGAGATTGTTGGCATGTGGATGTTGAGTTTTCATTGATGTAAAAGGAATATTAATGATAAATAAGGATGAAAAAGAGATAAATGGAGCTTAGAGTGAGTCGACAAGGCAAGACATGTCACATGCTTGAGATAACATGAGTAAGCACTGACTTCTTGAGGAGCCAATGACTAGAAGAGGTAAATTGATGATGTGAGAGCATACCAAGATGGATTATTACATATTATAACATGTATATGATGTGGAAGTAAGGTTAGAAGGATGAATACAGGGGCACAAGAGTGGAATTGGTCAGACTAGCTCAATTCGGGGCACTTAATCATTGGGCCTAGTCAACAAATGGACATGGAAAGGTGGAGTGAAGGAATGAAGAAGATAGTGAAGCATGGTAGAGGCATGAAACATATTATTGAACATGTTTAAGGGGATACAAGGTGAAAGAGCAAGACAATCATGATGAGCTATGGTGTAAACTAGCTCAATTAGGCATATTTCAAGCACCTAGGATGAAGGTATGAAGTAAAAAAGTTGTATCAAGAAAATTCAGGCATGGGAAGTGTGTAGGGACATTTTCAATAGTAAAAATATGAAGCTACATGTCATAATTCAACAATTAGAGGCACTTTCAAGGTCATTGGTATAACTTCCCTTCAAGTAGGTTTAACATGCCCAAATGAGATTGGATTGAAGTTTCAAAGTGAACTAGGAAAAAGTGTCCATTAGGGATCATAAAGGAGATAGTCATGAAGGTTTGATAAAAATTGAGAATATAAGGAGGATTATTTTTACAAGATATTGCATTTTTACCAAAACTAGGTTAAGTGAGGTATGGTAAAATAGCACTCTAACTTCTTAACATTCAATAAAAATTATGGAGCCTCCTTCAGATAAATCATAAGAGAAAAATTTGAAGAGCATAGGGATAAAAATATGTTGCAAAAGTTTAAGGCCAAATGGATGAGAAATAAGAAATTTCTATCCATTTTTGTGGACCTATCTTAAGCCTTCCTCAAACCCAATTAAATCAAGTATAAAGAATTGTTTTTGGTTGAGCCTCCAAATGAAATTTTTAATAGTTTATGAACTTGAGAATGTATATAATTCATCAGATCATATTTCCATGGTGTTTTGATCTCTTGAATCATGGTGGACCCCACAAGAAAACAACAATTTTGTGAGAATTTTAGTGTTAAGTTTTTTTCACAACGTAACCCATCCTAATTTTTTTTTAAGGATACGGGATGTGGAATTGGTGTTAATGAAGTCACCTAGGTAACTCCTTTGGATAAATTTGATGGTAAAGGTTTAATTTTGCTCCTACCTTTTGAGAATGCTAGAATGCAAGACTAGCCTTGAAGGTATGAAGAGTATGCCTGATGAATTGCTTCATGAAGTGATTTTTTTAATCTTGAAAAACATGAATACATTACATTTGAGCTATGATCATGCTTGGTTTGCTTTGAATAGGTTCTTGCGTGTACAAGTTTGAATGATCAAAACTACCCTTTTTGATCTAGTAAAGATGTTTGTTGCTACAGTGAGTAGATGATTTTTTTTCTAACAAGGTATGCCTCTGAATCATTTCAAATGTTGTTAGTGATGTCCTTGAACTGATAAAATTGATATTTGAGATTAGAGAGAACTTTGAAGGTGGATTGAACATGAAGAACCAAGACTAGTTTTTAAGCTCATAGAACACAATCAGACTAGTTTGAGAAGTTGGAGCAAAATCATGGTCCTTGCTATGTATTTCTAATTTTTGTCAATTGTATGTGAAAAGGACTTAAAGATATTTGTTTTAGTATATGATAGGTTTTATGACAAGGTTAAGTGCTCCAAATAAGAATATCTTCAAGAGTGTATTTTGGGTGTGAAAATATGAGTGTTGTCTAAAGTACAAACAATTTATAGAAAAAAATAACAAGAAAGACATTATATTCAGCTCTATTATAAAATAAATACAAAGGCTATTAAATAGCCATAGAGGTAGGAAAACTATCTCCTATAAAATACGAACTACAAACCCGTTATAATATTATGGGTATAACCACATAACCACATAATATATTCTTAATATAACAATATATTCTACTAACAAACTACTAATTACTAATTAGTAAATACTATTTTACCACATGGTAAAACACTAACAATGATTTCCTAACATTCCCCCTTAGTGTTTACATGGGAAGAAGCACATCAAAAACTAGAAATAGAATCGTATGCCTCCACATACTTTTAGGTTTGGACTCTACATACTGTTGGCTTGGATCTTGTTGTCTGGATCTTGCTACACATGACCAATATGTTTCACCACACTGAATCCCATACCAAATGATCACACTTCCAATGATTCACCTACATACACAAACTCAATAGTCCTCGCTTTCTCTTCCAGTGAACACTTTTTCACCGACTGATCGATGTTATATGTATGACAAATCGAAGAACATTTATAATCGAGAGGATCAATCTAGTTCAACTTCCCTCCTATACAACTATTCTCAGATTCCAAAATGCACATATCCTCATTTTAATCATAATAAGGGAAGGAAACCACACACCATTTTATTCTACACACACCACACAACTGAAAAAGAGATGCCACCATACCAAAATGCGGCCCGTCATTGGTGATTGATGAGAGGTGTTGATTTCCCTCCATCCTCCATTGCCTCCATCCTCTAGGTAGATGTGCTTCTTAACTCAGTTGAATTTGATCATGGAGCTCAATTTGAAATTCCCCTCCTCGATTTGGACTCGGACGTTGGGTAACACCAAAAATGCATTAGTGAGGAATTTTTATTTTATTTTTATTTTTCAAAATTTTTACAATATTTTGAATCTTTTGACACTTGACTAGACAAGGATGAAAAAATTCCTAAAATCACCTATTTGACTTTGAATTTTGACAATAATGACTATATTTTACAAAATTTTTTTAACCTTATACAAAATGACAACAAATTGGAATTTTGACACTTGAATATGAGAACCACTTCTTATATTGATCAATCTAAAGACTTTTTTTCAAACTAATGACACTACGCCTAATTACAATATGCTAAACTACACAATTTTCTATTAACCTTAACACCAAAGGTTTTAAGACCAAACATTAAATCAAACAATTATTTAAAGCCTCAATTCTAATATTTTATTTTCCAGGACATGCAAAGTGGAAATAAATCAATGTGGCGAATTAGATGTACGATAGGAGGAACATGTGGAAGAAAAAATAGGTGATTCAATCAGGCACATGAAGATGACACATGCATGAAGGTAACTTTGAGGATTTTACTGTGTTTCCTAGTACGGTGAAGATGATCAAAAGCAATAATGTTGGTATTCATAAAACGGACTTGTAAAATGCGTCCATGCAAGTAGGAAGAATGCATGTGAATATGAAAAAAAAATTGGATGACATGTAGATCCTATCAAATATTACTCATTCAAAATATTTATAGGGCATTGGATCTTCAAATACCTTTAAGGAAATGGTCTGCAGAAAATTAGAAATGCATAGATGGTGGGTCGGGATGAATGAATCTTCACAGACTCCAAAAATCTGATATAATCATCTTGCATGCAACACAACCACCATATAGTAGATTCTCACAACGTAGATTGATTCAACACCGGATAGATGAAGAATGGTTGGATGATGCATCCATGGAAGATTATTGAACCGTAAAGACCCGAGTTTGGCTTTTCCTTTACTACACGAAGGCTTTTTTATATTCCTAATTTTTGCAAATATGTGATCTGGTTTTTCCAAAATTTTGATAGATCGTGCTTAAAAAACCATATAAACAAACCCAAAAAAATTTTTTTAGAATTTAGATTATGTATTTTAGAGAAAATGCGATTTACCATAAGTATTTTTAGAAAATAATAATCCTTTGAATGTAAAACTCCACAAAGCACTTTATTGAGAGCCACCTGGTCTAATACCAAATATAAATTACAAAAATATTAATAGAAAACAATAACAAGAAAGATATTATATTCAGATCTATTATACAATCAATACAAAGGCTATTAAATAGCCATGGAGGTAGGAAAACTACCTCCTACAAAATAGGAACTACAAACCCGTTATAATATTACAAGTATAACCACATAACCACGGAATATATTGTTATTATAAATATATATTCTACTAACAAACTACTAATTAATAATTAGTAAATACTATTTTACCACATGGTAAAACACTAACAATATGTGAACACTAACAATGATTTCCTAACATGTTGCTTGCTCAAATCAACATTTATTGATTAAATGAGTGTGGTGAATCTTCTTTTACACTTAAAGGTGGACTAGATATTAAATTCAACTCTCCCAAAGAGTTTTGGACCTAGAAACTGCATAAAAAAATTATATAGAAGCATGCATCTTGACTGTAATTTTTGACCTCCATGAATGGTAGTTTGAAGCTCCTATGAAGTGTGAAAGAGAAGTGGTGAGTTAGGAAGGATATGAAGGGGTTACTGAGCAAGCACCGAAGAGTCTCGTAACATACCCGAATGATTTAGAAACTTTTCCATTTATGTAAGAGAGCTATAAGACAAGATAACACGCCATATAGGAAGAAGAAAAAAGTTTTGACATGGTAGTTACAAACAATGTGTCATATGTCAGTTTTAGGTGTAAGAAGGATCTATTCAGGTGTGTAATGAATTTTGGAGTGGTTTAGTGATCAAAATTAAGGTTATAACTTATTTGATAGCTATGATAAAGTATGCATGTGATTTGACAACAATTCAAAGACAATTATTGCAAAATTTCATTTTGTATGAGGTTATATTCTCTTCCCAATTTTAGTTACAATGAGAAGATGAAGAGTTTCCTATTAAATGTGAAGTGTAAGATACTTTGTAATGATATTACTTGTATAAATCCAAACATATACAACGCAGAATAACATGAGAGAACACCAAAATATAGATAAATGATGACAATATGCTCATATAATAGCTTTTCCACTTCGAGGGCAACCTCCAATACCACTTCAAGGCGTAACCTCCAAACCATACAATAACACTCCAATACTCAATATGATGATTAACTACAACCTTATAACCCCTATATATACCATTCTAACCTATGGCCAATACTGAGGCCGACCTCCTAAGCATAATAAATCATAAATGAATGATATAATAAGATAAGGGGATGTGTGCCACATGTCGGCATCTCCATCAACCCATATACATTATAATATTATATCCCAAGGTACATAGCATTGCCTCCCTCTTTGACATGTTTCATCCCCGAAACATAAGAAGAAGCCATATAATGAGTGTGCTTTAAATTATTGCACACTTGTTGCCAAGCTCGATCATCCAACCACCCATATGAAATCCTATCCTGTGTAGCAGCTTCATCATCAACATCTTCTTCTTCTTCTTCTTCTTCTTCTTCTTCTTCTTCTGATGTTGCTTCTGCTTCTGATTCTTCTTCTTCTACTTCTTCTTCTTTTCTTTTTCTTCTTCTTCTTCTGCTTCGTCTTCTTCTTCTTTTGTTGCCCATCTATCCATGAAAACTTGTTCCAGTTCCTGCAAAGACCAATTAGAATTTTCCTTTTCTAACTTAGAAAAGAAAATCATGCAAGAAGGCCACTAATCCACAACTTGAATAACCAAATATCTGATGGTTTAGAGAATTTATCCCTAAATTTGTTCCACCATTCTCTAGCATCAATCCTGCCATCTCCAAAAAAAGCTACCATCCCCATGATCCACAAAACTAGGGTTTTAGGAATTCTGAAAATATTTCGATAGATGGATAAAAACACAAAGAACAAACCCTAACTTAAATTTCAAGATATTTCTGAAAATATAAATTTTGCTAAAAAATACGACAATTTGCTTCCTGAAAAGTGAATTTATGAAAAAACCTAAAACACCAATAACATCCGCAAAAAAAATCCAATGGAGTTTAATTTTTCAGATATTCTGACTTAGAGTGTTTCCAAATTATGATGCAAAAATTGGGAAAAATTCGATACCCTCTTCAAGATATACTCGAAACAAAAAATTAGGGTTTTTGCCCTAATTTTGGCCGAAATCGTTGCTCTGATACCACTTATAAGGATATTACTTGTATAAATTAGAACATATACAACAGAATAACATGAGAGAACACCAAAATATAGATAAATGATGACAATATGCTCATATAATAGCCTTGCCACTTCGAGGGGCAACCTCCAATACCACTTCGAGGGGGTAACCTCCAAACCATACAATAACACTCCAATACTCAATATGATTCTTAACTACAACCTTCTAACCCCTATATATACCATTCTAACCTATGGCCAATACTGAGGCTGACCTCCTAAGCATAATAAATCATAAATGAATGATATAATAAGATAAGGGGATGTGTGCCACATGTCGGCATCTCCATCAACCCATATACATTATAATATTATATCCCAAGGTACATAGACAGATACATTATTTGAGGGTATATTAATTGATAAAAAAAATATTTTGCTTGTGCTTGATGTTGTTATTGATGAATGAGCCTTTGAAGGAGCAGGAAATGTGATAAAAATTAGAAGCTTATCAAATGCATGAAGTGATGTAATTTAGCAAGAGTTTGTGAGCTTGAAAATTTTGATGTGTGAGAGGGATTTATGATGTTTAAGAGGAAACCTTGAGGTGAGTATTTGTAGTAGATGAAGGAGGTGAAATGAGAATAGGAATGATCTGATTTAGTGATCACAATATGTTGGTGAGAAACCAATTCAGAGTGATCAAATACCTTGTAAAATACTAAGTTTTATCTTATCAATTATGGAGTTGTAGCTTCCTTGTAAGTTGAAGCTTACAAAAGTTAAATGGGTGCTTGATGGATTTGGGAGTCGGATATTCCATGTGAGTAAAATATTTATAACTATAAAGTTTATGGTTGATTAAATTCTTTGGAGTTGTAGATCCATGTTGAGTTGATGCTCAACTATGAAACCAATTGTAACATTTACAAGACATTCTTGTCCAAGTTATTTCTTTGGTTTCAGTGGGTTTTTCTCCCTTGAAGGGTTTCCCACTTTACATAGTGTGTTCATGTGTGTTTTCTTCTCCTCTCTCTCTCTCATGTTTTAATATTCATGTTTCATCATGGTTAAGTTTTTTTAATTTTGAATGGTTGAAGAATTGGAAATTGTTTAATTTTTTTTATCAAATACTGATTCACCCCTCTCTCAGTGTCTGAAATTTCCAAAAATCAATATACATGTGATATTGGAATGAAATCCTTGTGGTAAAATTATCTCATGGTAAAAACTCCATCCTTCATGTAAGAACAAATTGTGGCTCCTTCTAAAAACAACGCAGATGAAGTTCAAGAGTCTCCCCTTGAACCTAACTTCATGTTCTTCATAATTGAATATTTTTGTGTAGTTAATCAAGCTGCGGGAACCCTAAACAAGCCACACCTTCATGTGGTTAAAAACACAAGATATAAGAAGTGACAAATGGATGTGATATCTCCTATTTCTCTTGTTGCTCTAGTATCGAGTAAAAATTCATATCAATCCATGACTTGAGAAAAAAATTGGCTTCATCTTATTTTCCATGGGACACTCCTCCATAAAATGAACAAATTTTGCAAGACATAAAAGACTTGTGCACAACACTTTGCATAACTATGAAACATTCCAAATCCACCTATCAAAGAGCTTCCATGGATTGAGAAAAATAATAAAGATCATGTCGCTCCTTCATTGTAAAAAGTTGCGAGTATTCCCCTTAACATTGTGGAACAAATGAAGAATAAAAAACTTAATGTCAAAATGTGGAATGCCTTTTCTATCCCATCTCATAGGAATATTTTGCAAGGAGCCATAAAGCATATTCTACCTATGAATCCCACCATGCACAAAGGATACTTCACGGTCATCATTTGTCAGCCAAAGGAGGAACATGTAAGTTCAATTTTCAATCCTCCTCCTTTCTACATGTCTCTCATAATTGGAAAGCACCTTGTTCATAACTACATGATAGATTTGGGTGCTAGTACTTCAATCATGCCAAAGAAGATAAAAATATCTTGGGGATTGAGTACAATCCAACTTCCAAGGGTGTTCTACAACTTGATGGATCAACAATGCAAGTCTTGGGTGTGGTAAAAGATCTGGAATTAACTCTACATGCTTGTCCAAGTCTAACCATAATGTAAGACATTTTTGTGATTGACTTGCCACCATTATTTTCCCTTTTCCTCTCCAGAGATTTCACAACTAAGGTGGGTAGATATATTTCTTTAGATTGGTATCATATACTTCTCAAAACAATGCATGTAACTACATTTACAATTAAATCTGAACCCTTTTCAACTTATCATGTTGAAGTTCATAATCCTAGCCCCATTAATGTAAATTTCATTATCTACGGAAAATCAAGTAATGATTTTGAACCGGTTGAAATAATGCATTCATCAATTTCAACTCTTGATAGTATGATTGATGACTGGGCCAAGGAGAATTATGAGTTTTACTTGTATGACACAATTTTTCAATTTGGTCTACTTATTACATCCATGAAGAAGAATTCACAGACCCCATGATGTATAAGGAAGATAAGGATGCTTCGGTTTGTGGAATATGTCTTTTCATGGCTCTAAAATTAGAAATGGAGTTGGGTTGGTGTATTCTTATTTCTCTAATGAATATTAAAATATTATTTGTACATAAACTCCAATTTTCGTGCTCAAACAACATACCAAAGTATGAGGCATTGGTCTATGGTTTTTTTGATTGCGAAAAAAAACAAGTCAAAGATATGCAAATATTTTGGTACACCGAATTAGTTATCCACCAAGTAAGAAGCATCTGTGTGTATAAAAACAATATTATCCACCAAGTAAGAAGCATATGTGCAACTAAAAGCAATATTTTGAGAGCTTACATGAATTGAGTTTGGGATCTCCTTGAAAGTTTTGAAGTTGTCAACCTTCAAGTGGTGTTGTGGAAGTAGAACAAGGAGGCGGATAAAATGGAAACCATTAGATTTTAGTTTTCTCTCGCGGAGGGTCTTATAAAGGAAAAAAAAACATTTCAAGATGGATATAAGGCCATTTGTTCCTGATAACTATGTCAAATGGTAAGTTTTTGAGAATGATGATAAGATTGTCTAATTCATCCAAAATGAGTTTGGATTCTCTTCCAACTTGCAACCCGCTTGGCATGACAACTATGGTAATTAGATCATTCAATTTCAAAAAAACAAGGCACCTAAAGGATTAGTCACCCTTGAGGGCATATTCAATTCGATGATGTAATCAAAAGGGAAAACAAAAGCATTTTCATAGTCAAGAGGGTTATAAGCCAATCACCATTATCTAAGGAAAAAAAAATTTACAGGAAAGGTATGTAGTGCGATGAAGAACAACATTTTATTTCCCCATTTAAGAAATATCATGATGTATTCTCATGGAATTATGAGGATCTTAAAGGTTTTGACCCCAAAATTTCTCAACATGCTATTGATCTTGATCCCACAAATAATCCGATCAGATAAAAATAGAGGCATGCAAACCCCATAATCGATCCACTCATGAAGAATGTGTTACCTAAACTCATTGAATCAAGAATAATATTTCTTATCAAATACTCATCACGGGTGGACAATTTTTTTCCAATCGGAAAGGAGAATGGAGAGATAAGACTTTGCGTGGATTTCAGGGACTTGAATAAGGATTCATTAAAGATCATCATCCTCTACCTTTTATGGAACATCTCCTTCAAGTAGTGGCTAGATCTAAAAGGTTTTCCATGTTTGATGGTTATTCAAGTTTCAATCAAATAAATATAAGAGAATACAAAAAGTACAAGACTGGGTTCATAACCAAATGGGGAACATGCATATCAAAAAATGCCTTTTGGTTTTTCAAACATGAGTGCCACCTTCCAAAAACTAATGGACATTGGTTTCCACATGATCATTAATTAGTTTGTACTTTCCTATTTAGATGACATCATGGTCTTCTCAAAGTATGAAAATATATGAAGCATTTAGAGAAAGTGTTTGAGAGATGCAAGAGAATTTGGAGTGTCATTAAACCCCAATAAATTCATTTTTGCAATTCCGTAGGTTAAGTTATTGGGTCATGTTGTCTCAAATGATGGAATTGAAATTGATCCAAAAATAGCCTCTACTATCCTCTCCATTTCATTACCAAATCAAAAAAATGATCTCAAGTATTTCCTTGGCAAGAAGAGCAACTTTGTTAGGAAATTCATTCCTAACTTTATAGGATTAATTAGACCTATCACTTTAATGTTAAGGAAAGATAATAATTTAAAATGGATCCTGGGAGGAAAAGAAATCTTCAACAAAATCAAATCCATGATAGCTCAAGTGCCAACACTTGTCAATCCATACTTTACATAGGATTTCATCCTTTATGCTTATAATGTGGATCTTAGCGTAGCCATTTTTATCACTCAGAAGAACAATGAAGACATGGAGCATCCCATGGCTTTCTTTAGCCAAACATTAAAAGACTTCAAACTCAAGTATAACCATTTGGAAAAATAGGTCTTTTCCACCTTGCGAGATCTCAATAAGTTTAAGTCTATGTTAACCATCAACCACATCAAATTCTTAGCCTTACACCCCAGTGTGAGAGATTTCATCATGGGGTGGAAATCATTGAAAAGAGAGCTATATGGGTGACCAAAATCATGGAGTTTGATGTGACCATAAAATCCACAAAGTTTTTGAGAGGCAAAGCCTTATGTTAACAACTTGCTTTAGATGCTCATGAGAATCAAGAAGCTTATTTCTTCATGGAGGAAAAGGAGAAATAAACAACTAAAGATCAACATGACATGGGTGATACTCAACAGAAAAACCACACAACATATGTGACTCACAAAACAAAGGAACTCAATAAATCCATAGAAATTGGATGAAATACATGGAAAAATTTCTAGCAATTGGTGGTTATTCTCCGGTTTGAGAAAGATAAGAACAATACATATAAGTCTACAATAAATTCCTTGTGTTTTAATTGATGAAATTATTTTCAAAAGGAATATTTATGGTGTTATGCTAAGGGCATTTGAAGAAGAACAAATATAAAATTCTTGGCAGAAATCCATGATGGTTTCTCCGGTAGCATTTCTCAGCCAAGGATACAATAATTAAAATCCTCATAGCAGGTACTTCTAGCCCAAGTTGTTCATGGATGCATATCAATGGGTTAGGAAATTCAAATAATGTGCATTCTTCAATGGTGAGAAAAAGATGAAATCCCTTCGCCTTCATCCAATTCCGGTAAATGAACTATTTTATCAATGGGTACTTGACTTCATAGGAATTCTTAACCCTCCTTTAAGTGCAAGTCATAAATGGGTGTTAACAACAACAAACTACTTCACCCAGTGGACCATGGCTATACATCTCAAGGAAGATACTAAATAAGTCACTCTTGATTTCTTAGAGGATATTGCAACAAGGTTTGGGTCATTTATGATAATGCTAAGGTATTTTTGGGTTCCAAAGTATCTGATTGGAATCATAGAAATGGATTTTACTTAAATAATTCCTCCAATTATTACCCACAAGGTAATGGTTTGACATAATTAACTAATAAGAACCTGATTGGGACAATGAAAATGACTGTGAAGATTAATCAAAGACAATAACACACTAAAGTAAAGAATAATATTTGGGCTAATAGAATCACTCCAAATAAATTAATTAACAATTCACCATTTGTCCTTGTATATGGTAGAGAAGCTAGGATCCCATTGTCACTTGAATTACCTTCATTAGAGCTAGCTCAATAGTTAGAATTCGAGGTTTTGGATCAAAGATAAATCATGATGGTGGAATTCATTGAACTTGAAGAATTGAGGTAGTCTACCATGGATAATCTGAAATAATATTAGAGATATACTAAGCAGTGGTTTGATAAGAAATCTAAGCCACAAATTTTCAAAGAAGGAGATCTAGTCCTCAAGTGGGATGTAGATAGAGCTAAACTAGGGAAACACTTTAAGTTTGATACACTTTGGAGTGGGCCATATATTATCACTACTTGTAAGGAGGCCAAGTCATTTGTAAAATATTGATGGAGAGGTATTACAAATCCCATTCAATGGGATTTATCTCAAACAATCCTATTAAGTTGTTCCATGCATCTTGTAAATATTGTGTGTTTTTTGTTGTTGAAGGTTCCCTCCTTTTGTTGTGTTGATCATTGATTAAGTCTCTCTTCCCAATCCTTGTGATAATATTTTTTTGTAATAAGTTCTTGTGCACTCTCTACATGTTTCACTTAAAACATGTATGATCTTCTTTTTGTACAATTTTTTGAGCCACTTGCAGTCACACGTGGAACATCTTAGAAGCAATTCATGGTGGAAATCGCTTAGTGTGAGCGTACTTCGGTGCATATATTTTACAACTCCACATATCAAATTTAGTTTAGTGTTAAGTTCATGCACATTTAGGAGACATGTTTTCAAAGGTGAGATTTTTTTTTCAAGGTTAAGATTGACTTCATGCCCAATGGATGCTTCAAGGTAGCTGGTCTTCATCATCTAACAGGTAGATGTCCCTTGAAAAGTCACCAAAATGTTGTCCAAAATTACACCCCTTGTAATTTTGAACAACTCATCAAAGGACTTAACCATTTTTATGCTCTAGAAAATCCATGAGAAAATAATTTGGTTTCTATGGAATGTATGAACTTAATGTCATATGGTTCTTCGAACCCACAAAATAAAGGAATGAACAACTCAGGGACTTAGGTGGAATTGATGAAATTTAGTGTTACACAACATCTTCTTAAAATTTGTAAACACTAAGGAAAAAAGTCCCTATTAGGTAAATTCATAAAGAGTACCACGAGTTGCATATCGAGGGAAACTTAAAGGAATTGAATAAGTTCAAGAGCCACATAACACTACCTCGGTATTCTAGAGTTTTACTCAAATTTTAATGTTCCACGGGTTTCCTCAAACCAATAGGACAAAGGAAAATAGCCATATGAACAAAAATATCTAGATTGAAGAGTTATACCCTCACGGGTGGTTTGAAATATTATTACTTGTCAAGGCAAGTGGGGGAAGTTACAAGGTTCGTGGAAGAGATAAATTTGAAAAGCCACGGTGGGAGCCGTAGAATTTGGCAATAGTTTGTTGTGGGTTTTGAACATGAATGAAAGCTTTGGGTACCATAATACCACACAATGAAGGATTATTATTTCATGGAATTTTGAAGGAAATTGTAACATATACAAGCTTGTGGGAATCTCCAAACCTGCCAAGCAAGGAACAACGGTCCAAATTCAAGAAACAAAGTGAGATCCGCAGAAGGTTTTAAGCTACGCTGGACTTTGAACCAAAGATCCAACCACCTAAACCACTTTGAATTTAATAACATATGACACATTTTTAGAATTTTGATGATGTGCAATAGAATCAAAGGACATGTTGTGGTTGTTTTTTAAAACTAGGGGTGTCCATGCTTGTACTATAAGAAACCTCTATATGTCTCAATTGTGGTGTCTATATGATAAGTTGCTCATGTGGTAAACCATATATTGGTGAAACTGGTAGATCTATCAAAACTAGGATTAGTGAGCATGATAGAGACATCAAGCATGATCGAATTGACCGATCGACATTAGCTGAGCATTCCCTTAAACTAAGCATTCAATTTGTCTAAATTCTTCCAAAGTCATTTCTTTTGAAGATAATTATGTAAAATGTCACCTACGGGAAGCCGTTGAAATCATGCATTTTGATAATAATTTAAATAGGGACAAAGGTTGGTTCATCAGTGACACTTGGAAACCTGTTATTCGTAACCTCCCCAAGTGATTTGTGTTTCCCATATGTTTTAATCAGATGTTCTTTCTTTCTATTTGTTTGATTTTTTCCATTATAAAAATATTATCTTAATTCTAATATGTGGATAAACTTTAACCTTATAATGTTATTAATAAAATCCTAATTAATATTTCCAGATACATTGGTCATAAGTAAATAAATTTGATCATGTCTCTTTTGTTAGGTTATTAGTTTTGTTTTAAAAATTTCCTTTGATAAAGTCTATGCCAAATGGTTTTGAAAATATCCATAGTTCTCACTGCTTTATAATTTTGTCTAAGCTTTATAAAAATCTTGAACTAATATTAAAAGAGGATACTTTATCCATTATGAAATAAAAAGACCCTAATTAAGAATTCCACAACATTGCCCATTAGTAATTATTATTAACCTTATCTCTAATCCTAGGTTTTATTTAATGATTGATAACATATTGGGCACCATCAAATAAATTTTAAAAATCATCCAATCTTTTCTTTCCTCTTTAATCTTTTAACCTCCCCCTTTTGGATTATTTAAATTTCTTTCCTTCCTATTTATATGGTCTTTTGTTGTCTTTGTATTTTGAGTTGTATATAAAATATTGAATTTTATTAAAATAGGTTAAAATTTATCCATTTTAATGTTGATTAATTTAGCTTCCTCATTTGTTTGCCTCTAGTTAATTGTAAGCTTTTTCCTTTTTTGCTTTATTTATTTCCTCTCTTTTCTAACCATGGAAAAACTTTAATTGTAATTTTTTATGTTATATAAACCAAGATCATCAATAATATCATTACTCACAATCATTTCTCCCTGATGATGGGTCTAGTTTTTTACCCAGAAATGTCGGAATTTTTTAAATTACTACACAATATTCCAAATAAATCTCTCAACAATGAACTGTGAAAATCTCAAAATTCAACCTCTACAAGTTTTAATTGCACCCACATTCATTCAATGCATTCTTAGAATTAATTAGTTCGAGCTCGGTGCTCTTTTATCCTCCCTCTTCTATCTCTTTCTTCATTCCACGAATTGTATAAATGCAAGTGCTTATGCACTTTGAAATAATTCTTCTCCCTCTTTCCTTAACATATTTTCGAGCTCTTCTTTGTGAAACTTGAAACTTCATGTTGTCAACCTTTGTAACCCGTAAATTGTGATTTTCTTACCTCGGCTATGTATGTAAGCTATTGGATATTTATTAATATAAGTTTTGTTTATCTTGTTCCTTCAAATATATTTGTTTGATGTGAATATTTCTCCCTTTTGCATATTTCATATTATTTTATCTCTCTGAATTTGAACTGAATGCATTTCCAATATCCCAACCTCACATTTATTGTATCTTTGTCATCTATATTTTGGAAATTTCCACCTTTTTTGGGTGCTATCACCAGCCCCTATCTTAGGATTTACCTTTCATGCATATTTTTCTCCATAGTGCCTTGGAATTGTTACATTAGGATTTATCTTAGGAGTAGTTTTAACATTAGAATTAGGTTGTGTTATGTGGGTTTTCTTGAATCCATATAAAAAAGAAGTTGGCCTTCTCCATAGTTTGATATTAGTTTTGCAAAACCCACATCACGAGATCATCCCATCTACCTCAAAATCCTCGGATCCACATTTTTCGGGGTAGGGTGCAATTTTGAGCTCCAACAATTTTTATATGGGATGATCCAGGACATCTCTTTATGAAGTCACCAATGTTTTCTATGTCCAAAACTCGAGGAGGTTTTTTCATCAAGATAAAACCACCATGGTGGTTACATAACCACTGTATTTGTAGAGGGTTTTTCAGTAATCGCCACCTATCTCCATTGTTGGTTCCATCTTGAGATAAAATATTATGCATGGAAAAGAATAGTTATAACAATTTATTTTCTCTAGTACATCTTTTGGGAAAATTGACCATTTTCTAAGGTAGAGGGAATGTGTGTGTGTGTATAAATTATATTAGTAATAATGATGGAGAGTGAGGAAATACACTTTTAGAGGATCTTTCTATTGCACTTAAGAAAAAGGGAGGTTTATGTCCTAGTTGAATTAGTTCTAATGATTTCCGATGTATGAAAGTGTTGTCTTGAGAGTGAGAAGTTTTAGAGTGGAAAAATAAGTGTGTACATGTTGTGGAGGAGGAGTTATTTCTATGAAGACCGTGAAAATGGTAGTGTTATGTTCAAACACTAAAATTCATAGTTAAAAGGGGATTTTTTTGCCTCACCTAGTTGGAGTGTTGCCATCATGACTTTCTCTAGGGTAAATAATGGTGTTCATATATTCTCTTAGTGATTATTAATTATTTTTTTGAATTGTGTGTGTTACATGTTGATTTCCAATGCATAAAAACTCTACTTTCATTAGCAAATTTGAGTTTTCTTTTCATTAGCTGATTTGGGATTGCAAGTATATGTGTTGGTGAAACCTTGGGTGGAATATCCTCTTGATTTATGGATCATATTGATATAAGAGGTGGGTTATTTTAAATTTTTTCATCGTGTGTTTTTTTTTGTTTTATATTAAAGTTTATGCCCTCACTAGAACAAAAATTTACAATGAGGAAGGTATATTTTATTCCCTTTGAAGTAGACATTTTCACAAGAAAGTGGAAACAAGGATTTTTTAGTATGGCTCATGGTGATGATGAAGAGGCCCAAACAATAGAGGAAGTTTCTCAAGCTTGAGGAGGATGTAGCTAACATATCTCACTCCAAGGGTAAGATTGACTTGTTGGGGTCCATCATGGGATTACTCATGGAAAAAATTGGTTTTTTTATGAAGACATTGACCATAAACAAGGACCACACTCTTGAAAATGAGAAGAAATGATAATCCCCATGACAACCAAACCCCACTTATATTCAAGGTCGAGGAAAAAATAAAGATTCATCCGTATAAAGGAGATGTAAATGCGGAGAAGATGGATGATTGGTTAGCTCAACTTGAGTTATATTTTAGTTTGCATCATATTAATGAAGGTTAAAAAAATTATTTTCCAAGGGTAAAACTAACCAATCATGCTTTAACTTGGTTTGAGAGATATGTTCATTAATTGGGTATTAAAAAGATGCATCCTATTACTAAGTGGGATGATTTTAAGATACTAATCAAGAATAAATTTTATCCTAATTTTTATGAGGAATAAAGGTCCATGTATTGGAAATATCTAAGGAAAAAGCATGGAAAAAACATGCAAGAGCATACAAATGAGTTCCACAAGAAGGTTATCCATCTGCATAGATGTAGTGGATCGGGACATCTTGATGAAGTATTTTATTGCAATCCTTATCCAATTGAGGAGACTAATCCTCTTAGCCAAGCCTATTGTTATCCAAATAACTCCCTAGTCATTTGGATAACTTACATATACATTCGGCCCTAAGAATTGTGTGTGCTCAAAATCATTTGGCACATTCCCTTGTCGCATGATTTCTTGTACCCCTTTCCTCCCTCCTTCCACTTTCCCTCGAGCCCTCCTTTTGCGCATTCACCTTATTCTCGAGTCATTTTCCTTCCACCCATGTGCACCTAAGTCTTTGACCCTTCACGTGTCACACCCATTACTTTGTAATAGTTACGCCTTAACCATATGTTCTCTACTCACCGGTTTGATTCATCTCCCCACGCATCACGCATTCTCCCTCTATGCTTTCCTCTGTTTTCTCCATGCACCCTTCTATGCTAGATCATCTTTTGACACACTTAAGTGTGTAGCACACAACCAGTCAGGGCACGCCAATAGGGCACCGAATCCTTGCAAAAAATGAATGATTAACACATGGCAGAAATAACAAATAGTTGTACATTTGGCCACCATCTCAACCAATCAGCATGTGTCATGTGTCTTGTATACGCCGATGACTCGACAGCTATATCATCAGCTACAGAGCTCAGATCGGTGTGCACTTGGACTTGTCAGAAAGTTGCTTGACATCAACAACAGTGCAAAAATTCAAATTTCAAATTCTAGTGGATCTGGTAGGTGAGAATTGGGAAAACATCTCTCTGAACATTGATGAGCAGATCTGATTGCTCTAACCACCCAATTTAGTATGATCCACTCTCTTTTGTCTTCAACACGTCAAATAGGCATGGGGAAGCATATTTCACATATTTCCAAGTGGATTTACAGACATTGAATGCTTCTTGTTGGTGGTTGTGTTTCAAATTTAGGTTTTCCCTCCTCTTCCTTTCTTCCTCCATGGATTCATCTATAAATGTAAGAGCAAGGCTCATTTGTTATGTTGGATACTCTGGATCCTTACACGTGTTGCTAAGGACTCCATATTTTCTATATTCTAAGTTACAGACCTCCATGTTTGGCTCTTGCATGTGGATATCGACCTCCTTATCATTGTAACATTTCTGTGTATTTTAGAAGTATCGAAGCATCATTTTGTGACTATTCTCTGTCCTAGCCTATTTGTGTTCCTTCTTCTTGCCTTTTCTCTTGCATTTTGTATTGTTGTGCTACTTTAGGTCCCCTACAGTTCCATGTTTGGTTGTGTCCCATAAGGATGATTTGGCGAATGCGTATTTTACTGTGCTACTCATGCCTTAGCCTCCTCTCACACATTCCCTATCATTCTTTCTCAGAAAATATAGTGTTCATCCCTATTTTCTGGTCTTATCACATTTTAGTGTAGTTTACTTCATGTTATCCTTCTTTCCCTGGTCCTTTGGCATTCTTAGCTTAGTTTCCCTTTTCAGCACTAGGAGTAGCAATAGCAATCTGAGATAGATAGAGGAACTTTCCTTCTCCGAAGATCCGTCCCAAGATTGTAAGGTTCCACAACTTGGGGATGGTTCAATTGTGGTATCAAACACCTCATTCCCTCTTTAGAGATCCGAGATGCAGGTGCACATTTGAGAAACCAATAGTTTCTGGCATGCACAGTGGGACTAGCATTGAAGCTCAAATTTCACATCTATGAGTTTTGGTGTGTGGACTTAGTGTTTTCAACCTTTGAAGAGGCTCCTTTCAAACACATCTGGTGACTACCAATATTTTAAAATATTTGTTTCAGCAGTATTGAGTGCCTTTCATGAGAAAAGTGCACACAAGAAGAAGTGCAACAACTGAAGACTCTTTTGAGTACTGTTATCCAAAATAATCCCCTTGCTTTATTTTTGGCTAACTTTCTTTCATTCCTTCCTTCCTTGTGCCTCAGTTAAAAATTTCCACTTTTCAGGCACTCAAAATTATCTAGAAATGGCTTCATCAGATAGAGAATTTTCTCACCTTTCCACAAAGGTAAATTTTTCCTTCTAACTCCTTGTATTTTGCAAGTTATGGCTCGGTGGAGTTTTGAGGGAAATTTTCCTGGAAGGTCCAAACCAATAGGAATGTGCCACATGGCGGAGGAGTGCGGGTTAGTGGAGGTAAGTTGGAATTTTTCAATAAGGAGTGGGCGGGGTGCAAAAGAATTTTTTTTCCCACGGGCCCACAAAGGAAAAAAAAAAATGGCTTGAGGCCCCGTGAATGGGAAGGTGCCATGTGGCGGCGGAGGTCAGACCGATGGGGGTAAGTTAAAAACTTTCCAAAAATGGCACAATGAAAATTTTGATCCAAGACCCCACGTGAATGAGAGTGTGACACATGTCCATAAGGGTGGCAGTAGTCGGAGGGGCGGAGCAAATTTTGGCTTTTTTCCAAAATAGTAGAATGGCAAAAGGAAAGAATTGGCCCTGAGGCCCGCAAGGAGAAAATGGAAGTTTTGTTTTAAACCCCATGCAGACTAATAAGAAGATGCCACGTGTCCTATTCTTGCAGTGGAGGTTGGGGGCGCAGGGAGAATTTGAAAATTTTTCCAAAGGGATCGGCAGCATCAAAGGCAAAAGTTGGAGCGCACGCCCACAAAGAATAGGAGGATGACACGTGTCTCGGAGCGGGGGGCACGAGAGGAATTTTGGAAATATTTCCAAAATTCAAAAAAGACATAAAATAGACCATTTGAACCCACATAGCAATGGGAATGTGCCATGTGGTAGTGGAGTGGCAGGGGCATAGATTTTTGGGGAATTTTTTTCCCAAATTCAAAAAAGGGGAAAATTTTTAGGTTTCGCCCGCTAACCCGATTTTTGCCCCAATTTTGCCCTAAATCTTCAGAGGGGCATATCTTTCGATCCAGAGCTCGAGTTTTCTTGATTTTGGTGTCATTAGAAAGATATTGAAGTCCTCTACATGATGGAATCTTAAATTTTGTTTTTTTGGTGGAGTTTAGTGAGAGAAAAATGAAAAAACACCTTTGGCATGGGGAAAAGAGCAGAACCGACATTCAACCACCATTTTTAATGCAGTATGGCTTCCATTCTTCTCCAGCATGGTCGAAAATCTTGGGGAATGAAATTTTAAGGGTACCCATGCTATTTTTATGGATTTGGTTGGTGGTTGAATCATTCATTTCATTTTTCCCACGTTTCTCCTTCCTGAACTCGGGTTTTCATTGTTAAAAGCTAGATTTGGCTCATTTGTAAAGGGTTGGACATTTTTATGATCTGTAGGCTCCCTCCTTCACCCTAGCAAGTGGATTTGTGGAATATCAGACCTTTTTAGGACTACAACATGTTTTCTACCTCCTTGTTGTTGTAATGCACTGTATTTAAAAATGGAAATGACAATGCAAGCTCTGTGAATGAATTTTCAATCCTTTCTTGTGTTGTTTGCTCTATCTTGATCCTTCATTACAATTTTAGCAATTTGTGCATGATTTGTGTTGCATTTTTATAATCTATGTCAATCAGAAATATATGTTCACCACTCCTTTGGTGTATCACCTTGTTAGTTTAGTTTTATCTTCTTTTCTCTCTTCTATCCTTGTCTCCTTGGCAGAATTAGAGTAGGATTTTGAGTTAAACCTCTACAAATTTCATGCATACATCTGATCAGAGGAGTAGAGGAACCAACCTTTAATCTGGAGAGTTTTTTCCCATTTTTGCAAGTCCCACACTTGGGGAAAAGATTCCATGTTGTGCAATCACACTGGATGCCCATTATCAAACTAGAAATATGAGAAAACATCTAGGGGTGCTTTGTGAATTTGCACTAACAGTTTTGGCATGCCGTGGGACCTTAGAGGTATTCATCTTCATTACAACAAAGTTGATGTGCATTTGTTTTCAGTTCTTGCTTAAAAAGAGCCCCGATTTGGACATCCGACCACTCCAAAGAGATAAAATCAACTGGTTTTAGCAGTCCAAGTTTGAAGATTCATGAGAAGGATCCAAACAAGGTCAAGGGCTAGAGAAGAGGGATTGTTTGAATATCTGCAGCTATCCCCAAGAAGAAGAGAGAGGGGAAGAAGAATTCAAAGGTCTCCATCTCCACCAAACAGAACTCTATCAACTCCTCCACCTGATAGACCTTTCACCCAATCAACAAGGGTTCTCAGGCCAATCAGAATGGCACAACACAACCCTTATGTCAACTTCATTGGCAAACATCCCACTTGCTCTCAATGCACAAAACCCAATTCCAGTTGTAGCATTAAAGAACATCCCATACTTTACTGGGGAAATTAGACCACTCCTAGTGATCATGTCAAAGACATTGCTAATGTTTGTGCAATCCATGAGATTGTTGAGATGTAAATTACTGTCAAATTGCTTGGCATCTTCATTCAAAGGGAAATCCTTGCAATGGTTCAGAGCCTTGGGGCAAGCTCTATCCAAAATTGGAACCAATTGTGTATAGCTCTCCATGAGCAGTTTGGAGAAAAGGGAGATAATTTGTCTCTATTGGAACAACTGACAACTATCAAGAGAGCTCCCAATGAGTAGCTAACAAACTTCAATTTTAGATTTCAAAGGACATGGGATAGAATCCTAGTGACAGTAAGGCCAACAACTGAAGGTGCTTTCTTATACTATCTCAAAGCTTTAAATTCTGATATTTCTATGTTAATTCAATCCATGGGAGGTGCAAATATACTCCGCTCCACTTATAAGATTGCCATTAGGGCTGAGAATTGTTTGATCAAGTTCTCGTAAAAAGTGGCACCTAGGCCTCCCATGCCCTTATATCCAAACTTGGAAATCCCAAGCACTAGTCAAGCACCTACTTTAGCTCCTATTCCCACTCCTAGAAATTAGAGTTCAAATGAAACTTCTACTTCATCCTCTAGTGCCTCAAATGAACTTCAAGAAGTCATGAAACAATTACAAAATTTAGGCAATGAGCTGGTTACACTCAAGAGGCAAGCAAGCCCAAATTTTAGACCTTTTATTAGTCTCAAAATCAGCCTAATAGGCAACCATATTAGTCTAATAAGCCACCCAATCTAGCTGCAAATCAAAATCAAGTAAGGCCTCCTGAAATAGACAATTTCAGCCCTATAACCCCAATGTTGCATCTACCTCTAAAGCCTTAGTGCCAATGTAAAATAATATAGCTCAAGAGTATGATTGGTGTTTCCCATGCAATGAACCTCACAACCAGTCTATGTGCTTTAATGGTGCTTTGAACCAAGCTTTTGTTAGGTTGTGGAGCCTTTGTTTTCATGTGTGAAAGTGTTGAAGACTCATATGCAGTTTTTACCCACTATGGAAAATCTCAGTTTTTGACCCATAGGTTTATGGGATGGGTTTTTCCCATGGTTTTGAAATAAAACGGTTTTGTAAAATTTCTTAAGCGGTTGTCTATTTATATGGTCTTATGCATATGATAGATGTACAAGAAAATGTATTGTAGATGTGTTTTGAATTCGGGTGTGAATTACAGAGAGTTTGTTGTATAGTTACATAGCTCAAATGGATCTGGTATTGTATTGAGAGAGTGGTGGCTTGTAATAAAATCTGAGCAAGTGATTCTTGGTGGACATAGCCCAAATTGGGTGAACCACGTTAAATATTGTCTCCGTGTGTTGTGTTATTTTATTCTAAATTTTATTTCAGATCTGTAATAATTTCTGATATTAGTTTCTAATGTTGCGATTACTCACAATTATTCACATATTTTATCTCTTATTTCCTAATAGCTTTGATGGTGACAAAAATTAGCGTAGAGAGTGAGGTGAGTCAAGAAACAAACCAACAATAAGGAACATCTCAACAAAATACAACTCCAAATGAGACTACACTTTTGAATTGGTAGGTTGCAGATTTTTGTGGTATGAATCAAACAATTTCTCAAAATGTAATGTAGCATCTAACACATGGTCAAAGAAGAGGAATATTGGTGAAGGGAAGTCATTAGCTCTAGGTTATCCACAACCTTCCATCACTCCACAAAGTGTTGGCAAGAAAAATGTAGTTTCAAATGTGCAAGGACAACCTAAGCCACCTTTAGACCAGCTTCAAATGCCATGTTAAGCACCACAATTTGAACCCATGTACAAGAAAAGAATGTGCAGGCTAAAGGGAAGAAAATAGATGTTTCATCCCCATTTAACATCATTGAACAAATGAGGAAGACAAATGTGAATATATCTATGTGGGAATCACTATCCATCCTAGGCCAAAGGGATCTACTACAAGCTGCCATGAAGAATTGGTCAACTTCAAATCAGCAAGCTCATATGCAAGAGAAGGTACTCACAAATGCTTCTCATCCTGAGGGGAAGCTTGGAGGATAGAAAGGTAAAGTTTTGAAGCCCCCTCCATTCTATGTTTCATTGATCATTGGGGATAAACTAGTACATAATTGTATGATTGATTCTAGGGCAAGTAGTTCTGTGATGCCCAAGCAAATAGCTGATTAGCTGGGCCTCCAATATGAAGTCATATCCAAAGGGGTGGTACAACTAGATGGGATAGCAGTAACAATAGTGGGGGTAATTAAATATTTGAGCCTCACTTTGCATGCATGCCCCAATGTCACTGTTTTGTAAGATGTGTCAGTGATAGATTTACCACCACTTTTTGCCCTATGTTTGTCAAGGGATTTCACAGCTAGAATTAGAGGCTATTTATCTGCTGATTGGTCACACATGTTGTTCGGACCAGATATGGAACTAAGGCCACAATCAAGTCTGAACCTATTGCAAACTTTCACATTGAGCCTCATACTCCAAGCCCAATCAATGCCAACTATTCAACATTTGATCAAGAGGATTATCCAGGCATAGATGAAGTTGACACCAAAGTTAGAAGCATCCCAGATTTGACTCTTGATGAATGGGAAAGCAAGGTACATGCTTTTGATCCCTACAAGGAAATAGAAGAATCTGAACTAGGAGTTTATTGCATGCATGAAGAAAATCAGCCTATTCCTAGCATCACCAAGCCAGACCATAAAGATGACAATGAGGTATGGCAATTGTTCTTTGATGGATCAAGAAGTAGAAAAGGTGCGGGGGAGCTATGCTTGTTTCACCTCAAGGCATTAAGTATTATTCAGCTTTTAGATTTTAGTTTGCATGTTCTAACAACACTGCTGAATATGAAGCTTTGATACAAGGATTGCATTGGTCAAGAAAGAGAGGTATCAAAAACTTACAAGTCTTTGGTGACAGTGAGCTGATTGTTAATCAAGTTAAAGGACAACATGCTACCAAAAATGACTTGCTCAAGTGTTATAAGAATAGGGTGTGGGACCTCATTGAGGATTTTGAAGGCTTTGGCATCAACTCCATCCCTAGGAAAGAAAACCAAGTTGTTGATAGGCTTGCATGAGATCAGAGCAGCCTTTGATGTTGTGGAGAGTATCAAGGAAGATAAAGTGTAGCCAAACATTCATGTGATTGTAAGGCCATCAGTGCCAGACAATAATGTAAGTTGGCAAGTGTTTGAAAGTGACCAACAAATCATCAATTTCTTGCAAGAAGAAGCTGAGTTCTTAGCCAAAAATCAGAAAAGTTAGAACAACAAGTATGGTGATCAAGTGGTACAGCTGAGAACCAACAAACTACCAAAAGGACTTGTCACTTTGGAGTCCATCTTTAATCCTAATGATCAATTTAGGAAAGAGAAATAAAACATCCAAGTCAAGGGAGAAGATTCAGTGCCCATCTCGGTGGGAGAAGGAAAATCACTTCAAATTGGTAAAGTGACAACCAAGCAAGAAAGGTATGAGTTCATGCAACTTTGCCAAGAGTTCCCGATATATTTTCTTGGAGCTATGAAGACTTGAGAGGTTTCAATCCCAAGCTAGCTCAACACACAATTGAATTAGATCCAAGTGCTAAACCCATCAGGAAAAAACAAAGACCGGTCAATCCACACATGGAGCCTCTCATGAAGAAGGAATTGAATAAGTTAATAGAGGCAAGTATCATATTTCCCATCAAGCATTCAAGCTGGGTTGCAAACTTGGTTCCAATTAGAAAGAAGAGTGGAGAAATCAGATTGTGTGTAGACTTTAGAGATTTGAATAGAGCATCCCTCAAGGATCATTACCCACTTCCTTCTATGGAGAAAATTTTGCAAGTTGTTGCTGGCTCTGAGAGGTTTTCATTGCTAGATGGTTATTCAGGGTATAATCAGATCATGGTAAAGGAGGATGATCAGTTCAAAACAGCCTTCACCACCAAATGGGGAACCTATGCATATAGGAAAATGCCATTTGGGTTGTCTAATGCTGGAGCTACCTTCCAAAGGGCAATGGATATGGCATTCAAGGGATTGATAAAAAAATAGTGCTAATATACCTAGATGATATTACTAGTATTTTCTAAAAGTGCAGCAGATCATCTCTTTCATTTGAGACAAGTGTTCCAAAGATGTAGAAGATTTGGGGTATCCTTGAATCCCAAAAAATGTATTTTCCTAGCTCATGAAGGAAAGATCCTAGGCCACATTGTTTCCAAAGAGGGATTAGCAATTGATCCAGAGAGGTTGAAGCAATAAAAGCACTACCATTACCAAGTCACAAGAAGGCCCTTCAAAGTTTCTTGGGAAGAATCAATTTTGTTCGAAGGTTTGTTCTAGACTTTGCAACCCTTTTCAAGCCAATAACTATGATGTTGAAGAAAAGTATGGCTTTCAAATGGACAGCTTGAAGGTAAGGAAAGTTTTGAGGCAATCAAAGAGGCTATCTCACAAGCTCTAACTCTCATTAACCCATATTTCTCTAAGGATTTTATCCTTTATGCATTTGGAGGTGATGACACAATTTCTACAATTTTAGTACAACAGAACAAAGAAAATGTAGAGCAACCAATTGCCTTCTTTAGCCAAAGCTTGGAGGACTATGAGGTGAGGTATTCCTTCATTGAGAAGCATGTTCTTACAGTGATTAGGAGCTTGAAGAAATTTAAGCATCTAGTTTCAAACAACAAGGTTCAACTGTTGGTTTCTCATGTGGGAGTTAAGGACTTCCTCCTCAACAAAGACCTAAATGAAAAACATGCAGGTGGATTACTCATGTCATGGAGTATGACATTGAGATCAAAGTCACCAAGCTGGTTTGAGGAAAGGATTGTGTGAGCAGATGGTCTTGAGAAAATCAATGGAAGCAAGCAATGGGAAGGATGTTGTTTTGGCATTGCAAGACAACCAAGAACAAAGAGGTGTTCAAGAAGAGAATGATGGTATGCTCACTCCTTGCTGGACCCAAGACATAATGCACTTCTTACAAATAGGCCTATGCCCTCGAGATGAACAAAACCAAGAGAAGACACTTCAGATTGCAGGCTATTCCATATGCACTTGTTGATGGTGTCTTGTTCAAAAAGGATATAAATGGAGTGCTGTTGAGATGCATTGGGACAAATCAAATTAAGAGAATGTTAGAAGAGTTCCATGGTGGATCAGCTGGGGGTCATTTTTCTCCAAGAGTGACAACCCTCAAGATTATGAAGGCTAGCTATTATTGGCCCAAGGTGTTTAGTGATTGTTATGCATGGATCAAGAGGTGTAAAAATTGTGCATTCTTCATAGGCAAGGAAAGATTAGCAGCCTTCCATTGCACCCAATTTCAAGTTGACCAGCCATTCATGCAATGGGGTTTGGACTTCATTGGAGTCATTAACCCAAACTCAATCCAAGGACACAAGTGGATTCTAACAAAAATAGACTACTTCACCAAATGGACTGAGGTGGTGGCACTCAAAGAGGCAAATGAATCTAGCATTCTAGACTTCTATGAGGGGATAGTAACCAGATTTGGTATACCTACCACTATAATATCGATAATGCATTTTCATTCATAGGATCAAATGTAATCGAATGGGTACATTAAGAATGGGATCTATCTGAGCACTTCATCAAATTATTACCCTCAAGGTAATGGCCAAGTTAGTCTACCAACAAGAACCTATTAAAGATCATCAAGAGGACTCTTGATGAAAATCGAGGACTTGGCACACTAAACTTAAATCAGCCTTATGGGCTGATAGGATAACTCCCAAGAGATCCACCCCAGGTAACTCTCCATTTAGAATTGTTTATGGGAGAGAGGCAATCTTGCCTATGTCACTTGAGTTGCCAACATTGGAACTCATGAAGCAATTGGAATTATTGAGTTTGAACCCATGGAGGTTAGATATGTAAGAATTGATGGAACTCCAAGAAATCAAAGAGAATGTAGCCCAAACAATGGAGAAGGACCAAGCCTTGATCAAGAGAACCTTTGATAGGAAAGCTAAGGCTATAACCTTCCAAGTTGGAGATTTAGTGTTGAAATGGGATGCAGACCGAGAAAATCCGGAAGGCATTCAAAGTCCGATGCCATTTGGAGTGGCCCCTACATGGTCACAAAATGTAAGAACAACATAGACGGATGAGGAAGCCGATGTAGATAAGACGGGCGCACATGAGCAATTCACACAATAGATCCGAGTAACCTGCAAAACACCGATGCTTGACAGAAAAAGACCACGTTAAAAGATATTTAGGTGGACTGCCCGAGAAGCGGGTCCGGGAAGCGATAAGCTTCCTCGGCGGATGTCAGTCCACGTTTTCAATTAAGAAAAGAAGCATACATGATAAAAGATGTAAGTAAAAAGCTAGATTTTCTGATTGCAGTAATAAGACAGAATCTAAACAGCAGACAGAAAGTACAGAAAACAGGGAACTATGAAATAATGCCGATTTGTGTTACCTGTATCCTTTTACCTATCTGCAGGGAAATCGGCGTCGACTGGGTAGAATCGGCGTCGATTGAGACGGATCGGCGTCGACTGGGTAAGATCGGCGTCGACTGGAGGTAGATCGATCAATCAGGGACTGTGCGATAAGATTCGGGAATTGGAAGGTGGATGTGGTCTGCTGGATATGCCAAAGTTGGCGAGACAACTTTGAAACAGAGTCACCAGATGATGGATGGTTGTGTGTGATGCTGATGTGACAGGGGACAAAGTAACGGTGCTCCTCTCGGGGATTGATTCGGACAGACTTGCCCTAATTTGATACGATTGATGCTAAAAAGATCTCTCTTTCTTGCAACCTTTATCTCTCTCGCTCTCTGTTCGTGCGTAAGTGCTTTCTTTTTTTTCGCTTTGTTCGCTCTTTCGCTCATTCGTGATCTCTTTCTCGATCCTTAGAACCGAGTTCCTGACTTGCTTTTATAATCGGCGCCGCTCCTAGAAAATCGGCGCCGACCATATGGGTCGGCGCCGATCGCGGAATAGACTCTGAGATGGCCAAAATGAGCGATTTCGAGAAAGATAAGACTTATCCCGACTACGGGAAATATCTCGCTTAGGAAGAGGAAATATAGATGTGATACATAGATAGAATAAATTTGGGGTGGATAAGTGATTAAGATGCATGGGAAGAAAGCGTAATTAAATATTTAATATTTAATCACTCATGGGTAAGATGTGATGGGGTGAATTAAATTTGGATTAAGTGATTTAAATCACAAATTGGATAATATCCCAAGGGGATAGTTGGTGACGAAAACGTGCCCCGGTTACCTAAGCGAGTAAATGAATGAGAGGAACACTAAATTGAGTAACCAATTTTAAGTGTCTACATTTTACCCCTTTTTGTCAAGTAACTTGCGATGAGCAAGGTTATGAGACAAAAACAAAGGGATGGAAGAAGGGAAGAAAGAGTGATGATGTGATCCCCCTCAAACTAGGGATGGGATGGGTGATAGAACAGACGATCCCAAGTTTGAAAGAGGTAGATGAAAATGCAGGATGCCCCAGTCGGATGTCTGGAGTAGATCTGATCATTGATGACGCATAAAAATAAATAAAAAGGCAGCAACCTAAGGAACTCACATTGGTAGGGCAAACTAGCCGGTCTCCTCATGAGACGACGTTAGTGCCTACAGACCCATGAGTGTAAGGAGGACTGCAAAATAGCCAAAGATCTAAAGAGAGACACATTGGTAGGACAACTAGGCGGTCTACAAAGTAGAGCGGCGTTAGTTCCTACAGCACCCGTTTAACTCTAAGCTGCCAAACAAAGCGAGTGCTCCACACAAAGGAACAAACCCGAAATAGACAATGATATCGAAAAGATGTGCCAAAAGGCAAAATTCAGCACACAACAATGATCGAGATAGATAAGTAAGCCAAGCATCAACACTGGTGGCAAAAGCAGATATGGAAAATCGGCGCGACCAAATTAATCATGACGACTAAAGCAAACGGAGTGGACCCAAAAAATCGGCGCCGACCAATCCGGCACATATAAATATGCGAACGGAAAACGTAAACGCGATTTATTTTCAACATGACGATTGATTCAGAAAGCTTGATTTTTGTTTTGAGCATCATGGAAGCTTCGGGAGCGGTCAAGCGCAGAGGACACGACACAGGGTAAGTGGTCATTCTTGAACCCATTGTTCTTTATTATTTTTTTGTTTGGTTTTTGTGTATGGGAGGCCAGTGGTCCGGTTTACGTCCGCCAGCGATGGCGCCGATTGGTGTAATCGGTTTCGATTGATATTGGATCAGCGTCGATTGGTAATAGTCGGCGCTTGATAAATGAATGATGCCGATTTTACCAAATCGACGCTTGATTGATATATGTTCATCATTTTTTTGTTATTGTTTTAGAGGATGTGATTTGGGGAGATAAGAGACTAATTATGTTTTTGATGTCGTGGATGCGAGCACAAGAGGCTCTTCATATGAGCGATGTCATTCCTAAGCTATCGAGACGATTCTCCCTAATGTGATAGATGCAGACCGCAGCATTTAGAGCTAGCCGAGCTCGGGGCTTCCGATATTATAGGCGAGTGCCACGGATGTGGAGCTCATGCGGGCACTAGTGCGGCGGGGGACAGCCACACGCATGCCTTTTTTAGTTCAGGCGGGTGAGATGACTATCACCCATGAGGATATATTCGAGGATCCTTAGATTACCGATTCATCGGGGACCCGATTGAGAGAGGCCCCACCCTCTATAGATAGTGATGATGACGCGGGGGTGGATGAGGGCTACGCAGCATGGTACGACACAGAGCTTCCACGACATCTCCCGCTATCTATAGATGCCGACGAGGACGACATAAACATGCGACGGCCGGACATTAGAGGTAGAGCATGCCACCCTCACGCGAGACACATCGTAGCTCTGAGGAGATTAGGGCTTTGACGGAGGAGAGGGATGCCCGATTGTGGAGAGAGACACCGCACGCCGGGCGTGATACAACGATCCAAAGAGAGGGACCGCTACTTTCGACACGGAGGCCCTCGGGGCCAACATGGGGAGACAGTGCCACATCGTAGTCCGGTACACAGTGGCACGACCCTAGGAGGGGCACCACCAGCGGTGCAAGCGGCATCGTTACGAGCACCGGACCGTGAGCCCGAGCACATACTCGGCTCTCTCTCGGCCGAGGTGAGATACTACGAGGATGCCCTAGCGCAAAGATGCCCAGATGTGCCTCGAGCGGGGCGAGAAGGAGAGCAGCGACGGCTATAGCTAGCGGAGCCTCAGGCGGAGGGAGCACTGGGAGAGATCGAGGTGGGCCGAGACCTCCAGCAGCAGGTGCATCGAGCTCGATAGGCGGTGGCTAGGAGAGACAGCCAGGTGCAGAGGAGGGTGGAGGAGATAGTGTCCTCCACACTTCAGATTTTACCATATAGAGATTTGATATATTTTGTATCTGTATAGTGATGTAGCCTCGATTGGAAGGCATTATATAGATGGCTTGATTGAAAGCCACCCATTTTTGTACAGACACACATGTATATATAGATTGATCATGTTATTTGTCATATAGTTGTACTCATGCTTTTGATTTTGATATACATGGATAGATGGATATAGATATAGATCGATAGAGGATAAAATAGATGTGATTGGATAGATATAGACGATAGATGATAGAAATAGATGTGATTAGATAGATTGATATGTGGATATAACTTTGATAGATGGATGTGATGCAACTTGGATGCACATGTGTTTGATGTATAGATAGATGTAATGTACCTTGATGTACATTTTTTCAAATATTTTGATGGATAGATAAATAGATGTGTTTGATATATGGATTAGATATAGGTAGATGTAATGTACCTTGGATGTACATTTTGATGGATAGATAGATAGATGTGTTTGATGTATGGATGTAGTTGTAATGAGAAATGAATACAGATAGATGTTTTGATAGATAAGATGAATTTTGATAAAAGATAAATTTTGATTGAATTAACATGTGAAATGTCAATTTAACAGGATGCAAGACAAAGAAATGGGGAATACTCCTTGCAAGAGCCAAAGATGTAAATGGAAACAACCGTGACTTAGAAGAGAAGATACTCGGATAAGAAGAAAAATGATAAGTCGGACTTCCAACCGACCATAGATAAGATCCAGAAAGGAAACCGAAAGACCAAGCATACAAGGCCCTATATAAGATTAAAATAAATCTGACACTAACTAGTCGCAAACCAGATCTAGGATAGAAACGGAAAGAAAAGTAAGTAAGTATCTTGTCGGAATTTACAAGGGACAGAATACATGTCCATAGTGGGAAAATAGGATTCTCCATATGATCGACAAAAGGTCCTAAATCTCAGCTTCATGATTTTGACAGAAAAGCAAACTGATCAATGCGGGAAGTTTGCTTGATATGGAAAGACTGATCGATGCGGGAAGTCTTTCAGTGATGCTAAAAAGTGTATAAACGATAAAAAGGCTGATCAAGAAGCCTTGAATATTTCTTTGAGGAACAACGCCCTTGAAGGGAGCAAATCATATTTTGAATTTTAATGATAGCCATCCTTCGAGGGTATGGTCTATATTTTTAGAATTTTTGATAATAGCCATCCTTCAAGGGCATGGTCTATTTTATTTTTGATTCACTTGATAATGTATGGATAGCTGTCCTTCAGGGATCGACCATCTTTTGGATAACATCTTTCTCTTCTTTTGTTTCTTTTTTTTTTTTTTTTTTTTAAAACTCTCTGGAAGAAGTTTGGGTTTGGACCTAGGTAGATCGGATGGAGGGGAAGAGAACATAGAAGAACATGCACTCATGCCCCGAGTAGATCCGATTAAAATAAGTACTTGGAGCAGAGATGAAGTGGTGATTAAGGTATTCCTACCATGAGGAGGAACATATCCAAAAGAAACGTCAATGAGTAGAGCCGCGATACTCATATTTAAGGTAACGAGGCAATAGGCGGAGAACCACACAATTTCAAATCACCACGAAAGTAGATGACGGTTATTAGGACGGATGAAAGATCCGAGTTGCGACTAGATTTGTGTAAGATAGATTTTAACAATAGAAGGGCCGTAAATGCAAAGCATTAAGAGGTTCCGCCAGTGTACACCATCCATAGAAGATAGACGATAAGCCCTGCACCCCATATTTATGAGTGATAATGTAGGGGCCCATCCAGGTTGGGAGAAAACTTACCACGTTGACTTCTTTCGAGTGTAGTGACATTTTGATTTTCCTTAAGAACAAGGTCACCATTTTGAAGTCACGGTGCTTCATGCAAGTGCTTGTTGTAAGCACGTTTGACACGCTCAAGATAGACTTGATGATGTTCAAGAGCGTTGAGGCGCGTTGCTCGTCTAATAATTCAAGTTGTCTTTGCTAGACGATTTTGACGATAATCCTCATGGAGACAAATTCTCCGAGAGAAACACGGAGAGATGGGATTTGGACTTCCAAGGAAGGACAACCTCGCACCATAGACGAGAGAGAAGGGAGTAGCACCCCGGTAGGAGTACGAATGCTAGTCCGATAAGCCCGAGAGCAAAGGGATATGTAAATGTCAATCCCTACCAGCTCGACTAGTTACCTTTACATGAGGATATTACGCAAAAGTTTTATTGGAAGCTTGGCTTGACCATTAGTTTGAGGATAGTATGGAGAAGAAAAAGCGAGTTTGATATTGAAAGCGTTGCGCAGATTCTCGCAAATCAGCGTTCTTAAAAGACTTGCCATTATCCGTGATTAGCTTGTGTGGAACGCCAAAGCGACAAATGATGTGTTGATAGATGAAATCAACTATGGGCTTAGCCTTTGTTGAAGAAAGAGGAATAGCTTCTACCCACTTAGTAAAGTACTCAAAGTGGCGTGAATGATAGAATGATGACGCTGAAGAACGGGGATTGATGAGACCAATAAGATCAAGACCCCACTTTGCGAAAAAAGGCCACAAATCCGCCGCGAGTTGCAAAGCTTGACTAGGGATGTGCGTGAGATTGGAATGTTGTTGACACTTGACGCACTTCCCGGTGTATTCACAACAATCTCGATTAAGAGAAGGCCAATAATATCCCAAATGTAAGATGCGCTTGGTGACATTAAAGCACTAAAATGTCCACCACAGATACCGTCATGGACCTCCCGGATAGCTTTAGATGATTCGTGGTTTTGAGGCACCAAGCAAAATACCATCAAAGCCACGTTTGTAAAGAATCCCGCCAGGATAGTATAGCGATTGGCGCTATTTGGATAAAAGACCTTCTACCATTGGAAGTCGATCCGGAGGAAGGATCGAATGAGATAGATAATCAACTATCTGATACCACTCATCCTGAGTATGGGTTGTGACAACATTGATCGAAGTTAGTTGCTCAAGATGAGATGGTTGATCTAATCGTTGCACAGCCACATAAAGACGTGAGTCTTCGGTAAAAGGCGGGATAAGTGAGGCTAATGAGGCCATTGTATCTGCGAATCGATTTGCAGTGCGAGGAATGGCTTGGATAGTGAACTTATCGAAAGATCGAGCTGAGCAGAAGAACGATGTCACGATATTTTTGAATGATATCATTCTTGCATTGATAGACACCCGTGACTTGATTAACGATGAGTTCAGAATCACCAAAGATGTCAATATGACGAGCGCCGAGATTAATGGCATTTTGAAGACCTAAGACAAGAGCTTCGTACTCAGCCATATTATTGGTGCACTCAAAGTTTAATTTGTGTGCGACTAGGATAGGCGTACCCCAAGGAGGAATCATCACGAAACCCGCACCTCCCCCTTGCTGGCATTTGGATCCATCAAAGAAGAGTTTTACTTTAAATGGAGATAGACCAAAATCAATTTGTTGGATATATTCATCGGGAATTGGGCAAGGGGTCACGAGTGTCCGAAAGAGGAGCATCGCTAATTGATCTGCAATAACCTTTGACCCTTGATAACCTTTTGTGGGATAAACTCGAGGTCAAATTGTCACATGAGCATAAGCCAACGAGGATACGATCATTGTGATAAGGCTTTGCATGAATTGTCTTAAGTGGATTGACACTTGTGATAATGTAAGTTTTGTGATTAAGGAGATAATGACGAAGCTTAGAAGTTGCAAAGAAGAGAGCACAACATAGTTTTTCAGCTTTGGAGTAACGTGTCTCATACTCATGGAGGGTACGACTGATGTAATGCAGGCACTGTTCTTTACCACAAGTGTCCCGATGCGAAATCATGGCTCCCAGAGCATGGTCACCGCGAGAGATATAAAGATAGAAAGGCTCCCTTTTGCGTGGAGGTGTAAGCACGGGTGGAGAAAGAAGATAGGCTTTGAGATCATCAAAGGCCTTTTGACAATGCTCATCCCATTCGAAATGAACATTCTTACGAAGGAGATGGTGAAAAGGTTGACAACGGTCCCACAATTGGGAGATAAAACGACGCACCGATTGAAGACGTCCTTGGAGGTCATGCGAGTTGCTTCAAGTTAGAAGGGGAGGCATCTCAAGGATGGCTTTTATTTTTAAGGGTCCACTTGATACCCCTAATGGAAATTATAAAACCTAAAAGTTTGCCGGTGAGAACGCCAAACACGCACTTAGCTGGATTTAGACGAAGACAAAAGCGGATAAGCCTCTCAAAGAGAGGTGCAAGGATGAAAAGATGATCCCGATGACCCTTGGACTTGCTGAGGAGATCGTCAACATAATCCTCCACGCTTTGTGTAAGAGGTCATGGAAGATGTAGGTCATTGCTCGTTGATAGGTTGCTCTGCGCTCTTAAGACCAAAAGGCATGACACGATAGCAAAAGGTCCCCAAGGAGTTATGAAAGAAGTCTTATGTTGGTCTTCTGGTGTGATGAGGATTTGATTATATCCAGAGAAACCATCCATAAGAGAAAGCATCTCATGACCCCGCTTAAATCTACGAGTTGGTCGATATTAGGTAGAGGAAAATCATCTTTTGGACAAGCAAGATTAAGATCCCGGAAGTCGGTACAAATTCGAATTTTCCCAGTAGCCTTAGTTACTGGTACTACATTGGACACCCATTGTGGATAATCGATGGGTTGGATGAAGTTAGCCGAGAGCAAGCGCTGTAATTCTTCTTTAACAAGAAGGGCTACTCGAGGGTGCATTTTACGTAATTTTTGCTTAACTGGTTTGATATTGGGAAGGGTAACGATATTGTGGACCACAATATCGGGATCGAGTCCTGGCATATCCTCATATGACCAAGCAAAGGCTTGACGATGTTTGGAAAGAAAAGTGGTAAAGTCCCCTAATTCCTGTGGATTAAGGGATTGGCCGACCTTAATGATGCGAGGGTCTTCAGAAGTCCCTATATTAAGGTCGATAGTGGCTTCGTTGAGAAGGGTAGACGTGTCAGAAGGAATAGTCTTGGGGAGATAAGAATCCTCTGCCCCTAGATAGGTGAGGACAGAATCATCATCCGCATAGTGGATAGTGTTGATAGTAGGAGAGTCGTCTCCAACTATTTCAGGGAAGATTAATGGTATAGAAGCGGACCGATTGTTAGTATCATAGACTAACGGCCCTAAGGAAATGGTATTGATAAAAAAAAAAGTTAGGTGGGATGGAAACGTCATCGTCCACATCAAGTGATGCTTCTGACTTAGTGGGGGAAGATGGTTCTTCAAGAGAAGGGCTCATCAAGAATAGTGACGGTGGCTTTTGAAAGGGTTTAAATCCTAAACCAAATTTCTGATGTGGCATGAGAGTAGGAATGGATTTAAGGTCATGCACACCTTGTTCATATTTTCCCAGGCCAAAACCTTTCCACGCGCATCGATATAGATAAGTTTTTGCAAACGTGGGATTCTGTAGATAATCAAACCCTGTTAAGTAAGGTTTGGTCCTAGGAGGAGAATCTGGGCGATAGTGAGGCGTATCAAGACCACCGTAGATGAAATTAGTCTGTTGATTGGGCAGACCAATGGTGACGATGCGACCGAGACCTGGTTGATATTCAGGTTGTTTGTCTGGTCTACCATACTCATTAGGTTTGAGCTGGGCATCAAAAGAAAAGAGAGGAAGCTCTCCTAGTGAGAAACGCTGCAATGTCTCTTCTAGATTTTGTAAATCCGGTAGTTTGGTTACTGGTATGGAAGAAGATGAGGCCCCGTCAGAGAACATGTATTTTCTTTTAAAGGGCAGATCTTGTGGTCATGTCGCACCGTGTGCGGAAGGAAAAGGATCTCTGGATGAGTATATATTTTTCCCTCATATTGATATTTTAAGCATCGATGGAGGGTGGATGGGACACAATGCGGGGAGTCCAGGGCGTCCTGAGGATCATATTATAGTGGAATTTTCCTTCGACAATGTAGAAGAGTTCATGAAGCGACTTCTTACCTACTCGAATGGGTAAGACCACGGTTCCTAAAGTAATCGCTAGCTGATCGTTAAATGATCGAAGGAAAAAGGTGGGGGTGACACCACATTCTTTAGTAACTTAAGTTGTTCGAATGTGTGCGAGGAGATGACGTTGAGTGTAGCTCCACTATCGATCATAACACGTTTTAAGGTAGTGTTATTGATTTGGACTGTGATAAAGAGGGGAGCCTCAAATCCTCGAAGAAAGACGAGGAATTTCGAATCCTCAAAAGAAATGGCGGTTGATGGTCCATTCAATCCAACAACCAACTCGTGAGAGGGGTCAGGGCTCATCGGAATTCACCGCAATGCTTACGCAGATTATCGATTAGAGCCCATCGCGATGTTGTGGAGGGATTGGATGAGGTCAAAAAGAGACATTTTGACCGGGTCACAGGTGAGTTGTTTCATAACACTCTCCTCAACAGACACGGGAACTTGAGCCCGAGGTGCAGCACGAATAGAGACCCTGGGTCGTGGGGCTGATGAGGAAGGAGAAACACCTTCAGGGGCTGCAGAAATGACAACCCGTGGTCGAGATGCTGAAGATGAAGATGGGTTATCATAGTGTTGGGTTCTAGTGGCGATATGGATTGTGTCAATTTGAGAAGGAGGAAGATCAAGTGGAGCGGAATCACCAGAGGTCTGAGTGGATGGTTGAGGCTCAGATGGGGCTAAGGTGACAGGAGGTACTTGTTCCTCCTCCTCCAGCAAAAGATCGCTTTCTTCCAAAAGGTTGTTCACAACAGCTTGAAGAGCTTTACATCCCTCAGTATCATGACCCGGGGTACGGTGGTAAGCACAAATCAAATCAGAGTTAAACCAGGTAGGTTTCACTCCTTTAGGGTTATAAGGTTTAATCGAAGGAAGGGTTATGGATGAAGATTGGATAATTTGATGAAGGATTTCAGTGTAGAATCCGGTAGACCAAGATGAGGATAGAGAGGTGAAGGTGGTTATTTTACATTAACCGATCGAGGTAAAAGAACTTGCATGTTAGGTTTAATGATCTTTTAGGGATCCTCTTATTTGTTTGGACATTTGGAGGAGTAGTCTTGGGTATTTGAGATGGGAGTAAGTGAGACATGATTGACTTTGGTGGAGGAGGAGCCCTAAAAATAGATTTTGAAGATGATGGATATGTGACAAATTTTGCGGTCTTCGGAGATAAAGGGGGTTGCTTGGTCGGTTTCACCTGATGATTTAGATAATGTCGATTTAGAAGAGGAAGAAGCTCCCAAAGTAGGTGTAATCGGAGGAACATAGGGTGCCTTGGTTTTTGTAATGAAGATGATGATCCCGATAAGAGGTGCCGTCTTTTTAGTAGGTAAGTCTACTTTTCGAGGTATTGGTGAAGAATGTCTTGTAGAAGAAGATGATGGTTTTGATAAGTGTGTAGAAGAAGATGCCTTCTCGGCGGAAAAATCCAATCGTTTATGAGGCGTAGAGAGATATTTTTGTGGAAGAGCACCAAGAGTCTTGATGGTCCGAAATATGGGCTTTCCTTTTTCAGGGATGGTGACAACTTCAACGGCATAAGGTGATTGTAACCTTTTCGAAGGAAGCAGGTGGGGAGTCGATGGTGTAACGTGAGATTTTGGTTGTCTCGGTTTAGGTTCGAACCGAGTGTATGGGTGTTAGTGCTACTTCTTTTGATTTTTTTCTTTAATAGGCAAAGTAACATTAGTGATGGAAGAAGGGAGTGATGAAGAAGCAGTTCCTTGGGAAGGGAGTACTTCTGATGCAGTAATCATGGGTGAAACTACTGTAGGAAAGGAGATAGGAAGGGTCAAAATCGAAGACGCTTAGTCGGAGTTAACACAATTATAGGTACGTTCACGAGGGCATAGTTGCGCGGGAATGGGAGCAATGAGAAGTGGATGTGTTCGTAGTGGAAACTCGAAGGGATGTAATTGCCTCGAGTATTGAAAGAATGTCTGATGATGAGACAGATGAGGATGACACTGTCTCGGGTATGGATGGAAGGTCAGACAAAGGAGCGGAGAAAGATGACTCCGTGCTTAGTAATGTAGGAATATTCAAAGATGGACTTTTCGAAGATGGTGGAATTCCAGTGATTGATGAAGTGGAAGGAGGTTCTGATTCGATTGATGTGTTTGGAGATGGCTTGGTTTCGAAGAAGATTCTTGGTAGAGATGAAGTTGATGGTGTGAGTGTTTGGTTTTAAGACTCGAAGCATTATGGTTCGGGCATGATTGGGAAAAGGTTGTTTAAAAACATTGAGCGCTGATTTGGGGAGCATTTGGGTTGTCCGAAATGAGCTCGCCTTTATCAATGAATTTTGGACAAGATTTTGAAAGTCCGACATCGTTTGATGTCATGACCTTTGGTTACGTGATAATGACAGAAATCATTTTCTCTATACCCGAGAATGGACGTTCTTGGCTTTCATCAATATTCCTAATGGGGGAAGTTCGATCATGCGAACTTCCAACATTTTTTCTAAGATAGAGGCATATGATTCCCCGATGGAGCAAAGGATCGAGATGATGAAGTCCCTTTTCGAGAAGATGAGGGTCTCTTTGTGATGTTTGATTAGGAGTATTGTCGGCTCGTGATGCTTTTAATATGATAGCATTGGTGGATCCTTGATTCTTATCTTTAGAAGGAGAAGAATTTGGTTTGTAAACCGAGAAAATCTGGTTTAGATTTAGAGCGAAGTTTTAGCTTCCTTGCTTTCAATGGCGCGAGATTCAAGTTTGCGTGCCATCGTGAAGGCTTCTTTAAAGGTATGAAAAGTTTGGATCCTTAAAGTGGAAGAAATGTGATAGGCACAAGATCGGAGTAAACAACTCGATCTCGTTGGGATCGAGGAAGGAGAAAGACAATTGGTTGATTATTCCTCTCCAACGAGCGACAAAGTCTTCAATAAACTCATCATCGAATCGAGAATGTTATAAAGAACTCGTGATCGAGATCTTATGCGCGATATTTATTGAAAAGTTTTCAACAAAACATCTCACACCAATTGGGAGAAAGAAAACAAGGAATGTTATTGTACCACTCTAAAGCGGGACTGCTAGAGACATAGGAAAGGTACACGGAGCATAAGCTCCGATCTGGACTATGAGGTAGCAAAGCATGTTTGAATGCTCACAAATGTTGTTGAGGGTCTTCCGACTATGAAATTTTGAAAATTTAGGAAGTTCCCATTGGGGAGGATAAGGCTTAAAAGCCACCGAGGGTGAATGGGTTCATTACATACTTCTTCAAAGGAGTATGAAGGACGAGCCCCTTTTGTGGAGGCTTCCAAGTCTGCGATTTTCTTGAAGAGAATTTGAACCATGTCAGATTGAGGAGGAGGTACATTGGTATGTCCTACATAAGAAGCAAGTGGTGGATGTTGTTGAGGTGTCAATGGGGGATTCATCTGTTGATGGATAGGATGATAAGAGGAATAACCAGGTGTTCTGGTGACACCTGTGGGTATTTGGCTTGTAAGGTAGCTTGCGTATAGGCAAAGCCGTGAGATAATAAGTGATTGAGAAAATGAAGGTTGGATGACGGTGGAGCTTGTGATTGGTGGACTCCTATGTTTGTTGATTGGATCGGGCGATTGAGGAACATGGGTGTTGGTTGGATTGGACATGTTGGGGAACAAGACCTGAAAGGGGCCTTCTACTGCCGGATTAGGTATTAAGGGTGCCGATGTTAAAGGATGGGCGAAGGTCACAGTTGCTGGAATATTGGAAGAAAGACCCCTGAGGACGAGTAGGGGCCAACCACTATTCGGAGGGGGTTGGCTCATGAAGAGGTATTGACCTTGGGACACGATGGAGGGCATAGATGAATTAACAGCAATATGCGGGTGTGCAGACGCATTCATTATAGCAAGGGCAGAAGACCTCTCAGAAGTAGGTTGTGGAATACTCGAGGTAACTGCGGTGTTAGGAATAGGTAAGACTATTTGAGAACTAGTCGATATGGTAGGTGGAAGAGAAAAGGGAGGCATAGGGGCCTCGCCCTTCTCCGTGGCTCGAGGCAAGAGAGATGATGCAAACTTCTCTACAAAGGCTTGGGATGATCCACGAGGATAATCGTACACTTGTTGGATTGGTGGTCCTTGATCGAGATATTTGAATAGACTTGTGTACTAGGTAGTCCATGAGGGCTATCGGATTGCGGTCGAGGAATGCCTGGAATTCAGGATCCCCGTGGGGAACATACTCCGAGCCAGATGATATTTCCGAAGGACTAGGGGAAGCTGGACGTGATGGGATTGTTTTGGCTTGGTGGAAAGGATTATATGACCGGATGGGGAACCAACTAACAGCATGTCCCAAGGAAGATTGGGGGTGCGAAACCTCCACACTAGTGGTGATCTCGGAGGAAGAAGGAACCAGTTGAGCCATTCTTCTAGATTGTGACCGAGTGATAACCGTCATAAACACACAGAAAAGAAGATTGACCTAACTAATGCACAGACAATTCAAGCAGCGCAAGTGATTATCTCCTTTAAATTTTGATGCTTTTAAGAAAAGAAAATGTTAGGGAAGGCTTTTTAGAACAGGAACTACTCAGATAGCCAAACTAAGGATGGTTTGGGTAATGTTTGGTGAGGAGTCCCGAAGGCACTTCAGTAAAAGACCGGTACGTGGCTTGATATAGGGGCTACCCCGCACTTCACACACCACCGCGATAAGGAGTCGGGTGCTTTGCCAATATATACCAAAATATTCCGTGAATTTATAGCGCGCCCGAGTATCGCGTAGGCTCTTCCTCTTAGATATCACTTCCAGTAAAGCGAGGCCGGGGAAGGAATTTTGTTTAAATGCTTTATACCTAGTGATTTTGGCTTTGTGTGCAAGGGTGAAAAATAAAAATAAAATAGTGTCACTACCGATTTTGATCAATTTTCCAACCTAATTAAAACTAGATGAAAAACATGCAAAGAATGACAAAGGAAAAGTTCTTTTAAGCACTTAAAACGAAGTGTTTGATTTCGATGAAGACAAGTCAAACAGATTCTTTCCCAAATGTGATTAAGTTATTTTTAAGCACCAAAAATTGAAGTGTTTGATGTGATAGGCAAAACGACAAAGAAATCTTAAAAAGGAGAAAACACGGTAAAGAGGAATACTTGTAGATTTAGCTCTCCAGGTGTGTGGACTTAAAAGCGCATTGTTGAGCTTTTCCCCTCAAAAAATCCCACGAACAAGCAAAGTGCTCCGCAAGAAGAGGTTAAGCAAACAACAAACAAGATCCAGAAAGATATATCCAGATAATGGTGAAACAGAAATTTCTATTTTTAAGGAACTAGAAAAATTTCGAAGATAACGATTTCGCCTAAAAAAGCAAGATTGAAATGATGAAAAGAAATGCTCAAATAGGACAGATAGAAATCAGTGAAGAAAAGGAACAAAGTTCAAAACTAGAAAAGAGATGAACTTACCAATAAGGGACTTTGGTTAGGTCCCACCGGGCGTGCCAGAATGTAGATCAAGAATTTCGTGCTTGTTACCTGTCCAAGTTAATGCACCAAACTAAACACAAAAACCCCGAAAAACTCCAATGAAATCGATGCACTGATGAAGATGTAGACGGATGAGGAGGTCGATGTAGATAAGACGGCGCACACGAGTGATTCGCACAATAGACCCGAGTAACTCCGCAAAACACCGATGCTTGATGTAAAAGACCACGTTAAAAGATATTTAGGTGGATGCCTGAGAAGTGGGTCCGAGAAGCGATAAGCTTCCTCGGCGGATTTCTGCATCCACGTTTTCAATTAAGAAAAGAAGCATACATGATAAAAGATGTAAGTAAAAGCTATATTTTCTCGATTGCAGTTAATAAGAACAGAATCTAAACAAGAGATGTAATCTGAAAACGAGGAACTATGAAATAATGCCGTTTGTGTTACTGTATCCTTTACCGTCTGCAGGGAAATCGGCGTTATCGGTAGGATCGGCGTCGATTGATACGAGCGTCGGCCGACCGGTAGGATCGGCGCCGATCGGGAGGCAGATCGATCAATCGTGGGCTGTGCGACAAGATTCGGGAATTGGAAGGTGGATGTGGTCTGCTGGATGTGCCGAAGTTGGCGAGACACTTGAACAGAGTCACCCGATGATGGATGGTTGTGTGTGATGCTGATGTGATAGGGACAGAGTAACGGTGCTCCTCTCGAGGATTGATTCGGATAGGATCTACCCTAATTTGATATGATTGATGCTAAAAAGATCTCTCTTTCTTAACTTTGTATCTCTCTCGCTCTTTGTTCGTGCGTAAGTGCTTTCTTTTTTACGCACTGTTCGCTCTTTCGCTCGTTCGTGATCTCTTTCTCGGTCCTTAGAACTAAGTTACGACTTGCTTTTATAATCGGCGCCCGACCATATGGGTCGGCGCCGATCGCGAAATAGACTCCGAGATGGCCAAAATGAGCGATTTCGAGAAAGATAAGACTTATCCCGATTATGGGAAATATCCCGCTTAGGGAAGAGGAAATATAGATGTGATACATAGATAGAATAAATTTGGGGTGGATAAGTGATTAAGATGCATGGGAAGAAGCGTAATTAAATATTTAATATTTAATCACTCATGGGTAAGATGTGATGGGGTGAATTAAATTTGGAATAAGTGATTTAAATCACAAATTGGATAATATCCCAAGGGGATAGTTGGTGACGTAAAACGTGCCCCGTGGTTACCTAAGCGAGTAAATGAATGAGAGGGACACTAAATTGAGTAACCAATTTTAAGTGTCTACACAACAATGCCTTCCAATTGTCTACATTGGATGGTGAAGAACTGCATATTCCGCTTAATAGAATCCATCTAAAGCATTGCTACTAGAAGGGAAACTCCTCACCTTGTACATATTACCTTAGATTTTCATTCCTTCAAGTGCTTGTGCACATTGTTTTGTTGTAGCTTAGTTTTACATTTCCCTAAGTGCTTTGGCACAAGCTTGTTGTCCAAGGATGCATCTTTGCAGGCCATGTTCCAGATCAAGTGATGTTCTACTCTCACTATCTTCTTTCTAGAAATTTTCTGATGAGTTTAGAGTTCCAAACAGCTTAAGTTGATGACTCCACGCCCAATGGATTTCTTCAGAAGCTGGTCACTTCATCCAAGCAGGCAAATGACCCCCTTGAGTCTCCAAAATTGTTATCCAAAATAAGCCCTTGCTTATTTTTGGCTAACTTTATTTCATTCCTTCCTTCCTTGTGCCTCAGTCAAATTTTTCCACTTTTCAGAGCACTTAAAATTATTTGTAAATGGCTTCATCCGATAGATAATTTTCTCACCTTTCCGAGAAGGTAAAGTTTTCCTTCTAACTCCTTTTATTTTGTAATTTATAGCTCGACGGAGTTTTTGAGGGAAATTTTCCTCGGGAAGGTCCGTAACAATAGGATTGTGCCAAATGGCAGCAGAGTGGTTGGTCGGTGGAAGTAAGTTGGAATTTTTCTATAAGGAGTGGGTGGGGTGCAAAAGATTTTTTTCCAGTGAGCCCGCAGGAAAAAAATGGCTTAAGGCCCGCGAATGGGAAGGTGCCATGTGGCAACAGAGGTCGACTGACGGGGTAAGTTAAGAAAATTCCAAAAATGGCGCAATGAAAATTTTGGCCCAGGACCCCATGCGAATGAGAGTGTGACACGTGTCCATGAGGTTGGCGGGAGTCGGAGGGGCAGGAGAAAATTTTGGCTTTTTCCAAAATAGTAAAATGGCGCAAAGGAAAGAATTGGCCCACAAGCCCACCAAGGAGGAAATGGAAGTTTTGTTTTAAACCCCGCGGACTAATAAGAAGATGCCACGTGTCCTATTCATGGCGAGAGGTCGGGGCACGGGGAGAATTTGGAAATTTTTCCAAAGGGGTTGGCAACGGCGTCAAAGGAAAAATTTGGAGCGCATGCCCGCAATGAATAGGAGGATGACACGTGTCCCGGAGCGGTGGGGCATAGAGGAATTTTGGAAATTTTTCCAAAATTCAAAAAGGCATAAAATAGCCATTTGAACCCACAAACCAATGGGAATGTGCCATGTGGCAGCAGAGTGGCAGGTGCGAGAGATTTTGGGGAATTTTTCCCAAATTCAAAAAAGGGGAAATTTTAGGTTTCGGTACCGACCCGATTTTTGCCCCTGTTTTGCCCTAAATCTTCAGAGGGGCATATCTTTTGATCCAGAGCTCATTTTTCTTGATTTTTGTGTCATTGGAAAGATATTGAAGTCCTCTACATGATGAAATCTTCAATTTTTTGTTGATTTTAGTGAGAGAAAAATGAGAAAAATGCCTTTGCATGGGGAAAAGAGCAGAACCGACATTCAACCACCATTTTTAATGTAGTATGGCTTCCATTCTTCTCCAGCATGGTCAAAAATATTGGGGAATGAAATTTTAAGGGTACCCATGCTATTTTGATGGATTTTGTTGGTGGTTGAATCATTCATTTCATTTTTCCCACGTTTCTCCTTCCTGAACTCGGGTTTTCATTGTTAAAAGCCAGATTTGGCTCATTTGTAAAGGGTTGGAAATTTTTTATGATCTGCAGGCTCCCTCCTTCACCTTGGCAAGTGGATTTGTGGAATATCAGACCTTTTTAGGACTGCAACATGTTTTCTACCTCCTTGCTATTGTAATGCACTGTATTTAAAAATGGAAATGACAATGCAAGCTCTGTGAATGAATTTTCAATCCTTTCTTGTGTTGTTTGCTCTATCCTAATCCTTCATTACAATTTTAGCAATTTTGCATGATTTTTGTTGCATTTTTATAATCTGTGTCAATCTGTAGAAATAAATGTTCACCACTCCTTTGGTTTATCACCTTGTTAGTTTAGTTTTATCTTCTTTTCTCTCTTCTATCCTTGTCTCCTTTGCAGAAATTAGAGTAGGATTTTGAGTTAAACCTCTGTAAATTTCATGCATACATTTGATCAGAGGAGTAGAGGAACCAACCTTTAATTTGGAGATTTTTTTCCCATTTTTGCAAGTCTCACACTTGGGGAAAAGATTCCATGTTGTGCAATCACACTGGATGCCCATTATCAAACTAGAAATATGAGAAAACATCCATGGGTGCTGTGAATTTGCACTAACAAGTAATTCCAGATATCCTTGAGAAAATTTCGTTCCAAAATCCCACGCACGCATCTCTATCTCTAGTGCGCCGCACCCATTCAACTCCTCCTACAAACAGACAACCTGTGTGCACTGCAATAATGGTGCATCGACATCTCCTCCATTAAGAAGCTTTGCAAACTTTGATGGAGGGAGCCCCTTACTCCTAGGATATACAACATGATATGCCCAATGGCATGCTCAAAAGTATTCCTTACTTTACTGGTGAGAATCAAGTCACCCCTTAGGAGCATATCCAAGATGTAGAAAATGTGTGTTCATTCTATCTGATCACACATAATGATGTAGCATTCAGGCTATTTGCAACCTCTTTCAAAGGTAAAGCACTTCAATGGTACCAAGGCTTGAGACTTGGATCTATCACCACTTGGGATGAGTTGGGAACAACTCTGTGTAGTTATTTTGAAGACAAGTCAGATCACCTATCTTTGGTGGAGCAACTGACAACAACAAGCAGGACACCCAATGAGAAAATGATTGATTTCAACATCAGATTTTAGAAGACTTGGGATAGAATTCCCCTTGTGGTAAGACCTATAGCCCAACATGTTTTCCTTTATTATCTGAAGGTACTCAACAATGATATTTCAGTTATGATCCAATCTATGGGGGGTAGGACTCTACCAGCTACTTATAACATTCCAGTAAGGGCAGAAAATAGTCTTATTCAGGGCGAAAAGTTGGCTTCTAGACCTCCCATGCCCTTATTCCCAAAGATGTCACAAGTTCCCTAGCCTTCATGGCCCCTACTACTCCTACTCACAACCAATTTCCTCAACATCCTATTCTCCATCACAACACAAGGAAGATGAATAATTGAAGGCCTTGATTAGAAATTTATCAAACAAGGTCATATCATTAGAAAGGTAGCAAGTGTAAGCGTATAGAGGCATTTCCAATCAGGTGCATGGCCAAGGCAATCATCCTTGGCGGAATCAATACGGAAATCAAATATACGTGCCCAAACAATAGAATTATAGATGGTAGCCTAATGCACATCTACCTTTGCAAGTTGTCCCTCCCGCGCCTTCTCTTCCAGCACCTAGTGCAAGCCGAGCACTCGTCCCAATTCAGAACAACTTGGCACAAGAATCAAAATGGTGCTTCCCTTGCAAAATGCCTCATAGTTAGTACCATTGTGCTAATGTTGTGCGTACCCAAGCCTTCATGATCCAAAATGCTTCATCCTGTGAGCCCTCAACAAGCGCCCATGAAGTAGATAATCTAGAAGGACCAGAGTTTCCTTGAAAACCAATTTGATGTTCTTTGAGTTGAGGACTTTTATGCAATCAACCAAGTTATAGAAGATACAAATAGACCACACACCCAAGTTACAAACAACACAAGATATAAGAAAAGAATATTAGATTTTGGCGTGTAGGTCACAGTCCTAGCAATACAAGAAGATCTTCAAAAGAAAAAAGAATCAAACAAGACCTCTTACAGCAAAAGCATTCAAACCCCTATGTAGGAGATCCCATGTAAATCTCCTTCAGCGCAAAGTGTGCCCATCCTTTGGTAGGCCAAGGCCTCTATTCCAGCTAAAATTCAGGCTTCCACACCTGAACACTCAAGAAAGGATGTTATTCCCCAAATTCACAAGGTGGGGGCTTCCATTCAGCATTATTGACCAGATGAAGAAGACAAACATAAACGTCACAATGTGGGATGCCCTGACCATTCCATCTTAGTGGGATCTGCTGCATGAAGCTTTGGAAAAACTTCCACACATTGACCGGTTATGCGAAGCCATCATTCTATCAAAATCTACCAAGAAGAGGAGAAACAAGTAAAAAAATTACTAAAACCCCACCCTTCTATATGTCCTTGATTATAGGCAAACACCTAGTGCATAACTTGCTTAGTTGACTTAGGTGCTAGTAATTTTATTATGCCTAAGAAGATAGCTGATGTCTTAGGTTTGAAATATAGCACTTTTTCTAAAGGAGTCCTACAACTTGATGGCTCAGTTGTAACTACCTTGGGAGTCATCACGGATCTTGAGTTAACCCTCCATGCATGTCCAAGCCTGAAAATTACTCAAGATGTGTCAATTATTGACTTGCCTCCTTTGTTTTTCCTATGTTTATGAAGAGAATTTACTATACTACTAAAGTGGGTGGTTACTTGTCCTCTGATTGGTCTCATATGTTACTCAAGACAAGGTATGGTACCCGGTTTACCATACAAGCTGAACCTATATTTTCTTATCATGTAGAGCCATATGTCCCATCCCCTCTCCAAGCCAATTGTCTTATCCAAGAAGAACAAGTTTCGAGTTCCGAAGAGAAGTCTCTTCCACCCTCTGTTCTAGACCTAGTACTTGATGAATGGGCAGAGAGGCATCACAAATTTGATCCCTATGTTGAAGAATTGAAGCCTATGAGACTAGGCTTGGTACTTATTGCATTCTAGAAGAAGACGCTACGCTTCCGCGCGCACTCATAGGAGACAAAGTTCAAATTGGTCTATGGAAGTTATACTTTGATGGATCCAAAGTAGAAATGGCACGGGAGTAGGAGTGGTTCTCATTTCCCCTAGGGATGAGAAATTATTCTTCATGCATAGGCTACAGTTTGCATGTTCTAACAATGTGGCAGAATATGAAGCGTTGGTGCATGGCTTGCTTATTGCTGAAAAGAAGAAAATTAAAGCACTACAGATATTTGGGGACACATAATTGGTTATCCACCAGGTCACCAAAAATTCCAGACAAAGAATAAGCTTCTTAAATATTATAAACATAGAGTTTGGGACCTACTTGAGAGCTTTGATGCTCTTAATCTGCAGGTAGTCCCACACAAAATGAATAAGGAGGCTAACCAAATGGCCATGCTTGGCTCACAATTTTCTCCTGCTGAGGACTTTGTCAAAGGAACACTCAAGTACATTAATATTGTAATCAGGCCATCCATTCCAAATAATAACACCAGATGGCAAGTGTTTGACAGTGACGCGCAGATTGTCTAGTTTATCCAAAATGAAGCTAATTTTCATCAAGTATGTAAGATGACTTGCATGATAGCTATGGTGACCAAGTGATTCAGCTAAAGACAAATAAGTTTCCTAAAGGGCTGGTCACCTTAGAGAAAATGTTCAGCCCTGATGATGAGTTCAAGGGTGAAGAAACATACATGTGCGTGTCATGCAAGAGGATCACTCCTCCATTACTATTATGCATGGAAAGGAGTTTTGCTCAGCATGACTTGTGCGCATGAAGAAAAATAGGCCTTCATCTCTCTCTGCCAAAAATACAGTGACATTTTCTCATGGGAGTATGAAGACCTCAAAGGTTTTGATCCAAGTGTTGCTCAACACTCCATTGACCTTGATCCTGGCATAAATCCCATCAGATAGAAAAACGCGATGCCAGTCAATCCAAGGATAGAGCCCCTCATGAGAAAGGAACTATCAAAACTCATTGAGGCAAAAATTATTTTCCTATCAAATACTCTACCTGGGTCGCAAATCTGGTTCCAATGCACAAGAAGAATGGTGAAATCAGACTTTGTGTTGATTTCAGAGATTTGAATAAGGCATCTCTAAAGGATCACTATCCTTTGCCTTCAATGGAGTAGATTCTGTAGACTGTAGTTGGCGTGTAAAGGTTCTCCATGCTAGATGGGTATTTAGGTTTCAACCAGATCTGGTCAAGGAAGAGGATCAATTAAAAACAACATTTACAACCAAATGGGAACATATGCATATCAGAAAATGCCCTTTGGTCTGTCAAATGTGGGCACAATGTTTTAGCATGCCATGGATATTACCTTCAAAGGTTACATCAATGAGTTCATCTTGGTTTACCTTGATGATATAACTGTCTTCTCAAAGCAAAGCACGGATCACATGGTGCACCTAGAAAAGGTCTTTAAGAGATGTAGATAATTTGGGGTATCTCTTAATCCCAAGAAGTGTAATTTTGTGGTGGCTCAGGGTAGGCTCTTGGGCCATGTGGTTTCAAAGGATGGCATCGTAATTGATCTTGAGCACATTTTAGCCATCCTAGCCCTTTCCTTTCCGGTGTAGAAAAAGGCCTTACAGTCCTTCCTTGGAAAGATTAACTTTGTTAGGTGTTTTATCCCTAACTTTGTAGGACTAGTTCAACCCATCACCCTTATGCTCAAGAAGGACATAACCTTCAAATGGACAAACGAAAGGAAGAGAAAGCTTCAACAAGATCAAGAAATAAATTTCTTGTGCACCAACACTCATCAATCCAGATTACTCAAAGGATTTCATCCTTTATGCTTATGGTGTTAATGCAAGCATTACTTGTTGTCTGACACAAGAAAATGAACAAGGACTGGAACAACCAGTGGCATTCTTTAGCTAGACGTTGAAGGATTATGAGTTGAAATATAGTCACATGGAGAAGTAGGTCTTCGCCATCATGCACACGCTCAAGAAATTCAAAAGTATGCTCACCACAAATCATATCAAGGTGTTAGTCTCTCACTCATCTGTCAGAGAATTCATCATGGGAGTAGAAATCAATGAGAAGAGAGTGCGATGGGTGACCAAAATCATGGAATATGATGTGACTATTAAGGCCACAAAGTGGTAAGAGGTAGCGCACTCTGCAGGTAGATTTCTGAGGATGCGCAGAGTGAACCTGAGGCTTCATTATTTCTAGATGAAGACCTTCCACGTGTAGAACATGTGAATATAACATAGACCCCATGTGTGTGATTGATGAAGGACATGATCACATTCCTTTCGAGGGTGCATACCCTCCTAGTTTGAATAAAGCAAAGAGAAGGCATCTCATGTTACAATCTATTCCTTATGTTTTTATTGATGGACTTCTCTTCAAAAGAAATCTAGATGGTGTGTTGTTAAGATGTATCAACAATGCGCAAAACTAAACAAGTGTTAGCAAAATTTCATGATGGATTCTCTGGTGGACACTTTTCTGCAAAACTATAACAATGAAGATCATAATGGCAGGTATCTTTTGGCCTACCTTGTTTGCAAATGCACATAGGTGGGTCACAAAATGCAAAGAATGTGCTTTCTTTGTAGGAAAGAAAATATTGGCAGTGCTTCCCCTCCAACCAATCCAAGCGGATCAGCCTTTTGCACAATGGGGTCTCAACTTCATAGGCATGATCAATCCACCTTCAAGCACTGGACACAAATGGGTGTTGATAGCTACTAGATTACTTCACTAGATGGATAGAAGTTGTCACGCTTAAGGAATCAACTAAGGCAGTCATCCTTGACTTTCAAGGTTTAGTCATAAGGTTTGGCATTCCTCAAACCATTATCTCTAATAATGCAAAGGCCTTCCTTGGTGCTAAAATCATTGATTGGGCTCTAAGTTTGGGCATTTACCTGAAAACCTCTTCCAACTATTACCCTTAGGGAAACAATCTAGCAGAATCAACAAACAAGAACCTGATCAGAATCATGAAGTGCACAATGAACACTAGCCAAAGACAGTGGCATACAAAGGTCTTACGTGTGCTGCTCTGGGTAGATAGAATCACAATCAAAAAAGTAATAGGAACTTTGTCCTTACAAGCTTGTCTATGGAAAGGAGGCTACCCTTCCTTTGACACTAGAACTAAATTCATTAGCGCTTGCCCAACAACTGGAATTTGAGGGTGCGGATCAAAGAGAAATTAGGATGGCAGAGCTGGTTCATCTTGAAGAACTTAGAAACTCTACCATGATCAAGCTAGAACAACATCAATAGCAAACAACAAATAAATGGTTTGACAGAAAGGCTAGGCCTCAAGATTTCAAATTGGAGACTGGTTCTAAAATGGGATGCTGATAGAGCTAAACCAGGGCACCATTCAAATTTTGATGCACTTTGGAGTGGCCCATACATCATCAAATCCTGCAAAGAAGCTAACTCTTTTGAGTTAACTCATCCAGATGGAAGCATGTTGCAAAATCCTAGTAAATGGGATCTATCTCAAACCCTTCCATTAGGTTTGTTGCATCATATTGTATATATTAAAGTAGTTTCAATTCCTCTAAGTGTGCTTGCACACATTGTTTGTTTGTACATAGTTCTTTCCTCTCGTATGCTTCCTACACGTGCTCTTTTTTTGCTTCCAGTGTATAGCTTCTCTCAGCAGTTGTGAGATTCAGAAAAAGTGTAGAAATGATGCTCAAAGTGACAACAAGGGCATTTTCATGATTGAACAAGCAGACTCCATGCCCAATGGATGCTTTAGGCTACTAGTCTCTTGCATCTAGTACAGGAAGATGGCCCCGAAATTCACCAAAACTGTTATCCAAATAACTCCCTAGTGATTTGGATAACTTACATACACATTCTAGCCCTAAGTTATCTATTGAAGAATTACACGCGCTCAAAATCATTTGGCACATTCCCTTGGTCACAACTTTCTTGCACCCCCTTTCCTTCCTCCTTCCACTTCTCCTTGTGCGGGCCCTCCTTTTGCATGTTCACCTTCTTCTGAAGTCAGTTTCCTTCCACCCCACGTACACCTAAGTCTTTGACCCTTCACGCACCACACCCATTACTTTGTAATAGTTATGCCTTAACCATACATTCTCTGCTCACTAGTTTGATTCATCTCCCCACGCATGCGTCATGCACACTCCCTCCACGCTTTCCTTTGTTTTCTCCATGCACCCTTTTTGCTGCTAGATCATCTTTTGACACGCTTAAGTGTGTTTTACACCACAACCACCAAGGCATGCTAATAGGGCACCAATCCTTGCAACAAATGAATGATTAACACATGGTAGAAATGATAAATAGTTGTACATTTGGCCACCATCTTAGCCAATCAACACATACCATGTGTGTCTTGTATATGCTGGAAAACTCTAACATCTTTTGAGCCATATCATCAGCTACAGAGCTTAGATCGCGTATGCACTGGACTTGTCAGAAAGCTGCTAACATTAGCAATAGTGCCAAAAATTCAAATTTCAAATTCTAGCGGATCTGGTAGGTGAGAATTGGAAAACATCTCTCTGAAAATTGATGAGTAGATCTGATTGCTCCAACCACCCAATTTAGTATGATCCACTCTCTTTTGTCTTCAACACGTCAAATAGGCATGGGGAAGTGTATTTCATAGATTTCCAAGTGGATTTATAGACATTGAATGCTTCTTGTTGGTGGTTGTGTTTCAAATTTGGGTTTTCCCTCCTTTTCCTTTCTTCCTCCATGGATTCATCTATAAATGTAAGAGCAAGGCTCATTTTTTATGTTGGATACTCTAGATCCTTACACATGTTGCTAAGGACTCCATATTTTCTGTATTATTGAGTTATAGACCTCCATGTTTGGCTCTTGCATGTGGATATCGGCCTCCTTATCATTGTAACAGTTCTGTGCATTTTGGAAGTAATAGAAGCATCATTTTGTGACTATTCTCTATCCTAGCATGTTTATGTTCCTTCTTCTTTCCTTTTCTCTTACATTGTGTATTTTTGTGCTACTTCAGGTCCCCTATAGAGTTCCATGTTTGGTTGTGTTCCATAAGGATGATTTGGTGAATGTGTGTTTTGTTGTGCTACTCGTGCCTAGCCTCCTCTCACACATTCCTTATCATTCTTTCTCAGAATAGATAGTGTTCATCCCTCTTTTCTAGTGCTATCACCTTTTAGTGTAGTTTACTTCATGTTATCCTTCTTTCCTTGGTCCCTTGGCATTCTTATCTTAGTTTCCTTTTCAACACTAGGAGTAGCAGTAGCAGTAGAGATAGATAGAGGAACCGGCCTTCTCTAGAGATCCGTCCCAAGCTCGTAAGGTCCCACAACTTGGGGACAGTTCCATTGTGGTCTCAGACACCTCGGTCCCTCTTTAGAGAGATCCGAGATGCAGTGCGCGTTTGAGAAAAAAACACCTACATATGTAGGCAAGGCTTGTTCTCAAGCTCATTACTTAGAGATGGAAAAATAAGAGTTCATTCACCTCTCAAAATTCTTCAAAAACCAAGTCCAAAAATATCAAGGAAATGGGAAAGGTAAGAATAATGTTACATCCATTTTTAAGAATGATATTAAAATTAATTACGGTGAATGTAATGTTGAAACTCATTCCGAGAAATAGTGTTGGAGGCTCCACCCAGTTTCACCCACTCAAGAATAAAAAGAAGAAATCCATGGCTTCTCTCCAAGGAGAGAACATTAGGTATAGATATGATGTGGATGAGATATCGTGTTCTACCTTCATCAATAAAGAGGTATGTTTGGGTAGTACTAGTGCTCAATAAATTGAACTTACTAGGCTCTTTCATATTAACACAACAATGATTTCACACATTTAACACTAGGACATTAAATGTTTTGGTGTTCGTATCTATTTATTGTAGTATAGTATGAATTTGGTATCATCCTAAAAATTAACAATATGAAACCAAAATTTTGGTGTTCATATCTATTTTTGTAATATAACACCAATTTGGTATCATCCTATAATTTAACACCAATATAATAGTGTTTATTTGTAAGATGATACAAAATTGGTGTTATATTTTGGTGGTCAATTTTTCTTCTTATAATTTAACACCAAATTTGTAGTATATTAACATTAACACTAATATATGGTAGTGGTTTTTCTTCAATGAGAGAAAACACTAATAGTAATTAGTGTTTTTCATTTTCCATAAAAAAATAATTTTAATATAAATTAATAGTTGTTTATAAGGTAATAATTATTATCATCCAAATGTGATTATGAAAGGACGATAAAGACATTTTGAATAGTTTATTCATCTAATGTTAAATATGTGAAATGCTTGTGTTAATTGAACATTATTTTGGGTTTTACTTAGGGTTTCATATATTTCTTGAATTATTTTATTGTTCCTTTAATAAAGGATAACATTGATCTTCATTAGGTACTGAGGAGGTTACTAGTATTGATTATAATCATGTGGCTCCATATATATAATACACTTTTACAAGTCAAACCATAAGGGTTAAATTTTATGGCCACCTATACCTATCACACAATTTTAAGGTGAGGGTAATTTTCAAATATTTCCCTTCAAAAACATAAAAGAGTCATGTTATTTATACATTATTAATTAAATATTTAAAATACTATTTTATATATTCAACTATATTTAATATATAGTTTACATATAAATATGTATAAAAATAATATTGAATATTTTATATATACAAGTTGCATGTGACAGTTATTTCAAATATTTAGAATTATTTTATGGCTAAAATAAAAAAAAAGTCTACAAGATCATCAAGTTTAACCTCCAGAATCAAGGTAAGAAAACTCAGTCCTCAAGGATTATTGATCCTTCCACCATCTTCTTAGTTATTTCCATGGATTCTTTAACATTTACTCAACCTCTGCAATCCTATGAGGGTCTCATGATCTTGATAATGTAGTGCCCTACCTCATTGTACATGGTTGGAAATTTTTCAAACTTTCCTTGACAAGCTCAGTTTACCATTGTCGATACCATTCCATACGCTAAAGTTACGAATTAAGTGCATAATACCTCCTTTGAACATATCAAAATGAATTTGATATCTGAATTTATTTTGAGGTTTATGTTAGAGGGTAACCAAGCTTTGTTAGGTCTCGCCAAGATAAATAGTACCCTCTCTCTTATCATTACGTTGATCCGATCCTAGAGTGTAGCGTTGATGAGCACATTACTTCATGATTTCTTAATAATAATAATAATAATCCACTTTAGAATAATAAAATATTTAATAAATAAATAAAAAAGGAGACCAAAAACAATAAAATAAATAAAACAAGATCAGCAAATAAAATTAAATAAATAAATGAATAAAATAAAAAATTAGAAAAACTAAAAAACATGAATGTCAAATGGAATAAGACAAAAGAGATTGAATGTGAAGATGAAGTTAAAAATAAAATAAATAACAAAGTAAATAAATTGAAAGAACTAAAAATACATTTGTGAATTAAAGATCACAAAAGGGGATAAAATTAGGTTTTCCTTGTGTGGAATTGTCTCTTAGGGAGGTGTTTAGGATTTGGGTTTGTTTTGTTTTGTTTTTCTTTATTGGTTTTTAGAAGTTCCCTGCCATGGAGAAAGACTTTGGAAACTTCAAGAAAATGGCTTACAACAAATTTAAAATTCCATACACCACAACTTTGGCCAGCCCATCTCACTATAGAGCTAAAATAAGAGATATGAGACTATAATTTTGGATGCCCAAGAGAAGATTTGTTTACATGTACAAGCATACTTCCAACCCACACTAATATAAGAGTTTTGGGATAAAGTTTTGGTCACTAGGATAAGATCTATTCACTTTTGGTTTTTTTGTATGATGCACATGTGGATTGTGCCCTCTACACTCCTTCTAAACCTTTTATTTGCATAAATAGAGTGATGGTGTTTTTGGCTTGGATTTTGTGGTTTTTGTTATTGTTTTTGGGGATGGACAAGTTTCGAGAGGAAGAGACTTGTTATGGTTATTACTTGAATAATATTTTATTTGTTAAACCCTTCATAATAGTTCTTAAACTATCCCTACTTCAGGATACCAATGGAAGTTTTAAATATGGTAATCAATGCTCCAAAACATAATAGGAAAATATAGTTTGTATTTTATTATGGAAGTTGGAACCTTGGTGGCTAGCTTATGGTTTGAGGCATTGAGGAGGAAGATATGAAGACATTGGGAGGAGGATAAAGTTTGTTTAAATGCTTTGGA